>JBBGZY010001037.1:0-520216 GCA_037952925.1 Lithobates clamitans | reverse complement strand
CTTTCTCTCTTTCTTTCTTTCTCTTTCTTTCTCTCTTTCTTTCTTTCTTTCTTTCTTTCTTTCTTTCTTCTTTCTTTCTCTCTTTCTTTCTTCTCTCTTTCTTTCTTTCTCTCTTTCTTTCTCTCTTTCTTTCTTTTTCTTTCTTTCTCTTTCTTTCTTTCTTCTTTTTCTTTCTCTTTCTTTCTTTCTTTCTTTCTTTCTTTCTTTCTTTCTTTCTCTCTTTCTTTCTTTCTCTCTTCTCTCTCTCTCTTTCTTTCTTTCTTTCTTTCTCTTTCTTTCTTTCTCTCTTTCTTTCTTTTTCTTTCTTCTTTCTTTCTTTCTTTCTTTCTTTCTTTCTTTTTCTTTCTTTCTTTCTTTCTTTCTTCTTCTCTTTCTCCCCTTTCTTTCTCTCTTCTTTCTTTCTTTCTTTCTTTCTTTCTTCTTTCTTTCTTTCTCCCTTTCTTTCTCTCTTTCTCTCTTTCTCTCTTTCTTTCTCTCTCTCTTTCTTTCTCTTTCTTTCTTTCTTTCTTTCTCTCTTTTTCTCTTTCTTTCTCTCTCTTTTTCTTTTCTTTCTTTCTTTCTTTCTTTCTTTCTTTCTTTCTTTCTTTCTTTCTTTCTTTCTTTCTTTCTTTCTTTCTTTCTTTCTTTCTTTCTTTCTTTCTTTCTTTCTTTCTTTCTTTCTTTCTTTCTTTCTTTCTTTCTTTCTTTCTTTCTTTCTTTCTTTCTTTCTTTTTCTTTCTTCCTTTCTTTCTTCCTTTCTTTCTTTCTTTTTCTTTCTTCCTTTCTTTTCCCTTTCTTTTCTCTCTTTCTTTCTTTCTCTCTTTCTTTCTCTCTTTCTTTCTTTCTTTCTCTCTCTCTCTTTCTCTCTCTCTTTCTCTCTCTCTCTCTCTCTCTCTCTCTCTCTCTCTCTCTCTCTCTCTCTCTCTCTCTCTCTCTCTTTCTCTCTTTCTCTCTTTCTCTCTTTCCCTCTTTCTCTCTTTCTCTCTTTCCCTCTTTCCCATAGAGGCGGGCCGGGTTGAGCATCCCTGGTTTAGATTGATGGGATGGTGCCTTTTTTAGGTGGATCCCACCACTTTTAATATTCTGGTTAAAAATAAGGAAAGACTTACCTGATCCTCCACTCCTCCGCACAACTAGACAGGTCCCGCAGCTTCTGCATCCCCGCGCTCCACCGGTCTATAGTCCTGACATCAATACCAGAGCAGGAACCATGGCCCTTCATTGGACATGAGGTTGCAAAGGGACATTTCACCACTGAATTGTGAGGGAGCTCCATCTGATAGAGGAGCAAGTAAGTAGAACTGCATTCCCTCTCCCATGGACAAAACAAGCTATTAACCCTTGTAATTTGGGGACAACACCACAGTAAGGGATCATTTTTTTATCTTTCCAGAGTTGAGCTTTAATTCGTTAAGGAATGCATAGCTGGATTAAGTGGTAGTCTTGGCTTGCTGGAGTTTGCAGCTCCTTGGCGGAAGGAAACTTTGCAGCTTATTGTCTTGAGATCTCATATTGTTTCTTCAGCCACACCTCTGCCATTTGGAGGACCACTTTATATTACCCGAGCTTGTCTTTCTAAAGGGTCTCTACGCTGGTATTAAATCTGTACTGGAGAGGCTCAGCCACGCTCCGCCGGTGACTGGTGGGTAGTCATAGAATAGCTGATGAGAACAAGCATTTATTTAGAATATTTTACCGGGCAAGGTACATTGAGATGTACATCTCATTTAAAGTATGTCCTGGGGTGCCGTACGGAGTGGCAGCGAGCGGTATAAGAATAATCAACAGCTACAAGCTCATGGAAATGCAGGTCTCACCTGACAAGGGGAAGCAGGCGAGGGCAGATTTACGGGTCTTGGCTGGGGCTCAGAAGACCACTTCATTATTCTGATCACTGCTGATTCCAATCCGCCAGCCCGTGCCACCTGTGCATGCGCTGATTACTTATTGTGACGTTAAAGGAGCGATCTGAATATTGTATTTTTATATTCGTATCTACCAGATGATGATGAGATGATTCATGATCACCGATATGTATTCCGTCTATGATTAAAGGGGACCAATCAGCACTAAACTTCTACTCCGCAGGTCAGTCCAGTAAATGTATATGAGGATATTTACCGATTGTTGGATGTCACAGCTGAAGATTTTGGGGGGGCAGTGTAATGCACATAACTGCATAGCTCAGCCCTTTCGATGAATCTCTAAAAGTCTAGAGTTCTCCTTTAGCCCTGGTTCACACTGCTGCGACTTGCCATGCAACTTGCGACACAAAGTCGCATGACTAGTGATAACACATTTATTTCAATGGCGACTATTCAAATTAATGCGATTCAAGTCGCAGCGGCTTTTTAAAAGGTTTCTGCATTACTTTGATGCGACTTATGGGGCAGAGGGACATAATCGGTGGACTACAAGCGGTGCGATCGCCCCCCCACTGTGCAGATTGAGATCCACAATGATGGATGGAACTTGTAGTCTTCCATTCACAGTTCCCTGTGCATGGATAATTGAATGCTGCAGGGAGAAAACGCCCTGTGATTCAGGCAAGTGGATGGGGATTAGGGGTTGGGGAATGGGACCATGTTCCATGTTTCACCCAATATATGTTATGTTATATTGCCACAAGGGTGAACTAAACTTTTAAATTGCAAAAATTAAATGAAATAAAAAAAAAAGTAATATTGTCACTAGGGTGGATTGAACTTTTAAATTGCAAAAATGTAATAAATAAAATAAAAATATGTCAAATGGTTACTAGGGTGGGCTAAACTTTTAAATTGCAAGAAATAAATAAAAATAAAAATGTCTTATTGTCACTAGGGTGGACTAAGCCTTTAAATTGCTATCATTTTAAAAAGTAAATGGGAAAAAAAAAATTCTTAAACAAATGGCAGAAAAATTATTGATCGTTTTACATCGATCGACAGCACTGAGATGCTTTGGTCATGAATGCGCTTATATTTCAATTAATCAGATTATGAGATTGTATAGTGGAGGCAGAGATGCGATCCAACTAGTGATCGGAATCCACATCCTCGTGTGTCAGTCAATTGGGTTGTTGACTTTATAGCCTGATCCTTCCTATTGGGAGAGATCGATCAGAAAAGAAAGCGATCATTTCTCGAAGTGTGTATGGACACCGTTAGCCCAGTGGATAGTTTGCTCTTTTGGGTTAAAAGACGCATTTTTTTTCTACTTATTGTCTTTCCATTTCATTGTTTTTTTTTTTATAAGGTTAAATCTATTTACGTAGCGGTGCAATGATTTCTCCATTAGTGATGGAAAGCTGTCCAGTGGCATTATTGATTTGTGTAAGATGACTGCAGCTTTTTAATTGGACCCCCTCCTGGTGCGATAGATTGCAGAGTGCCATACTGGTCATTGCCTCTCAGGGTTATTCATCGGCAGAGCTTGCATTTACATTCTACAGAAAGCTAACAGAAAACGGACTACCTGGAATGAGCAGCTATTATAATGTTCACAAAAGCGTAGATAATATTTTATTCCATTATACCTTTTTTTTTGTTTTTTGTTTTGTGTTTTGTTTTTTGTTTTGTTTTTTGTTTTGTGTTTTGTTTTTTGTTTTGTGTTTTGTTTTTTGTTTTTTGTTTTGTGTTTTGTGTTTTGTGTTTTGTGTTGTGTTTTGTGTTGTGTTTTGTGTTGTGTTGTGTTGTGTTTTGTGTTGTGTTGTGTTTTGTGTTTTGTTTTTTTGTTTTTTTTATAGTTAAACACTTCCTGTTACAGGTTGTCAGCTATGCTGAGACGAGGCTGACAGCTGGGTCTCTCACTTGAGGGTTAGTAGACTAGAGGTTGGAGGTGGTATTACAAGTGTAAATCCAGCTCCTGCTTTCCTATTTACTTAGAAATGTCCATAATTGAAGTTTAAATTGCATTCCCTAATGCCAGCCTTTCTCACTCAGGGTTCCTTTTTAGACCAGGGGTATCAAACTCCATTTCATGCCAAGCCTCATCAGCATTATCGTCACCTTCAAAGGGCCAGTTGTATCTGTATCAGAAGTCAGGAGTCCCCCACACTCCCTTGCAGTGCACCCCCACAGTGCTGCTGGGAGGAAGCTGGAGACGGAGCTGGGAAGCAGAAAGAGCAGGGGCTGGAGGAGGGCTGGAGTCTGCTGAATGCTGAGACCAGGGGAGGTAGAGACCAGGGGAGGTAGAGAGCAGGGGAGGTAGAGAGCAGGGGGAGGTAGAGAGCAGGGGGAGGTAGAGAGCAGGGGGAGGTAGAGAGCAGGGGGAGGTAGAGAGCAGGGTATCCTGCAGCTTCTCAGAGAGGTGCAGGATCTGTTGGAGGAGTTCTACCCTCTCTGCTGCCAACTGTTGAGATGGGGGGAGGGGCCAGAGACGAGCCTCTTTGCAGTTGCTCCTCTCTGCTGCTGACTTCTGAGACAAGGTGGGGTGAAGACGATGGGGGTGCCGCAGCTGCAGAAGAGGCGCGAGGGCCACATGAAATGGCCTTGAGGGCTGAATTCGGCCGCGGGTCTTGTGTTTGACTTGTGCTGTAGAGCAGTGGTCCTCAACCGTAGTTCCTCAGTTCTCAAGTACCCCCAACAGGCCATGTTTGCAGGTTTTCCTTTTATCTTGCACAGGTGCTTTACATCAGAGTCAATGGCTTGGTATTTTGGACAGCTATTTTATCTAAGAGAAATTCCTAAAACATGGCCTGTTGGGGGGGGATACTTGAGGATTGAGGTTGAGAGCCACTGCTCTAGAGGTTGCTAGATGTTCCTTCAGATGGTGGCTGATTGACCTCCCACCTGATGATGCCTCCATAGTTCCAGAGCCAATGCCACTTGTAACAGTCATCAGCAGGACACCGGTGATATTTTTAGATGTCTGGGGGGGGGGCATGGGTGCCACGGATTTAACAATACCTTCCCCTCCACCTCCGACCCTAGTCGCCCACCTAAACTAGAGCTTGTGACATACAGCATCTCAGCCATGCCAAAAATTAAATGGTACTGCTGCTGAGCACGACCCATTCAAGTGAAGAGGGCCATGCCACAAGCACCCTGCAATTGCATGCAAATCACATGGTGGGTTGGCACTTTGGGGGTCAACGCAGGAAGTGAGAAGGTGACCTAGCGCCTCCTCACCCTCTATCAAACGCCCTATGCAAAGTGGTCCACCGCAGATTGCTTTTCAGAAAGGCAGCAGTATAGCCGCATGTATGAACAAGCCCTATAAGACACAAACTAATGCAGCACTGTAATCATTAATATATCCTTAAATTATTTTTTTTTTAGTGCAAACAGTGTAAGCACCTGTATCTGACCTGGTATCAGCCTCTTGCAGTCCTTATACAGCATTGCTGAAGTGTGATTGAAAAAAGCAGCACAAAGAGCCAATCAGTTTATGTGCTAACAAAAGGCATGCTGATAGGAGATGAGAACAGAGTGACATCACTAATGCTGTGTCACCTTATACTGTCCTTTCCTAGGCTGGGGAAGGTCCAGGGTGACATGGGCTCATAGGAAGTGGATTAAATGATCCTGGCCATTAGACTGAGGACACCTAGCGACAGAAAAAAGTACTGCAGGGGAAATCTCTGGATTGAAGGCGAATATTGAGAAACGGTTATTCAGTTTTAGCCAGTTCTGCTTTAAGTGTGGCTAGAGCTTAGATTTGTTGAAAAGCAAGCAGCATAAAACGTTTTTTTCTACAGTATAAATTTCATTTTATTTTTTTATAATTTTAATGTGATCTGCAAAGGCCGGCACACATAGTCAATGTGGCGTCTGGCAGGGCATGCTGGGAGTTGTAGTTCAGCGCCACCTGTGCGTTCTCGGACTGCCTGAGCGTGTCGTCGGAAAAGCCTTGACTCGGCAGAACTATCTGTGGAGCTGTGAAGGGGGAATGAAGCCATCTGTATTGTGGGAGAGGAAGATGAGGAGAACATCTGTTTGGAAATGTAGCTTGCCTATCTGGCTCTTGGAAGTTAGGGCCCCGGTGGGGCCACTGTTTATGCAATTCTGAGGCTGCTGGGAGTTGAGCGGGGCTTGTTTGTGCGCTCATGAGGAAACCCAGTGACTGTACCGCAATTATAGTACTGCATGAATAAGAAAATGCTATTTTCTTCATTATTCTCAATGTGCTTCTGGGATTGGATAAATTATTTTGTTTGTGTGATTTTTTTTTTTTTTTTAAATAACCCAGCAGTTCAGTTAAAGCTGAAGCTCCAGTCGGGTTATAGCTGAAGTTTATGTATTTTAATTTTTATTTATTTCAGGATCTTGTATAGGGCCGTCACTTTATGCATGCTTTACATATACATTGTACATTCACATCAGTCCCTGCCCTCAAGGAACTTACATTCTAAGGGTCCTAACTCACATACTAGGGCCAATTTAGACCAGATCTAATTAACCTACCAGCATGTCTTTGGAGTGCGGGAGGAAACCGGAGTACCCGGAGGAAACCCACGCAGGCACAGGGAGAACACGCAAACTCCAGGCAAGTAGTGTCATGCTTGGGATTCGAACCAGAGACCCTTTTTAATGCTAGGCAAGAGTGCTACCCACTACACCACTGTGCCGCTCATTAATTGTATATTGGTACATAGGGAAGCTGGAATATAGAAAATAAACATGAACTTAGCTTTTAAGTCATGGTCATGGTAGTGTCATGGTTGGGATTTGAACCAGTGACCCTTTTGCTGCTAGACATAAGTGCTATCCACTACACCACTGTGCCTCCCAGGTATGGATCTTACTGCTAAATGTTTTTGCTATCTCTCTGATGGGTTTGTTTTGGTTTTTCAGCCTAATGATGGCTTGCTTCACTGATAGTGACAGCTCTTTGGATCTCATATTGAGAGTTGACAGCAACAGATTCCAAATGCAAATAGCACACTTGAAATGAACTCTGGACCTTTTCTCTGCTCCTTGTAAATGGGATATGAGGGAATAACACACATCTGGCCATGGAACAGCTGAGCAGCCAATTGTCCCATTACTTTTGGTCCCTTAAAAAGTGGGAGGCACATATACAAACTGTTGTAATTCCTACACCGTTAACCTGATTTGGATGTAAATTCCCTCAAATTAAAGCTGAAAGTCTGCAGTTAAAGCACATCTTGCTCGTTTAATTTCAAATCGATTGTGGTGGTGTATAGAGCCAAAAAGATTAGAATTGTATCCATGTCCCAATATTTATGGACCTGACTGTATATACCATACCTATTGGATCCCCACGGCAGCTGGAAATCACTATAGTAGGCCCTTCTACTACAGCAATTTGCCGCTAGCTTCTGCCCCCCAGGCTGCCCTGTTGCATGGTGAACATAGGAGGGAGCCCACTCGGAACAGATGCCATTCAAGGAACACTTAAAGCCTTCTCTGATTGGACTAGGTGGAGAGGTGTGGTGGTGATGTCATAATCTCCACCTCGTACAATCCGCATTGACAAAATACAAAGTGTTCTCTGAATGGCACCTGTGCCTACCTGACTTCCTCCTACGTTCATCAAGCAGAAGGGCACCCACTAGGCACAGGACCCAGAAGCTAGTGGCAGTCAGATATTGGGGCGGTTGTACAGAGATCTGGGCTCAGAGGACGTGGGTTTTAATGATGCTGGCCATCAGACAGAGGACATCTAGGGGTTGAAAAGTAATGTGGGGCAAATATCTGGATTTAGTTAAATATTGCAGCAAAACATTTATCTGTCAATTAGTTTTTTTTTTATCTTAACCTATTTTTAGCTAAAGTAAAGGTTTTGAAGAGTAAGGGAATTTGGAATGCCCTCTCCCCCCTCCATTAACTTTATGTAACCCGCCCTGGCTGTCCTCAGCTGTATACCTAACTAGACCCATCTTGCTGCAATTACTTCCAGCCAACCATGCCTCTTCTCCCTGCTGCGTGTGCGTGGCGGTAGAACCCATACAACTTCTATGAGAATTTCCTCTATATATGTCCATATAGAGATGGGTAAGGCAGCAGGAAGATGGATGGTGGACAAAAATAGGCAATTATATGGCATGTGGGGTTGGAGCAAAAAGGTTGGGAAACCTTTGAAAGCTTCCTTACTCTTTTATTTGAACATGTTGCTTGCATATTGTAACAAGGCCGCTTTAATTCTTGCACAGAGGTGCAGTTCCTAAATTTCAGGTCCTGCGGGGGCGGGGTTAAAATTATAAATGGGTGTGTTTATATCAAATATGATCACAAGTCATGCGCTTGGGTGTGTTTGGTCTAGGATCTGAACCCACGTGTGTGAGCTCACCAGGAAGCTTTCAATTTTACAGGTCAATCATCTGTGGCCGAGGCATGCCCCTCCTCTCGGTGGCACTTATACATGCCCCTTATATACATGCGGCTACGCTGGGGTGGGGGGTGCACCCGGCTGTAGATGATTGGCCCATACAAGTGACTGCATCCTGGTGGGCTTGCCAACATAGATCCCAACCCTAATCTGAACACGCCCAAGCCCATCACTGACCACATTCGGTATAAATACGCCCATCTTTTAAATTCCTTTTTGCAGCCCGCCCCTGCAGGACCTGAAATTTAGGAATTCACCATAAGAACAGCCGCTGCTTGAGATTTCCTCTATGCTGTGAAATTGAATGTCGCTCCAAACGATTTGCATTCTTGCCGCTTGATTTAGTTGACTATTTTGCCCAGACAGCGCTCAGAGCCTGGAATGAATCAGCTTGCTTCTCGCCATGCGCATTATTTTATTATCAACATCGACTTTTGTTGTGTGCGCTTCTCCGAAAACAGATTGTCATTTTCTTCTATAATCCCCGTCCCGGGGCAGAGATTGTGAGAGGAAGACAATGCAGATAATAGAGATCTCTGGGAATACCCAGGTACCACACAGGCTATTTTTGTGTGATGAGCTGTCACAGTGTTTTACCTTCCTTGCCAGCGTCGTACCCCCCGCTCTAGGCCTCGGCCTGTCAGTCATTGTGCCCTGAAGGCCTATTTCACGCCCTTTTTTCCAGCCAACATGAAATTGCATTAGAAAACTATGTGAATTCCAAATCCCAGCACAGAAATAATGCATCAGTCAAACAGCGGCGAGCTTTAACCTCCGGATTCTGGACACGGCGGCCGCTCTCTTACCTCGGGACTCGTGCCCACATGCTGCGACAGCACACAGAACCACATTTTCTGGTCCTGGGTTTAAATATCCCTTTGATATTTGTCTGCGGTAACCGTAGACAATGGCCATAAAAAGTCAGCACTACATGGGGAGAGGGCCTTCCGGCCAAGATCCTCATTCCAGTTGTAGATCCTCATTCCAGTTGTAGATCCTCATAGATTTTTCTTTTTAGGATTTGTAGTATTTTCGTGAATAATAAATCTAAACTTATGCTTTAAATCTGGGGCCTCCAAAGTTTACAGTACGAGGGCCACATCCTATACCTTACAAATGTTCAGGGGGCCGACAAAAATCTGTTTTATTAATTAAATCAAAATTTAAATAAATTCATTTTACGTGGAGGTTTTTTTTTGTAATCTGCACCATATGATTTATAACAACTAAAAAAAAATCTTCAGGAAAACAAAGCAAAGAAATTCTAAAAAAAAAAAAAAAAACTTGAGTCCATCACAATCTCCCCTTATATCAAACTCCCCATGACTTCGGAATCCCTCTTACATCAATGTCCTCATCACATCGGAATCCCTCCTACATCAATGTCCCCATCACATCGGAATCCCTCCTACATCAATGTCCCCATCACATCGGAATCCCTCCTACATCAATGTCCCCATCACATCGGAATCCCTCCTACATCAATGTCCCCATCACATCGGAATCCCTCCTACATCAATGTCCCCATCACATCAGAATCCCTCCTACATCAATGTCCCCATCACATCGGAATCCCTCCTACATCAATGTCCCCATCACATCGGAATCCCTCCTACATCAATGTCCCCATCACATCGGAATCTCTCCTACATCAGAGTCCCCATCACATCGGAATCCCTCCTACATCAATGTCCCCATCACATCGGAATCTCTCCTACATCAATGTCCCCATCACATCGGAATCCCTCCTACATCAAAGTCCCCATCACATCAGAATCCCTCCTACATCAATGTCCCCATCATATTGGAATCCCTCCTACATCAGAGTCCCCATCACATCGGAATCCCTCCTACATCAATGTCCCCATCACATCGGAATCCCTCCTACATCAATGTCCCCATCACATCGGAATCCCTCCTACATCAATGTCCCCATCACATCAGAATCCCTCCTACATCAATGTCCCCATCACATCGGAATCCCCCCTACATCAATGTCCCCATCACATCGGAATCCCTCCTACATCAATGTCCCCATCACATCGGAATCCCTCCTACATCAATGTCCCCATCACATCGGAATCCCCCCTACATCAATGTCCCCATCACATCGGAATCTCCCCTACATCAAAGTCCCCATCACATCGGAATCCCTCCTACATCAATGTCCCCATCACATCGGAATCCCTCCTACATCAATGTCCCCATCACATCGGAATCCCTCCTACATCAATGTCCCCATCACATCAGAATCCCTCCTACATCAGAGTCCCCATCACATCAGAATCCCTCCTACATCAATGTCCCCATCACATCGGAATCCCTCCTACATCAATGTCCCCATCACATCGGAATCCCTCTTACATCAATGTCCCCATCACATCGGAATCCCTCCTACATCAATGTCCCCATCACATCGGAATCCCTCCTACATCAATGTCCCCATCACATCGGAATCCCCCCTACATCAATGTCCCCATCACATCGGAATCCCCCCTACATCAAAGTCCCCATCACATCGGAATCCCTCCTACATCAATGTCCCCATCACATCGGAATCCCTCCTACATCAATGTCCCCATCACATCGGAATCCCTCCTACATCAGAGTCCCCATCACATCAGAATCCCTCCTACATCAATGTCCCCATCACATCGGAATCCCTCCTACATCAATGTCCCCATCACATCGGAATCCCTCTTACATCAATGTCCCCATCACATCGGAATCCCTCCTACATCAATGTCCCCATCACATCGGAATCCCTCCTACATCAATGTCCCCATCACATCGGAATCCCTCCTACATCAATGTCCCCATCACATCGGAATCCCCCCTACATCAATGTCCCCATCACATCAGAATCCCCCCTACATCAATGTCCCCATCACATCGGAATCCCTCCTACATCAATGTCCCCATCACATGGGAACCCCTCCTACATTAATGTCCCCATCACATCAGAATCCCTCCTACATCAGAGTCCCCATCACATCGGAATCCCTCCTACATCAATGTCCCCATCACATCGGAATCCCTCTTACATCAATGTCCCCATCACATCGGAATCCCTCTTACATCAATGTCCCCATCACATCAGAATCTCTCCTACATCAATGTCCCCATCACATCGGAATCCCTCTCACATCAGGGTCCGCTCTTACATGAGAGGACCAAATAAATTCTTACAGTGGGATGGATTCAGCCATAGTTTGGAGACCTCTGCTTTAAAATCAATGAACATTGGGGTCTATCTTACATCTGTGCATTAATTCAACACACATTTTGTGTGTTAACACATTGCATTGTCATTTATTTTGAATAACACCCAATGCACTGAGGCAATGCACCATAGTGTATTCTGGCAAAACATTTGGGACACGACTGATAATTGGAGTCGGCTGCTCTAGGGCTCAGTTACACTTGGGGGGGGGGGGGGGGGGGGGGAGTAGAAACATGAAGGTGGTGCCACCTTTTTACGGTTCCCCATCTGCTCACTTGAGCTGAAAAAGCATATGGGGTCGAGCGTAGGCAGCAGAGGCTGATCTGTGTCAGACATTTGTGAACACATCCAAAATTTGCATAAACCCCGGGATTTACATGATTGTGTCATGAAGCAGAGGCTGACTCTAGTCTAGATGATGCTTAATCAAACATGGTGCTGTCATTTTGTAAGGAAAGTCTGCATCAAACCTAAATATATTGTCTAACAGTTCATGTTAAAAACAGGGGTTCAGTTTGCAAATACATGCGTAAGCTGCAGAGGCCATGACAAGGCACCCCGGTATAAACTGCAGTCCTAACTCCTAAATGTGGAGAGCCTCCATAGTGAAAGCACATGCATTATAATGGATAGAGGGCAGATGAGCCTGTAGATGGCAAACCCCTCCTTAAAGGCACAGGGGCGCACCGGACACCCAGCATATATCACAATTGCAGCAAAGGTGTCTAGTGCGTCCCCTCACCAGAATTCCAACAGTACAAACAAACGGCAACAGCAGCCACCTTTAATTATCAGGGGGGAACGATGATCCCTGTGAGAGGTAAGAAATACATGCAAGTGTTCCACATGATTTAACATTCTGCATTTAGCACAAAAAATATCTGATTCCTTATCTACTTTAAGAGCTCTTTATTGAGTACGTTTTGGGGTTAGAATACCTAAGGCGGGGCTCTCAAACTGGCGGCCCTCCAGCTGTTGCAGAACTACAAGTCCCATGAGGCATTGCGAGGCTGACAGTTACAAGCATGACTCCCAAAGGTAGAGGCATGATGGGACTTGTAGTTCTGCAACAGCTGTAGGTCCGCTAGTTTGAGACCCCTGACCTAAAGGAAACTCTCCGGAACTAAACCCATCAATTGATCAGTTTCCCAACACCGATGCATTCAAGGCATGCCGGGAATGAGAACCGGTAATAATTACTCTCAACTGTCAAACCATCGAACGTCTTCTGTCATCTCTGATCACATGACCCCCACACATCACACACAGGCCAAGATGGCGGCTTCCTTGGCTGTAAAGGAGAGGAGGGTTTAGTTCCGCTTTAAGCGGTTTTGCCTTAATGACCGGTCCACTTTGAAGTGGTGGCAATGAAGTGTGAAGGGCGCGGGCACACTTTGATTGAATGTATATTTCCCCAATGTGATTAGATATATGGCGCTCCATTGACATAAATGCACGACTTGGAGGAATGAGATGATTTACATTCGCAGTTCTGATCGGTAACATTGCAGGCTGCTATTTTTTTTTTTTATGTAAATGCATTTTGTAGAATTGTGAGCCATTACTGCAGATAAATCCCGCATAGTCTCCGTTCTGATTGCAAAGTCTTCCTAACCCCAGCGATCAATTATCACCCGCTTTCTGAGTGTGCAATCAACGCATTTTTTTTAGCAACGCTTCTGCGGTCAGGGAACCCTCCCGTTGTCAGAGAGAGCGCAGGCCCTGCGGTAGTTTTTGTATGAAGTGGCAGCGTTGCTTGATCTGAATGGTGAGAAGTGAATGATTCCTGGTATAATCACGCTCTCGGGGGGCCAGGCTGGTGGAGGCGGTGTTCTCCTTTAATGACGTCTGCCACATGCTGCATGCTAACTTTCTCTGTGCTCGCTGGACATCTACTGGCCAGGCATGGAACTGCAGTACAACAAGCATGTGGATTTTCATTCTATGTTCTCTTATTAGACTGTCACAGCAAGTGCTTCCTTTTATCCCATTCATATCTGTGATCCGTTTCATACATCTTTTAATGGGTAACACTTGTTTGAAATGTTACAATCTATTCATATTTCCTTTATAATTTTGTTGTATTAGAAATTAGTATTTTGAAGGTACAGTTGGGACTTGCAATCCAGTTTAGGTTTACATTCCTTTTTCTTGCATTCCAGTTTGAGGTTGTCCCCTTTCCTTGCAATCCCAGGTCAGGTTTACGTCCCTTTTTCTTGCAATCCCAGTTTAGGTTTATGTTATCCGTGTACATAAGTGAAGTGAAGGATTGTTTATGGAATAGAAAGTGAAAGGCAAGGGTACATTTGATTTGATGTGGGAGTAGAGCTGCACGATTCTGGGAAAAATGAGAATCGCAATTCTTTTGCGAAGAATAAAGATCACGATTCTTTAAAATGGTTAATTTAAAAAAGAAAAATCAGCTGTAGACGGCGCATGCGCAATCAACATGCCGCTCACTCCCGATGCTTGGGGCTGGTTATTCATTTAATACAGCAAGGGGCGGATGCTTTTCTCAAAGGGGCGGATGTATGGTTATACATTGAACACGATGCTCTCGGGGCTGGTTATTATAATGGGTGGATGCTTTTCTCAAAGGGACGGTTGCTGACGTCAGTTCCGGTATCAGCGCCATTTGCGTTCCACGCTGGTTCCGTGGTGAGATCCGGAAAATCGAGCTAATCCAGCCTGGAGATCACGGGGGGGGGGGGGGGGGGGGAATCGAGATCGCGATCTTTATACGATTAAGCTCTATGTGGGAGACATTAGGGCTTACAGCGTAGTGTCTCTGTTATCATTTAGGGTCCATGCATACTAAGCTTAAAAAAAAAACCCCTGGTCCTTTTTGGCAGAAAAAGTACATTTTTGAACAGGCGTTTATGAGCATTCAGCGTGTTTTTTTTTTTTGTTTTTTTCTGCCAGGAAAAACGCTCTCAAAAACGCAAAACAGAAGGCTTTTTTTCTGCCTCTGAACACTGATCTTAAAATATGCCTCTAAGCGTCCTAATGTGTATAAGACACATAGTATACCATTGTGCTGCCTCTACAGGCAAAATGAAAAACTCCTGTAAAAGCAGAGATATTTAAAGGGGTTGTAAAGGTATTTTTTTTTTTAAATAACAAACATGTTATACTTACCTTCACTGTGCAGCTCTTTCTGCACAGAGTGGCCCCGAACCTGCTCTTCTGGGGTCCCTCGGCGGCTGTTTCAGCTCCTCCCCGCAAGAACTAACCACCTTAATGGGAGCTCCCTCGCATGGTGTTTAGTTATTGCGGGCACGCTCCCGTGATACAGCCGGCGGCTATAGCCGCTCGCTGTATCACTCGGCCCCGCCCCCCCGCGTGCCGCGTCATTGGATGTGATTGACAGCAGCGCAAGCCAATGGCTGCGCTGCTTTCAATCCATCCACTATAGCCAATCAGCGGCCAGGCTGAGCGGCGAAATGGAGGTCGGGAGCGAGCGGCTGAGTTTCGAGGTGTCAGGTAAGTAAAACAGGGGGGCTGGGGGCGGCGGAATTGTCAAAAGTTTTTTCACCTTAATGCATATAATGCATTAAGATGAAAAAATTTTTACCTTTACAACCCCTTTAAGTCAGCGGGCATAGAGCCTTTAGTTTAGAACTTTAGTTGCCCTTTATTTATTACAGGTGCTTATATAGCGCCTTCAATGTATGCAGTGCTTTACATATATATAGTATATTCACATCCGTCCCTGTCCTCAAGGAGCTTGCAGTCTAAGGTCCCTGACTCACATTCATACAGTACACATACTAAGGCCAATTTAGACCGGAGCCAATTAACCTACCAGTATGTCTATGGAGTGTGGGAGGAAACCGGAGTACCCGGAGGAAACCCGCACAGGCATAGGGAGAACATGCAAACTCTTTGCAGGTAGTGCCATGATTGAGATTCAAACCGGCAACCCTAGTGCTGCTAGGTTGAAGCGCTAACCACTTAGTCACTGTGCTGCCCCTTTAGAACCCCTGTCAGTTTTTATTGCTATCTGTGCCCACATTAGGGAGAGTCACCCTCTCTATTTGTCCTGTATACGGTTATCGTTGAAAGTGAAAGAAAATCCCAATTTTTGGGTTGACATCAAAACAGTAATAGAGGGAGATTTAGATAAAATCTTCCAATGGGGACACTAGTTCTGGTTACAACCAGGAATTTCTTAACTATGGAGGGATTTTCTCTCACTTCCTGTTTTGGCTATCAGACAGGAAGTGAAGAGAAAACTCCCCAATGGGACACAGATGGCAAATAAAAAACTGAGAGGAACTCCATGTCTGTCCATCCCAATGTACATAACAAATATCAAGCAATCGGAAGCACACGTAATGTAGGGGTGTTTACATGGTTTTAATTTACTTTAGCTGATTTCATTGAGCACTGGGGGCATGTTCCCATCAATACAATTACTTCAGCAGAGGAACTATCTACTGTATAATATAGTTACATAGCTGTTAAGGTTGCATAAAGACATCAGTCCATTCAGTTCAACCTGTGTGTAAAAGTATTATGCCCCTACCATTTCCCATATCCCTAAATATTGTGTTCAATAAGAAGTCCATCTAAGAATTTGTTGAATATGGAAACATAACCTGCTACAACCACCGATTTGTGGAAGGGAGTTCCACATCCTTAACACTCTAACAGTAAAAAAAAAAAAAAAACCCTTATGCAGTTTAAGGTTGAACCTTTTTTGGTCTAACTTCATTGAGTGACCACGTGTCTTCATGAATGTTTTAGCTGTTTTCAACATTAATGGCTTCCGGCTTCCTAACCCTTCAGCTAACTAGGCCATTAGGACTGATTTATGAACTGTGATGAAAAAGTGCCCCTGGCAACCGGCCATGATATTCTGGTTGCTTTGTTATCCAGTTTGTAGGCATCAACCATGACTTGCCTTATAGACTTGACCCCCTCATCTCCAACACCATCCATGTTTTCTGTAGGGGCAGAAATCTGTGAAAACGGTGTAATGGTATCAAAATAAAAACAGGTTGGGCTTTGGCTAGGTGGACCCTACAAAGTTGGGTTACAAAGTTGTCCTCATGGATTTTTGGAATATATGCTGATTGTGACTAAGCAAAGTCACCACCATGAGCACATAGTAGGATCCATGTCTGTGAGGCTACTTGGTTCTTCTTTTAGGCAAATTTACCAATGAGAACACTAGTTGGGTTTGTATAGGAATGCCACATAGGCTTGCCGTCACTGATAAACCACATGAAGAACTTTCCTGCCCATAGCTTTAAACCAAGAAATGTAGTCGCCCTGGCATGGATTCGCATCCTCCTGACCCAAGGTGTAATGATCACGGACCATCCTACTTGAATCCACTCTACGATGTTCGTTATATTACCCCTTCTATAGCACAGCAGTTAACTGTCTTTTAATCACATCGTTGAATATTATAAATTATACCCCAGGCACTTCCTTGACATCAAACAGGTTGCTTTTGTTTCTGCTCCGTCTGTCAAACGATGGGATTTGTCAAAGAGATCTGGTTTGAGGATGACAAATCTGACCCTTTGCTTAATAAATGATTGAAATCTCCGCTGTTCCGCCTGGATAAACCACAATAAATAATGGATTTTCTTGCAGGAAGACTTGGCACATATAAGTGTACAGTACAGAAGTATGAAGAAGATTGTCTTTGCTAAGAATCGGTTATAAGGCCTCATGGATGAAAATGTAGAGGAAAGTTTTTTTGTTTTTGTTTTTTTTAGAGCAAGTGAGATTTTAGGTCTTAGATTGGTCATAAATGGGGGGACCCCACCATGATTTGATGACGCAATGTGACACATGAAAGGGGACATTAGTGGTACCTCTGGGAAAAGGAGCACCTCCAATGTGGGTCATCTCTCCAAACCTTTTTGATTTTGTTTTCTTTACATTTTGCTATTATAGGGAATATTGCCATTTATATGTGACGAGGTCTCCTACCTCTTGTCTTATTTTTTTCTTTAATTTTTCTTTAGATTTTTTTAAAATTCCAAAAATGCTGCTAATCTTAAATGGCAGTTTTTGTTAGCTTCAGCAACCAATCATATATAATCTTTCACTGATCAGAGTTTATTAATAATCTGGTTACTCTGGGACATCATCATTTTGCACATTCCACTGGATTACATTCACAAATATTACATATATAAAGATCGTTGCTTCTGCTAGCTGTAATTGGGCAATACATGTAATTGGGCATGACATGAAGCTGTCCATTGAGGGGCACAGAAAAAGGAGAGTTAAAATAATGATTCATGAGATATACAGGGTGTCCCATAAGTCGTTGGATGTGGAATTCTCTTCCACAAGCAGTGGTTTCAGCAGGGAGCATAGATAATTTCAAAAAACTATTAGATGGGCCCCTAAATGACCACAACATACAGGGATATACAACGTAATACTGACATAAAATCACACACATAGGTTGGACTTGATGGACTTCTCTTTTTTTAACCTCACCTACTATGTAATTATGTTCATATATAGGGAAAATGAGGAAATTGTAGCTCTAAGTAGCTTTATTTACAAAATATAAAAAAAATATAATTTAAAATATTCAAATATAAAATATATGCGTTAATTTTTTTCTATATATGGAGACTTTTGGGACACCCTGTATAATACAGATTCATGAAAAATAAATCTTTTTAATGGTAAATCATACAGTTCATGCAATACTGATCCTACATGTTTATATGTTGGCCAATTTTAAGGGTATGTAAAACCAAAACTTTTCTTTTTTTTTTGTCTGACCTGTTGGAGAGATGTCTCCACTTCCGGTCCTGTAGACACAAAAGGATGCTAGAGAAAAACTCTCCAAAGTGGGAAAAATCCAATCTTTTTTGGTCAATAGAACAGGTGGCCCCATTAGAAGATTAGCTGTTCCTGCAGCAACTCTTATAGGGCGTACACACGGTTGGACTTTGTTCGGACATTCCGACAACAAAATCCTAGGATTTTTTCCGACGGATGTTGGCTCAAACTTGTTTTGTCTACACACGGTCGCACAAAGTTGTCGGAAAATCCGATCGTTCTAAACGCGGTGACGTAAAACACGTACGTCGGGACTATAAACGGGGCAGTGGCCAATAGCTTTCATCTCTTTATTTATTCTGAGCATGCGTGGCACTTTGTCCGTCGGATTTGTGTACACACGATCGGAATTTCCGACAACGGATTTTGTTGTCGGAAAATTTTATCTCCTGCTCTCCAGCTTTGTGTGTCGGAAAATCCGATGGAAAATGTCCGATGGAGCCCACACACGGTCGGAATTTCCGACAACACGCTCCGATTGGACATTTTCCATCGGTAAATCTGACCGTGTGTACGGGGCATTAGACGCTGTGCATACCTGAGCAATCTGAAGCACGTTTCCTGAAGCAAACGCTCAACATCAAGATTCCCATTATATATAATGGTGACCATTTACACATGAGCGTCGTTGTTTAAAAATTGTCGCTCAAAACACCATGAGCTTCTTAGACCCCTTTCACACTGAGGCGCTTTTCAATCGATTTAGAGCTAAAAATACCGCTAACGCCTGGATCGCCCCAGTGTGAAAGGTGTCTTAGGGGCAGAATTGGCCATTATTGGCCCCTATAGACTTCAACGAGAGTGCCTGAAAATGTGTGTTTTTTTTTTACTAGTTTCCTCCTCCAAGTAACTAGAGTTCAATTAGCTAAATCGGGGATCTCCAAACTACGGCCCTCCAGCTGTTGTGGAACTACACATCCCATGAGGCATTGGAAAACTCTGACGTTCACAGACATGACTAGGCATGATGGGGATTGTAGTTCCTGAACAACTGGAGGGCCGTAGTTTGGAGACCCCTGAGCTAAATCAAAAATATTCAAGCTTTGGAGATGCCTGAAAAGAGTGTGAATAAGGACGAAAGCAGGGGTGTTCAACTTGCGGCCCAAGACGGCTATGTATGCGACCCAACACAAAATTGTAATCTTAACTTATACATTTCGGGGGGGGGGGGGGTTCCTTTTTCATGTCCTATATTTGTGAACAACTATCTTTCAAGGATAAAGCACACGAAGGGCCAAATTTTAACCAAAATATCTGGTGAGCACCCAAAATATCTGGTGAGCACCCAAAATATCTGGTGAGCACCCAAAATATCTGGTGAGCACCTTGAGAATTCATTGAAAATCGCTGCTCCATCCATCCAACCAACCAGATGTTGATGTGTTGGCTTATCAGAAACGCTGTCAAATATTGCACTAGTTTTATGTTGCTCTTTTTTACTTTTATAATAAAAAAATATTACAAAAAAAATTAAGTTTTATTACTTGGATAGTATTATCTATATTAGTGATCGCTGACTAGTGATCTGGCAGACTTTTTCTGCTTATCAGCTATTTTTATTGTTGGTGTATTTTATGTGTGGTCCAAGACCATTCGTCTTCTTGCAATATGACCCAGGGAGGTCTAAAGGTTAGACACCCCTGAACTAAAGTGCTGCTCCAAACATTTCTGTAATGAAGACAGAAAGGGAGGGCAACATTGAAAATCTGCCGGTAAAACTTTCTCACTCCATCCAAAATTTAAAAATAAATATCACACACACACCATTGTTTTGTGGACAGAATGAGGTAAAATAATGCCACTCATTAAACCGACTTGATGTCAAAAGGGTCGCTGGTTCGAATCCCAACCACGACACTACCAGCCTGCAGTTTGCATGTTCTCCCTGTGCCTGCGTGGGTTTCCTCCGGGTACTCCGGTTTCCTCCCACACTCCAAAGACATGCTGGTAGGGTAATAGGCTTCTGTCTAAATTGGCCCCTAGTATATGACTGTGAGTTAGGGACCTTAGATTGTAAGCTCCTTGAGGGTAGAGGGACTGATGAGAATGTACAAGGTATATTTAAAAGTGTTGTGTAAATTGACGGTGCTATATAAGTACCTTTAAATAATAATAATATTTCCAGTTTTGCTTGAAGTTTTTAAAATATCCTGATGTATTTTTTGGAGATAATGCTAATCCTTTTTAATATATTCTAAGTCTGAATATATTTAATGTTCCATTTCTGAATATATTTCATCAAATTGCTGAGTGATATTTTTTTTTTTTTTTTTTTTTTTAAGTTTGCCGAAGTTCAATTTGCATTTTAGGCATGAAGACCTTTTTTTAAAAAATTTTTTTAATTTTTATTTTAGTGCTTGCACACTAGTGTTTTCGGGTGTCCTTAGTCTATGTCCTCTTCCTAGTAGGCAGTATCTGAGCTTAGGCTCAAATTTTTTTCAATCGTAATCTTCCACAACCTTTAATGCTTTTTCGTTTTTTTTTTTTTTTTGGTTCCCCAAGGTCGGCAAATACCATTATAGAGCAGCATTAAAATTTCCTCAGAAAAGGAGGCAGTATGTTTGATTTATGGAATAATTATCTAGCTTTACCTCGGTCTTTGCCAGAAAATTACATCCATTTTTTTATGGGGCCGCAAGGTATTATCTCCGGGAAAATGATAATTAAACACCTGTGAAATCAATTAGCCCTTTGCATGGAGGAAAAAAAAAATTGGATCCAAAATGATATTTTGTCATTTGCAAACTTTTGAGCGTTTTGATGTTCTTAGAATGACAGGGAGAGGGATGCGCTCGGCAATGATAACGCTCGCTGTACAGTTTGATTTACATAAAACCTCCGTCATGATATCTATCAGGGTGCCTAGCTGGCAGCTGGAGCTAGTTTGAAGGGAAAGAACTAGATTATGTCTACAGAATTATTTTTTGACCAGTTACACAATAAAGTGTATAAATTTGTCTGTTAACTGTAATTTTTAAAGTGGACTTGTATTAAAATGATAGTTTTATTTGTCTTGGTTGGTTGGGAAAAAAAGAAGAGTAATAAAAGGGATTAAAACTAAACTCCAGGCAGATTTAAAATACCCAAATGAAAACGGCTATATTCATTAATACTTTATTAAATTAATTTTTTTAAATGCAAAAAAAGTAAAATCCTGAATTTAGCTTGAGATTGGCCTCTGGCAACCCACTGTACAGCCAGACTCAGACTGGCAGAGAGAGAAGTGGCACAAGGTGCCAATCTGCTGTGCTTGTCTGCTAAAAAGGGATAAGAAGAGAGCAGATCGATGAGCTCCTCCCCCAGCATGTAACTGGACAGCAAAAGAGGAGCAGCAGACCGGTGAGCTCATCTCTCTGCTCTTTTCTTCTATTGGCATGTCTCTTGTTAGCATATGGGCACTGCAGCAACTGATTGGCTCCTCTTTCCCAATCTGAGCTTCAGGGATTGCAGTAGCCCAATTTTCTAGTCTTTATTTTTAATAAAAGAGACAGTTGTTGTCAGCTGAGTTCAGTAACCTTTGAAAATTGCAGTCACGTGGCTAAAATAAAGTTAGTAATACCTCGGTTTGCGAGTAACGCGTTATCGGAGAGTTTCGCAAGACAAGCTATATATATATATATATATATATATATATATATATATATATATTTTTTTTTTTTAAATCATGGCTTGATTTGCGAGCAGTGTCTCTAGCAGGACTCAAGCCACTGGTGTATGTAGTAAAGTGGATGTAAACCCACTTTACAAAAAAAAAAAATACACCTGCAAGACAAAGGCATAATGAGTTAGTATGCATAGCATACTAGCTCATTGTGTAATACTCACCTGAGATCGAAGCCCTCGCTGCGGTGCCCGTACACCGCTCCGGGAGTTACTTCCGGGTATCGCGGCTCCGGCGCTGTGATTGGCCGGAGCCGTGATGACGTCACTCCCGCGCATGCTCGCGGTAACTGCACACTCACTGAAGCAATGGCACATACGTGCCTTTTGCAAGTATCGGTACTCATGCAAATGCACCAATACTTTCAGGCTCGGTTCCTTGAGCTGTCAGTGGGGTCTCCGCTGTTGACAGCTGAAGTGTTAAGTTCCGTAATTGGAGCTATAAAAAAAAAAAAAAAAAAGCAGCCGGCAATGTTTATTAACAACATTGCTCAGCTGAAACACTAAAATAAAAAGAAACATTGTTTCTTTTTGAATCTTTCTGTTTCTTCATCTGCAGATCAAAGGAATGAACAAATGTTCCTCTGTTTAACCCCCATATAAACCCCCCCGTAATTTACTGTAATCATCCTTTATTAACTCCCTATTCTCCTCCATTTAATTATTTTCCTGCTTTTTTTTTTTTTTTTTCACATCAATTTTATAAACGATAAACAATTAAAACTTTTTTTTGTTTGCTTTGTTAGTGAATATTTGTACACATATATTAACATATATTTACACTTTTTACACTGAAAAAGCGCAAAATTTAAAAAAAAATCAATTTATTTCATTTGTTTTCAATGCTTTGTACCATTGCTGACAGCTGAAGTGAAAACAAAACAGTTGCGGTAGATATCGGTAATTGGTATTGGCGAGTACTAAAAAAAAAAAAAAAAAAAAGTATCGGTACTCGTACGCATTGTAAAAAAAAATGGTATCGGTGCATCCCTACTTCACATGCACTTGTCCAGTTTTTTGTTTTTGCTCTTACATCTGGTAATGAGTCTAGAAATGCAGCATATGAGATCACTTCACAAAATAATAAAGACGCGTACTCAAATTATTATCAGCCTCAGACATCACTTTTTATTTTTTTTCCCAATGATTGCTTGTTCGGTAATCAGACAATTAAATGCGTACGTCATGATTTGTCGTGTGAAGGAAAAAATATTTGGCAAGCACATTAGATCTGCACCTGGACGCACTCAGTCGTGTCAGATGCAGAATTCTGCATATGGAGGAGATATTATCCAGAGGGCTCTTTGTCCAAATGTAATCTCACCCACAAGTGCCTTAAATGTTACCCCCCGCAGTGCTACGCCGGAAGCCCACGCCAACGTTCCAATCAGACAGATTATTTCTCATGTTCTTATTCCATCCTGATTGCTGTTCATTAGCGCTGCAAGGTCATTTCTAAACCTGACACATTTCTTCATAGGAAAACTATCGTAGGTTTTCTCTGTTTAGTGTGGATTTACCCATAAAAGGCTATTTAAAGGGAATGGTATGTGTTTTTTTTTTTATGTATGTGCATTTCATAGAGAGATAGATGGATAAAGATAGATAGATATAGATATAGATATGGATATATATATATATATAATATACATACACTATATTGCCAAAAGTATTGGGAGGCCTGCCTTTACAAGCACATAAACTTTAAAGATCACCCCCCCCCCCCCCAAAAAAAAAAAAACCCTGTAAGACAAAGGCATAATGAGCTAGTATACATCACATACTAGCTCACTATGAAATGCCTTAGAACGAAGCACCCACAGCGGGGCTGAGACGGCTGACATCTTCCCTGGTGTTCCTTCCAGGTTCACGGGTTCCGGCTCTGTGAGGCCAGAGCTGCGATGACGTTACTCCCATGCCTGATGGAACGGCACAGGCGGCCATGCCTTCAGAGCGCATGCTCTAATGACGTAATCGGCGGGGTCTACAGTAAATAAGTTTAGGAGATATTCACAGTACCTACAGGTAATCCTTATTATAGGCTTAACTATAGGTACAAACAAACCAGGGGAGTTTACTTTCTCTTTAATGGCATCCCAGTCTTAGTCCGTAGGGTTCAATATTGAGTTGGCCCACCCTTTGCCGTTTTAACAGCTTCAACTCTTCTGGGAAGGCTGTCCACAAGGTTTAGGAGTGTGGCTATGGGAATGTTTGACCATTCTTCCAGAAGCACACTTGTGAGGTCAGGAACTGATGTTTGACGAGACCCAAAGGTTTTCTGTAGGGTTGAGGTCAGGCCAGTCAAGTTCCTTCACCCCAAACTTGCACATCTATGTGTCCATGGACATTGCTTTGTGCACTGGTCCAAAGCATTTGGTGGAGGGGGATTATAGTGCGGGGTTGTTTTTCAGGGATTGGGCTTGGCCCCTTAGTTCCAGTGAAGGGAACCCTTAAGGCATCAGCATACCAAAACATTTTGGACAATTTCATGCTCCCAGCTTTGTGGGAACAGTTTGGGGATGGCCCCTTCCTGTTCCAACATGACTGCGCACCAGTGCACAACGCAAGGACCATAAAGACCTGTATGTTCGAGTTTGGGGTGGAGGAACTTGACTGGCCTGCACCTCAACCCGATAGAACCCCTATGGGATAAATTGGAGCAGAGACTGCGAACACACCAAGATTTAAGGAAGCATAAACATACTTGAGTTCTGTAGGCCAAGAGCTGTGGGAGCATCTTTAACAAGAAATCGAATGAGAATTAAACTGGTGATAATCCCAGTACAAGAAGGGGAGAAGATGTAATGCAATTTCTTGGAATATCAAGTGTTTTTAATGGTGCACCTATTTTTTTTCTATCTTTCTTGTAGAACAATGGGTCTTTTCTGAATCTCCTCCAGTTAAGGAGAAATTTCATAAAGATATTGGATTGTTACCTGTGAGCAGGCTGTGTTTTCTAGAGACAGAGGCTGGTTTGGGTCTTGCAGGATTAGTTAAGCCTATAATGTGTTAAGCAAAAATTGCAGTTTATATCGTTCATAGATTTTATTTTATTTTTTTGGGGGGGAGGGATTGCCATTTTTGAACGCAGCCGGATGAAAGCAGAGACCAGAATCGATAGATACATAATGCTTGACTCAGTGAAGTGATGTAACTGTGTTTAATAGTTAATTGCCTGTCATCTGCCGAACTGGCACCAGCAGTTCATAGAGCTGTGCCTTTACTGCATCCACAATGTTCTGTGGTGAGTTAACTTATTAATGAATTTATTGCTGGTTGTAAAGAACAGCATAGAAAAAGATGTGTGTAATATTCAGCGAAGCCCGTAAAAAATGAATGCAAAAAAAACAAGGCGCGACTGGAAATAAAAATAACATTGAAGCAGCTGTGGGCCCATAATGATGAGGTTCCTGGATGTTCATTCAGGGTGCACTCACACTTGGAGTAATCAAGCCTGGGCACGGTTCTCCTCCTTGGTCTAGTTCGTATAGTGTGTGTGCTTGGAAACTTGCCCGGGAACGGTTAAGGGTCAATTCACACTAGTGTGGTTACCGGAATTTTTTCGCACTGGAAAATGCAGGTCACCGCTAGGACACACAGAAAACAGTTTTCTATGTGTTTGCTATTCATACTGAAACTCCGCATTTTATTACTTTTGTGCACTTCGAAAAAACAAAAGTCAGCAGCTACGAATTCTGTAGCCACTGACTTTAAATATAAGGACACTTACCTGTCCAGGGATCCAGCGATGTCCTCACCCGAGTTGATTCTTCAGTCGGCTTTGGGTGCAGGTGCTGGGCATCTTAGGTAAATGAAGCCAGCAGTGAAGCCTTCCAGCTTCACAGCTGTTTTCCTACTGTGCATGCCCGAGTCATGCTTTGCTTTCTGAATGGTCCCACAGTTTTCTGGGACCTGTGTGTGTCCCAGGAGGTGGCAGGGGGAAGGAGGATTGTCCAGACATCATTGTAGATCCCTGTGGTGATCTGAGCAGGAAGTGGGAGCGGGTATTCGTCAAAACCAGGTCCCCCTTCCCCAAAAAGTGTGTAATGTGGCCGTAGGGGGGGGGGGGGTGCAAACAAGCAGGGATTTCCTTTTTGGTGTGGAGCTCAGCTGTAAGGCTTATACAAAAAAAGGGAGCTGTATAATGTGCTGAATGGCACACCACAGCACCCCCTACCGCTGCACTAGGAACGGACAGCTGTTGCACAGTAAATCTGTTGCAGTTTTACTGTGTGGCAGCAGTCCCATTTAATGTGAACGGACTGATATGTATTGTGCCCGAAACTACTTGGAAGAGGTGGTCCCGAGAACTTGTGGTCTGGCAAAATTAGTTGCAAACCATGCCTGAGGACAGAGTTTTCCATAGACGATTGAGCACAGAAGTGGGGATCACTATGGTCTGGTTGGCAGGAAAGAATGTATGTGTGCCTGGGAACCCCTCCCTCCTACCCACCAGCTAACAGGACCTTGATTTCAGCTGTTGTGCACAGTGAAGTACAAAGAGGATACCTTAGGCCATTAGTCTCCAAATTGCAGCCTGGGGGCTGAATGTGGACCTTTGCATAGTTTTTATGGCTTTTGGGGCCTTCTGGCTTTTTTTTGGGGGGGGGCTTTTGGGCCCTTTGCATACCCTTGGGGCACTATTCTTCCTACTGACACAACAATGGGCCAATAATTCCTGCACTGACACCAACAGTGGGACACAAGTCCTCCCACTGATACCAATGATGGTGCCCTGTTCCTCCCACTGACACCAACATTGGAGCACTAATATTTCTCCTAATACCGAAGATGAGACATTGTTTACTCACACTGACCACAATCCGGCCCCCCTAAAGTCTGAAGCACAGTAAACTGGTCCCTTGTCTGGAGACCCCTGCCTTAGGCCATGGGTGTTCAACCTGTGGCCCTCCATCTGTTGCGGAAGTAAAAGTCCCATGAGGCATTGCAAGGCTAGTCCCTTGAGGCATTACGAGACTAACAGTTGCAAGCATAGTTTCCCAAAGGCACAGGCATGACGGGACTTGTAGTTTCGCAACAGCTAGACGGCCGCAGGTTGGACGCCCATGCCTTAGGCAATATAGAAAACTAAAAAATGATTTAAGAGTTTTTGAAGAATGCATACATTTACTTTATTTAATATTTTCCCATGGTTCTCTTTTTCTTGTTTTTTTGTTAGCTCTAAATGTTTTTTCTTTAATTGATCGATCAAGATGGCCGAGACCGTAACCTGCTTTCCCAGTAGACCAGTGTTGGCATCCTATCATAATTCTCCTGCTGTAGACTTGATGTATGTTATCTAGTTGATATCAGACTCTTAAGCCTCTCGTAAAAAATTGGTTAAGGAAAGGCATGAGAGATGACCGGGGCTGGAAAAATCTAGATGATGTATTGTGAATTATGCCTGGTGTAGGGCAAGTAATGGCTCCCATGGTGGATTGGTTACTTTCCCATTACCTGCGTGCAATGGCTTGGGAGAAGATATCTAGAGGGAACGTTAAGATAGGCTGATTAGTCAGTGCTGGTCCTTCTGTCGCTCAGGATACCCGTGATCCAAGACTTCTCCGGCATCCACTTAATCTTCCAATTGATTGACAGGGAGCACGTCAGTTTAGAAAATCCCGATGCAATTTTGTACTTATTGCTTTCTTAGAGAAGGCAGAAACGCAGTCGATAGGAAAGAGTTAATCTCTCTAAGCCTTGTGCCTCTCACAGGAATTATAGGTTTGGATAACCTGCTGCATTGGAGATGAACAGGAAGCACAAGCTTCTATACTAGCATATATGACTAGTGAGTTGATGCATTTTTTTGAATTTTTTTGTTGGCCGTTCACTAAAATGGCTGTCTGTTGAAAGCATTGCTGACTAATCCTAATTCTAGTCTATACTGGTAATTCAGTATTGTGGGCGCTTCATTTCCTGTACTTATCACCTTGGCGAGATTCTTAAGAAAGCAAGTAACAGAGTAACAGCGTCTTTGTAGGTCATGATCAGACACTATCTGTAATGTTCAATAGCTTTTTCTCTTTTTTTTTTTTTTTTTTCCTTTTCTTATTTTTCCATGTAGTGCTGTAAGGGCAGTAAATTTTTCAAGCTGTGTATATGCTCTGAGCATTTTTTTTTTCTTATTTTTTTTTTAATACAGTGGAGAAGGATTAGACTTGGAAACGATCACCTTGTAAAACAACCAATTCGGTTTAAAATAGAAATGAAAGGCAAAACGTTTTTGTATATGTATAAAAAAAGGGATTTTTTTTTTTTTTTTTTTTATAAGTAATCACATCCCCTCTGTTCTCAGCTGCATAAGTAGGGGGATAAACAGCAGAACACTGAGCTTGCCAGTGATACTCTGTGCAGCGGGGGCGCATCAGGACAAGTCTGATTATTGGAGGAGAGTACACTGAGTTCCCAGCATGGCTAGAGAACTAACCACACTCTGCTCCCCTGCTTTATGTGGTCAGTTTTTAATAAGGAAGCAAGGGGACTGGCAGGAACACCAGGGATTTTACGTAAAGGAAGCAATACAAAGAGAACAGAATAAGTACATAGTACAGCAGGCCCATATCAGGAATATGAAGTGTTAGGGTAATAAATGCTTTAACTGTCCAATTGTATGGCGGTCTGTGTACCCGGTCAGGGAGATTCACCCTCTTGCCCTGGTGAGAACATTTGGTGTAATCCAAGATTTTCGAGTTGTCACCAAAGCAAGAAGTGATGGAAAATCCCCTTATTTAGGACATGTGCCTTTCACTTTAGAGTGATTTCCTCTCATTTCTATTTGTGCCTGCAGGACAGAAGGTGTAGTGAAATCTTCCTAGCAGGACACAGCTTTACATGCGCTTTAAATACAAGTTCAAACACACATGGTAGCTGGTTCACCTAACGCTGGGTTTGCATTCCTTTCCATGGAAAAGTACCTTTTTCCTAATCGATCTACAGCTGTCACATGACCCAGCTCTTTCCCAACCTATCTGCAGGGAAACATAAGCAGGAGGAGCTTCTAGTCCTCTGCTGCTGGTCACATGTTCAAAATAAAATAAAAAGAGCCTTTGGAATACAGAGCAAAAATAAATTATTAATATCAATAAACTGTTTTAAATTGACATACAAATATATATTTGAAAAAAAATCTATTTTTTTGGGGGGGGCATTAACATGGTGTGGGCAGATTTCTGTCAGTCGCTGGCTGGGTCAGAAAGGGAGCCCTCCAGCCTGCGTCTTGGAATAAGAGGGAGGTGAAGCCTCCATCAATCTACATGTAATATCCAGCCCCCATTGTGTTTAGCTGGTTAGTGGACAGGGAGGAGGGAGTGGGCTGTCATTTACCACTGTGTATACGCCCACATGTGTGACTCTATAGTCACATGGGCTGCTCCGATGTGATAGGGGAGGAAATGCTCTGCATAGAAACTCACTGAAAACTGAGCATGTGCAGAGCTGCCAACACTGCTCTGCAAAATCCCCAGCTGCAGTGGGGACATGGACAGAAGGGGGAGATAAAAAACTGCAGGATCAAAATTTTTTTTTTTTTTTGCAGAATACAGAAATTGAATCTCATAGCGAGTATGAACAGCATATGTAATATACCGTTTATTGATTAGGTTTTTTTATGATGTGGGTTTGGTGACACTTTAAATGCAATAGAGAAAAGTCAGGTCACCAGCCTGGGTCTGCTTACTATGGGGCTGTGTGAATCTCAGGACTGATTGCAAAGAAATACAAATCCTTGGGAAGGTAAAACAGCTGCCATACTTGTATTTCAACTATTTATCTTTTCCAGTTGAGTGCCACTTTAATGTTTTGTGTTGTACTGCATGCTTTTAATGTATTTTTCGGTGTTTTAAACATGCATTTTTTTGACACCATGTCATGTGCACGTTAAAAAAAACAAAAAACAAAAAGCACATTAAATTCAGAATTTTTATAACAGCAGCCTGAATCCAAAATCTGTTTTGTGTCGAGACTCAGCCGCTTATTAGCTTATTATCGGCTTTCCCAGAGCCAGGGAGCAAACAATAATTTATACACAATTATGTTTGGGGATCATAACAGCTGCTTCTTTGTAGCTTTTTATGCAGATTATCATTTAGGCCGAAGTTCTTTAATTCACACCAAGACCAAAAGCTCCTAACTTCAGATATTATTAAACCCAACACATTCTGCCCAGGTTAAGCCTTTTCGTTCCTGGATGCCTCGAGAATAGGCATTATCGCTTCCTGACAATTAGAACTCCTCTGCATTGTTAATTGCGTCTTTCAGCCGTCACACATCTCATTATCTTTCTGCCGATTGTCGACAAGCGTGGATTTGGCAGTAAATTGAAGGCTGAAACGCTTATTAGCATGGGAGATGTGCTGAGTGCAGACAAATACGCCGAGATTCGAACATGACAAGTTCAATAAGATGGGACATCCGCTTCCAGACGTGCTCTTCATGAGAAGGTTGGACCCTTCCCTCGGCTTAGACGTGCATTTCCTGAGAGTTTGTTGTTTGAATAGTGCTCGGAGTTGCCGCTCGTAATCCCAGAGTCGTGATCTTTTTCCCCGTGCAAATTAACTGTACATGCTTGTTTAAGCAAATGATCCTCTTGCAAACTGTGCCGTTCTTCAGCCATGAGGTCGGGGATTGTCTGACACCTGCGTCTATAAAAATAGGCCTTGTCTGGTCAAGAACTGAATCGGGCTGAGGGGACAATGTGGTGCCTGCAGGCGATGATTAAATGAGTTGGTTGGAATTATGAAATTTTAGCCTGGCCTTTAATGCCAGCTTTTACTGAATCTGGTATAGGGGTTGGTGTAGAGAAAGGCAGTGGCCGGGTTTTTCTTTTGAGGAGTGACAGAATTGGAAATGGTATAGCAAAGCCTCTAAATGTCCCTTTTCCGCCGCAATTGTCCCTTACTTTGAATGCATAGATCTGGTTGCACTGTTTAAAGCAAGAATATAGTGCATTGTTATAGTGAGTATGCAATGTTTAGGTAGTATAGTAACTTTCTTACTTTTATTGTTCAGTGTTTAACATTTCATATACCGGGTGGTACAGCTTCCTCTCGTGGTCATTTTTATATCAGGAGCAGGATTTGCATTACAGATTTACAAGAGGCAGAATATGGCTGAGCTTATTCAGGAAATTGAGTATTCTATCCTAAAAACTGCCCACTTTTTTCTTTCTTTTTTTTTTTTTAAGCGTTATTTACTCTTTATTTGAGCCTCACACTTCACACGTTGGCTTAGAGGTCACCTTAAATATGAGAGTTGCTGGCTTGGCAGTTGTCTGACCTCCAAGTCTTTCAGCTCATAAAAATACATAATAGTTTTATATAGGAGAGCCCCATATGGCTATTTTATTAGCCAATCCTATACACTATCAGGACTTGGGAAGTCGTGTATGAGGTCAACCAGCTGTTAGGGAAGACATTGTATGAGGTTAACTTGTTGATAGGGGAGGAAGTGTATGAGGTCAACCAGTTGTTAGGGGAGGCCACGTAATTAGGTCAACCAGTTGTTAGGGGAGGTGGTGTATGAGGTCAACCGGTTGTTAGAGGAGGCCAAGTATAAGGTCAACCAGTTGATGGGGAAGGTGGTGTATGAGATCAACCAGTTGGTAGGTCAGTAACAATGAGACTTCAGGAGACCCTTTAGATGAGAGCTGAAGTGTCAGGCTCAAAAAAAAAAAGCACAGCTAAGTGAGAGGGTTAATATAATTTTAAGAGCAAATATTCAGATCCTTACGCAAACCCAGAAGTTACTGGTTTTCTTTAAAGATTGTTGACTCGGGGTTAGCATTAGGCTTCCTGTGGATATAAATTGGCAGCCAGTTGATCAATACTCTTGGTGGGCTGGTCAGCTGAACAGGTTAGAACAGTGGTTCTCAACTCCAGTCCTCAGGACCCATTAACAGGCCAGGTTTGCAAGATAACTGAAATACATCACAGGTGATATAATTTGATGCTCAGTGAATGCAGTATTCTAGTCTGCATCTACCCAAGGTAATACCTAAAATCTGGCCTGTTGATGGGTCCTGAGGACAGGAGTTGAGAACCACTGGGTTAGAACATCTTGTTCTATTGTGTTCTTCCCCTTGTGACAAGCATTTCTGGGAATGTCCGGGCTCTCTTACTCTAATTAGCCCCTCTTTATAGCTTCCACTTAGTCAAGCTGAGCAGTACATGTTTATGAAGCACTCTGCAGTGCTCAGATAAGAGTTTAGCCTGAGTACAGTCTGACCATGCCTGCCCATCTGGCGACTCTGATGTCTGTGGGCACCTGAGGTTGGATCTGACCCATTGACTTGCAGCGAGAGGGATGGACAATGTAGGGAGCACATGTTTGTATTGCTTTATTTATGTAAGAATCCACCCTGTATATGTTCTGGTATAATGATGTGTAGACACTAACAGAACCTTCTCTTTATCCTCAGGTATGATTATCGTGAAATGCTGCACAATGCCACTTTCTGTCTGGTCCCCCGTGGCCGCAGGCTTGGATCCTTCAGATTTCTGGAGGCTCTGCAGGTAACATTACGTTTAAGATTAAGTTTTCCTTTTTTATTATTATTTTTTTTTTTATTCCATTTTTTCATAACATTTAAGTACCCCCAATGTATATATGTCTTTGAGACACTAATCTTGTAAGCACTTGTACATAGTATATGCAGCTGCAGATACTGGCTTTAAGGTGAACCTATTGCTTCCCCCTCTCTGCGCATGGCACAGGTTTGCTTTAACCTCTGTTACCCCTTTAGTGGAACAAAAACAAACTAAGGCCCCTTTCATACGGGCCAGATCCGGTTTTCTCAGCAGGGGATCTTTCCGCTAATCCCCTGTTAAATTGAGCGGAGTTGCCGGATGACAGATCTGATTATGCAGTGCGGGCTGTATCCATGCCCGCTCTACTCTATGGGCAACCGGATGTAAACAGACCAGCTGTCTATTTACACCCGACTTCCATCCGTTCCAGCGAGGCGCAGGGGAACGGATCCCCTTTTTGTTTGTTTTTTCCGGATCGGAGGTAGTCCGGTGTAAACAGACACGGGTCCATTTACATCCGACTGCCCATGGAGGAGAATAGAGGGTTCGATTGGGACTGATTAGACCTTTCATGTGAAAAGGGCCTAAAGCTTACCATAGATGGAAAGCTCCATCAAATCTTTTTGTCACTGCAGTTGTAAACGAACCTTGATTTGGCCCACTAATGATTAGAAAAAAAAAAAGGACAAGCTTACAATATCAAAAAAACCCTTTTCGTTAATTTTTAATATTAAAAGCAAACTGGCCCATCCATCCATGTCTCCATGCTTTATTTTCCTGAGAGATCATGTTGAAAAACACCCCCCCTTCAAGCATTTCTAACCATGGCCCTCTTGATTAAGGGCAGATAATCCCATGTAGCTTTTACCTTCTGGAATCCATCTGCGCTTAGCTCAGGCATGCAGGCAAGGAGGGTGTACTTAGCTGAGAAAACCCCTCCTGGAGACTCCTGGGATGTATGACATCATTTGCATAGGCCTGGAAACCAGAAAGTAATTGAAGAATTGTAAAAAAAATATTAATGTTTAAAACCAGTATATATGATATACTATCCTCTCTATTTACTTATGCTAGGAGCAAAACGATAAAAAAAACTGTCAATGTTGATTGAGTGAAGTTCTGCTTTAAGACTACCTATTCATAACAGGCAGCATAAGATGCCTACTCTTACCTTATGCTTTGATCCCCCTATGCAGACATCAAAGGTTGATCCCTCTACTTCCTGTGCAAGTTTCAGCTTTGAAAAGGTTGAAACTTGCACAGAGTTAAGCAAACTCCCCGACCTCCATATGCAGGCCTGGGCCTGGTGATTGGCTGCTCGGGGGAAAAAAAAAAAAGCTCTGCCATGAAAAAGGCAGGGAGATTATACACATGTGCTTTTATAAATGGAAGGACTGGGTACCTGCTGGGGGTCTGTAGGAGGAGCAAAGCAGAGGTAAGAGTAGATACCTTTGTAGTGATTGGTATTTATCAATGGGCTTTGTTTTTTCCCCATATAGGTTTATTTTAAAAGGCTATTAAACAAAGATAGAACAGTTGTGTGTGCACAGACTTATTGAGTATGATGCCTCTGGCCCATTGTGTTCAGAGCAGCAGAACAGCTGTTATTGCCAGTCTCACTTGTTTCGGCATTATGATGCGGTCTAATCATTGTCCAAGTACTAATGTAATTTTCTTGGCCTTTTCACTTGTTGTTAATGAAGAGAATGGAGATGTGCTGCAATGCCTTAATGGTATGAATAACTTCATCTGCAGGCTGCATGTGTTCCAGTGATGCTAAGTAATGGATGGGAGTTACCATTCTCTGAAGTGATTGATTGGAACCAGGCGGCAGTCATCGGGGATGAGAGGTTATTATTACAGGTGAGAGTTACTTCCATTAAAAGGACATGTCCACTTTTATATTCATTTGGGACTCATTATTATTGTATGATTATACAGGATTTATTACCAACAGCTGGCACAGAACTCTTCAATGTAAGTGCATATAAAATACAAGACGGGTGGGCGAGAAAGGCCCTGCTCATGAGAGCTTACAATCTAAAAAGGAAGGGCACTTGATACAGGAGGTAATGACTGTGAGGGATGAGCTGATGGAGAAAGTAAAAGTTCAGTAGTTAGTTACAGGTGGATAGCATTGCCTGAAGAGATGAGTTTCATGGATTACCTAAAAGGTGAACAGAGTTGGAGATAGCTGGACAGGGAGAGGATTGGAGAGGCTCTGAAAAAGTCCTGGCGGCAAGTATGGGAAGATGTAGAGAGTAGGAGGTCTTGGGGGGGGGGGTGACAAAGTGGGTGGTTTGGGTGATATTTTGAAATGAGGTTGGTGATGTAGCTGGGGCCAAGCTTTGGGTGGCTTCATATGTTAGTATTTTGAATTTTATTAGACGATTGGAAGCCAGTAGTGGGGTTGGCAGAGAAAGGCAGTGGAGGGGATGGGGGTGGTTGTTAGGTGGAGGTGGGATAAACTACCCAGAAAAGAGGAGTTATGGATTACCAAAAGGTGGATAGAGTGAGAGGTAGCAGGACAGAGCAAGGTAAAGAGTTGCAAAGAATGGGAAAGACTCACTCTGAAAAAGTCCTGGAGGTAGGTATGGGAAGATGTGATGTGCAGGCTAGAGAATAGGAGATCTTGGGTGGTTATTGCGAGATGAGGTTGGTGATGTAGCTGGGGCAGGGCTTTGGATGGCTTTATATGTTAGTATTTTTAATTTGAATTGTTGGGCAATTGGAAAACAGTGCTATGGCTGGCAGAAAGGGGTGGTGGTCACTAAGTAGGGTGGATGATTCTGGCAGCAGCCTTCATGTTCGACCTGAAAAGGGGAATAGCCCATGTAGAGGTAAGCCTAAAGTGAAAGTAGATAAAGTGAAAAAATAAGCAAGTTAATTCTATAGTCATTGGTTCAAAAAGGAGCGTTTTTTTTTTTTGTTTTGTTTTGTTTTTGGAAATGTTACGGAGGTAACAGCAAGGTTTGGATAGTAATGAAATGTGGGGATAAAGGAGAGTTTGAAGTCCAAGATTACACCTAGCACCCTGACATCAGAAGGAGGGGCCAATAGTTTTATTTCTAATCTCAATTTCAAAGTTGGGGGGTGGTTTAGGATGGTGGAGGAAACACAGGCTCAGCTTTGGAAAGGTTGAGTTTGAGAAAGTGTTATGACGACCATTCAGATATGTCTGTTAGTAAATTAGTGATGAGATCAGACTGAAGGGGTTAGGTTAAGAGTGAGATTTGGGTATTATCAGCATAGAGATGTAATTGGAAACAATACAAGGTTGTCAACTGACCAAAGGAGGAGGTGGGGATAGAGAATAGAAGGTCTGAGGACAGAGCTTTCTATTCTGTATTTATCACTCACACAAGAGGCATTCTCATGTTTTGCAGAGCAGACAAAATATACAGAAGTGAGAAGATCCAATTTTTTTCAATAGGAGGGTCGCTCGGCCCCTTGTGTTTCCTTGCTGTACGTTTATAATGTGCCTCTGCAGGGCTTTTTTTTTTTTTCAGAGAATAGGTGCAGGAACGCAACCATGCCCACCATACACACATACCTGCCAAATGGCATCAAATAGTAGCTCTTCCCTCTGCATACAACCCCCTTCCTGCACTGCCCTCATCTTCTCCCCCCTCCTTAAAAAGTTGCACCATCTGTCATATGTTTTACCTTTGTTGCAATATTAAGCTGAAACACCTATCTGGCTGTAGTACCTCCCAGCAAACTATACTACAGTCACAAGGGATCATGCAGTAGGAGCATTAACAACTGGTCACCAGGGAAAAAAATTGAGACCACAGAGGGTGCAACCTACCACACACCCTCTCCTGCCCATGACTGCACTAAACCCTGGGCACCTGTTCTGTATCTCCCTTGTCCCTGTCCTGCACTCAGTGGGATCTGTGCAGGAGATCTGACCTGTGGGAGCTACTGGGAGATAAGCTATCACTTGTAAATGTAGAAACTGGACTTCAGTGTTACCAAGTGATAATGGTGAACAGTGAGCAGACGACCTGAGCCAGAGGTGGTAGAACTGAGTTCCCCCTAGTTCCTGCTGAAAAAAAGCCCTGTGCCTCTGGGCCGACAGTATGGAGACACTCCGGATTAAAACAAGCTTTAAAGCTGAATGCCAGGCAAACAGGAAATACACAGATGAAATACATATTAAGAGCATTTTTTTCTGCCAAACAAGTGTATTTCTGTCCAGTCCTGGGATTTACACAGCTCTGACCACCACATAGTCCTGTCTGGCAGCAGAGGAGACCCTATTTTTCTCTGCTGCAATTCATTAGCTCTTCCTTACCATGACTGGACAGTAAAAGGAAAAGCAGCTCTGCTCTCTCCTCCTACCAGTATGCTTCTGCACTACAGCACAACCGGCTGTCTCATTGCACTGCATCACAACTGATTGGCTCTTTGTGCTGTTTCTTCTATCAGTCTGAGTTCTGCCGTACAGGGCAAAAAGGCCTATTCAAGGTCAGGTACTTAGGCCCCTTTCACACGATCGGACCGTTCAGGTCCGCCTGTCAGTTTTGACGGCGGACCTGAACGGGCGATCCATGTTAGCCTATGGAGCGTTGGATGTCAGCGGAGACATGTCCACTGTCCTCCGACCCCGTCCGATATGCTAAAAGCAGACGGATGGCCCTACGTCCAGGTCCGTTGCTGGCAGATCGGTGAGATCTGACGAAAACGGACACGCTGTCCGTTTTCGTCCGATCCCTCCATAGGCGGCAGCGGCGCCAGACAAGCCCCTCCCCGCTCAGTGAGCAGAGAGGGACCTGTCATCCGCCAGCTCAGCAGAGATCAACGGACAGATCTCCCGCTGAGCCGGCGGACCGAGGCGGGCTCCGTAGAAACGGAGTCTGCCTCGTGTGAAAGGGGCCTTACACTGCTTATTTAAAAAATAAATTTAATGTAATAATAAAAAGATGCATAGATTGCTTTATATACCTGCTAGAGTTCAGCTTTAAACTTGACACTAAAATACACTGAAATAATTGACAACATCTGCCTTCTTTATATTATTACCAATACACCAGGTGCACATTGAATGCTACTAATATAATATGCACAGAGTTTAATGTATAGATCATGTCTGATGAGATGTTCCATCATTTTAATGACCTGTAAGTGCAAAATAATGGCATGCTTATATGTCAGCATCATGATTGCAGCACCTGCCATTCCTACACACATCTTCCTTACTGTAGTACATTCCCCTTTAACTGCCCTCCTGCTCTCGGGCAGAATAGCTTTAATTTGTGGTACCTGAATTCTGCGGAGTATTGACCTTTAGTGCTAATCCCTGCCGGCTTCTGCTTCCTCGGGAACATGACAGACTTGGGAATTAAAGCATACTGGAGCCAATGCATTAACACCTTCTCTTTAATGAGAAAAGTAGATGTGTTAATTCTCTGGCTGCCCCTACGCCTCTTCTCTCCCGGTTGTTTCAGCAGCTGCATGAACTGTTTTCTAGGCTTCGTACGGCAAGTGAAGTTCTTGAAGATAGAATTGAGGTGCAAAAAAAAAAAAAAAGCGCACAACTAGCTTAAAGTAAACCCGTCATGAGAGAAACATGGGTACCACCATTGCTGACATTTTCGGTTTAAAATTGCTATTGGCATGGCTGCTGTTCTGACCTTTTCTTCCAATACATATTTTGACCCAGAACATGTATATAAATAATGGGTTTCTACCTTTAAACCAACTTCCCTTCATACTACTTTCAGCTCAGAGACTGAGGGACTGATCTATAACGTAATGTGGATATCGCTATCCTCTCTCCTTTATATGCCATACTATTGCTTAACACTGCAGCCCATTCAGAAAATGCAGGCCATGGTATTGTGCTTGCAGTAGTTTGGTTTAAGTGGAACTTCACCCAAAAGGGAAAGTTCTGACATCAACTTTGACAACTGGCACTTTTTTTTGGGGGGGGGGGGGGGGGTGAGCGGGTACAAAGTTTTGAAAGGTAACCGCTCCCACTTATTCCTGGATCGTCTAGGTCAGGGATCCTCAAACTACGGCCCTCCAGCTGTTGCAGAACTACACATCCCATGAGGCATTGTTAAACTCTGACATTCACAGACATGACTAGGCATGATGGGAATTGTAGTTCCTGAACACCTGGAGGGCCGCAGTTTGAAGACCCCTGGTCTAGGTGATGACCCAAGCGAAAGTTCACCCCATCCCTCTTCTCTCTTAAACTTCTGGGACACATCACAGGTCCCAGAAGGCTGCAGGACCATTTACGAAGCACAGCGCGGCTCGCGAATGCGCAGTGGAAAGCCACAAGGCTTCACATTCACTTCCCCTTGATTAAGATGCCGGGGCCTGGACCCAAAGCCCATTGAAGAAAAGGCTTGGCTGAGGACAACGCTGGATCCCTGGACAGGTAAGTGTCCTTATAATAAAAGTCAGCTGCTACAGTATTTGTAGCTGCTGATTTGTCATTTTTTGGGGTGAGACTGGAGCTCCTCTTTAACATTCTGTGATTGGAAGAGTGACTTTGATAGGTGGCCAGGCTATGCTCCCTTTTTTTTTTTTTTTAAACTATTTTATCTGTTCATTTTTATTTTACTTATCTGGCTTTGGACTTCTAAAGCCAGCGGAGCGCAATGCACATTTGTAAAGCACGCTACATGTCTTACCACTGGAGATGATGGCTATACTCCAATAGAGACTGTAGTCTTGTGAGATAGATATATAGATATATATATATATATATATATATATATATATATATATATATATATATATATATATATATATATATATATATATATATATATATATATATATATTCTACAACAGGGAGAGTGGGAGCCAATATCATCATTATTTTGGTTATGTGAGCTGGAGGAGTTCTCCCTCCGGACTCCACGAGAGGTATATAAAAAAGTGATCCAGTCAGTCAGCATTTCTGCATAAATTCAAATCCCTATTGTGATTACACTGACCTTTCTGTAGTAGAAGCAGAGAATGTGAACAGTCTGTGTTACAAGAACATTGTAAAAAATACATGGGTGAAATATTCTGTTCCAGACATTTAAATACGTCCACAAAGTTAAAATGTCTGTATCACGTAACCAAGAGGTGCAGCTGCAACCAGACCCGACCACTCCATCAAAGTACTCAGAAACTGAACTTCCCAGGTTACTCTTAAATAGTTTACCCACTTTAGGTGTCACACCTGAACACCCCCTTTGGGTCAGAGCAATTTTTACGTTTCTGCTATGGGCCTGTTTATTCGCTAAGAACTTTGGTGTTACAAAGTAATATATGTTTTTCCTTCTTTCTTTTGGTGATATTGGCTTGCAAAAATGATTACATTTTTTCATTCAATTCATAGACAAAAATTATTATAATACTAAAACACTTTTTTTTTTTCCTAATTCGATCAGTGTTGGTTGAAACAAAAACAAAAAATAAATAAAACTATAGATAAAAAGTATAAATTTTATTTTATAATCTGTCCTGTTCTTAAAGTATCCTGGTCCACAGCAATGGAGTCCTTTACAAATGAAAGTCTGGTTTTTGGGGGTCTTTTTTTGCACTTTTTTTAATGCAACACCAAACAAATTAGTAGACAATACAAATATAAGTAAAAAAAAAAAAGTATGGTTATATAAATAGAAAAATAAAAAACAATCGGCAGGAAAAAAGCTTAGAGAATTAACTAGGGCTGATTAGGATAAACTAAGGCTCCTTTTACATGGATCTACTCCACTCCATTCATCAGGGGATCCGTGAGCAGATACCCCCGCTGAATGTCCGTGTTTTGCCATCCGTGCCCATTCATCGTTTGTCCGCATTGGCAAATCGGAGATGGGCGGACCCTTGATGGCGCTAACGGCGCTTGGATGTAAATGGAATTGTCCGTTTACATCGGGCTACCACCAATCTGTCATGTTTAAGTCCGGGAAAAGTCTCCATTCTTTTTTATGAACGTTAGCCCCTGTTCACACTATGCGGTGCGAGGAACTACATGTGATTTTGAACAGGAATAGCACCACATTCCTGTTCAAATCACAGCATTATTCTGTATGACTCAAATCACACCGAATTCACACCAAAAACGTACAGGACCCTTTTTTTTGCCCGCACCAAACCACAGCATGCAGCAGGGGAAGCAGACCTCTAACTTTGGAAGTGTTGAATGCTGAAGATTCTTCGATAAGTATAGTTCTGCAACAGAAGATTAGAGAAGAGAGATTAGGGTCTATATTAGATTAGGACTATATTTATCTTGTTTTACAAGTTGGCTGTTTTTTTGGTTTTTTTGTTTTTTGTTTTTTTTGTATGGGACAGAGTTGCATTTACTGTCCGGTAATTTGAATCAGGAAGATGGAGAAACCCAGGAGTGGAGTATTATATACCTTTTATGAAGTGGGTCTTGTTGCAGGGGCCTGCTGTAACCATAGCAACTACTGCAGGACCCAGTCCTTCTGCCTGCATGAAGATTATTTCTGGCAATGATGACATTTGGCAGATAAATTTAGATAAAACTGTTGTATATACAGTGCAAAGCCTTAAAAAAAAAGAAAAATAACTGCTGCAATCACACAAATTCAGCTGTCTCCGTAGGTCATGTCCCAGCAACAAGCCCCTCCCATAGAAGTGAAAATCCAGCTAAAAAACGTTTAATTTTTGGATAGAGCCAGGGAGGTCCAGAACCTCTCAGGAGCCTTCTGTGGCCCTGTCATTGAGATTTCCCCTCATTTTCTGTCCTGACATGGCCACACAGGAAGTGAGGGAATATCTCCCCAATGCAGGATGCAAGCAGTAGGTTGTAACCTTCCCCTCTCTGTATAATATGTGCAGAAAGGGGCCACTTGTAGTCTCCATCTGAAGTCCATTTGACTAGGTGACAAACCAGTAGCACATTTGGCAGACAGGGACAAAGCGTTGTCAGCCTGTAACGGGAAGTGCCTGGACAAGGATCTTCATGGCAGGTATGCAGATTAAAGCGGAGCTAAACCCTCCTATAGTTTTCAGTTAGCCACTTAAGGACTAGCCTCGTTTTGGATTTTAGGTGTTTACATGTTTAAAACAGGTTTTTTTGCTAGAAAATTACTTAGAAAAAAAAACAATATATAATGTTTGGGGGTTCTAACACCCTAGAGAATAAAATGGCGGTCATTAAAATACTTTTTTTGTTTTGCACCATATTTGCGCAGCGGTCTTATAAGCACACTTTTTTTGGAAAAAAAATCACTTTTTTGAATAAAAAAATGAGACAACAGTAAAGTTAGCCCAATTTTTTTTTATATTGTGAAATATAATGTTGCGCCAAGTAAATTCATACCCAACATGTCACGCTTCAAAATTGCGCCCGCTCGTGGAATGGCGTCAAACTTTTCCTCTAAAAATCTCCATAGGCGACGTTTAAAAAATTCTACAGGTTGCATGTTTTGCGCTACGGAGGAGGTCTAGGGCTAGAATTATTGCTCTCGCTCTACCGGTCGCGGCAATACCTCACATGTGTGGTTTGACCACCGTTTTCATATGCAGGCGCTATTCGCGTATGCGTTTGCTTCTGCGCGCGAGCTCGTTGGGACGGGGGGGTTTAAAAAAATGTTTTTATATTATTTATTTTACAATATTTTATTTATTTTTACACTGTTTAAAAAAAGAAAAAAATGTTGTCACTTTTATTCCTATTACAAGGAATGTAAACATCCCTTGTAATAGAAAAAAGCATGACAGGTCCTCCTAAATATGAGATCTGGGGTCAAAAAGTCCTCAGATCTCATATGTGGACTAAAATGCAAAAAAAAAGTCGTTTGAAAAAATGACAAAAAAAAAAATGCCTTTAAGAAAAGTGGGCGGAGCTGACTTAATGACATCGCTTCAGCCGTCCAATGGTATGGAGATGGGTGGCGGCCATCTTAGCCTCACTCGTCTCCATACCCAGGCACAGAAAGGTCCCGATCGCCTCCGCCGCTACCGACTGCTCCGGTAAGCCGTGGGAGGGGGGGTGGCACCTCTCCCGCCGGCGATAACAGTGATCTCGCTGTGAACCCGCCGCAGAAACCACCATTATCGTACACAGAAACGGCTCCTGTAAAGATGGATACCTCGGTTGTGGCAGCAGCTGCTGCCGTTACCGAGATATCCATCTTCAAAGTGCCGACGTATATGTACAGGAGACGGTCGGTAAGTGGTTAAGGAAGCTGCCATCTTGGTCTCTGATCTTCAACTGCCATGAGGCTGTACATGTGATCAGTTATGACACCAGCTATTTGATGGTTTGACAGTTTGGTAGCACTAGCCAGAAATGTAACTGTTTTTTGAAAAACGGTTAAATCGATGGGTTTAGTTCCATTTTAAGGGCACATACACTATATTGTCAAAACTATTGGGACACATGCCTTTACACACACATTAACTTTAATGGCCTCCCAGTCTTAGTCCATAGGGTTCAATATTGAGTTGGCCCACCCTTGGCTGCTATAACAGCTTCAACTCTTCTGGGAAGGCTGTCCACAAGGTTTAGGAGTGTGTCTATGGGAATGTTTGACCATTCTTCCAGAAGCGCATTTTTGAGGTCAGGCACTGATGTGGACGAGAAGGCCTGGCTTGCAGTCTCTGCTGTAATTTATCCCAAAAGTGTTCAGTGGGGTTGAGGTCAGGACTCTGTGCAGGCCAATCAAGTTCCTCCACCTCAAACTTGCTCATCCATGTATCCATGGACCTTGCTTTGTGCACTGGTCCAAATCATTTGGTGGAGGGGGGGATTATGGTTTGGGGTTGTTTTGAGCTTGGCCCCTTAGTTCCAGTGAAGGGAACTCTTGAGACGTCAGCTTACAAAGACATTTTGGACAATTTCATGCCCCCTACTTTGTGGGAACAGTTTGGGGATGGCCCCTTCCTGTTCCAACATGACTGTGCACAAAGCAAGGTCCATAAAGACATGGATGAGTGAGTTTGGGGTGGAGGAACTTGATTGGCCTGCCCAGAGTCTTGACCTCAACCCTTTTGACCTAGAACACGTTTGGGATGAATTAGAGCGGAGACTGCGATCCAGGCCTTTTTTGTCCAACATCAGTGCCTGACCTGACCAAATGTGCTTCTAGAAGAATGGTCAGACACTTCCATAGATCAGTGATGGCGAACCTTGGCACCCAAGATGTTTTGGAACTACATTTCATATGATGCTCAAATACACCGCAGAGTGCATGAGAATCATGGGAAATTTAGTTCCAAAACATCTGGGGTGCCAAGGTTCACCATCACTGCCATAGGCACACTAATAAACCTTGTGGACAGCCTTCCCAGAAGAGTTGAAGCTGTTATAGCTGCAAAGGGTGGGCCAACTCAACATTGAACCCTACAGACGAAGACTGGGATGCCATTAAAGTTCATGTGCGTGTAAAGGCAGGCGTCCCAATAGTATTGGTAATATAGTGTACATCAGCCTGTGTTTGGGCTGGTGTTCTTGTAAAAGGCAGAGTGCTGCTTTAAACCTTGCAGCGTAGTCATCTTCTTATCTACGCAGCATTGAGCTGAGGGAAGCACCAAAAAAGGAATAGATGCAATTGCAATACATTTTTAATAATTACATGTCCAGCATAATTGCTCCTGAGAGAGTCTGACTGGATATTGGGGAGCTGTTGTTTCCTGACCCCTGCGCTCCTGTATTGTAGCACTTCATTTCTGTACAGCTGCTTCCATATTGAAGAGCTACTGTTCCATAATTAACACTGGTTTTAAGGAGCTGGCAGCCAGCCCGAATATCTGCCCTGGGAAATGACTCTTTTTTTTTTTTCTCTCCTTTAGTCACACGTTTTCATTTCCCATTCTCGAGATGGGGACGTTTTTTCCGTTTTCCCTCTACAGCTCCGAGACCCAGAGTCTTTACAAGCACCTAATTCCTTCCCTCTCCTTCTGTTTATTATTTTTCTTATGCCTAATGTTCTTATATGATTATTGCTTTGCCTAATTACTTTTGTGGGCAATTACCAATTTCTAATTATTTCTGAAGAATTTTTAGTAATGCAAATATTTTTGGGGGCGCCTTGAGACTAAGTATGTAATTTACAGCAGTTGTTTTTCACACATACTTTTAACGATTTTTACTATTGAGATGTATTCAGTGCCTCATTAGAGCGATGAGCCATGATTTTCAATCCAAGGCTTGAAAAATCAAGTATTTTAAAAGCTCAGTTGAAGCATTTTCCTTTCCATAAACAGTGTCTTAATAACTTGAAATTTGCCTCTGCGCTTGCTAGCAATGTTGACTTTACTTCAAGAAGGGTCAGTTCTCCAGCACAGTACTCCTCCTCCATGTGCGTCATAGCCGTCTCCTCTTCTGGAAATGTCTAGTTGCTCTCTGTGCTGGTCCAGCTCCTCCCCTCTTTCCCCTACTTAATTTTTAATGTAGCAGCCAAAGCAGGAGAGAAGGAGAATATTGTAGGGGTCTCCAAACTTTCTAAACAAAGGGGCAGTTTACTGTTCCTCAGACTTTAGAGGGGCCGGATTGTGGCCATCGGGAGTACAAAATGCCAGAGCATCAGTGGGAGTGAACGATCCCCCATCATTTGTGTCATTGGGAGGAATTGTGCCCCACCATTGGGAGGAATTGTGCCCCACCATTGGGAGGAATTGTGCCCCACCGTTGGTGTCATTGGGAGGAATTGTGCCCTTCATTGGTGTCAGTGAATAAAATGGTGCCACAAGGGCCAGAAAAAAGCAAACAAAGGGCTGCATCCGGCCCCCGGGCCTGCAGTTTGGAGACCACTGCTATAGAGTGTCACTGGATGACAACTCTGAGTCTACTGGGGCTATTGATATCACATCCAAGATGGTGGCACCTTGCAGCAGACTCCCAAGGGAGGAGGCTTTTATTATTAAATTGCAGGCCTTAAATACATTAACTGCACATACATTGGCAAGAAAAAAAGTATGTGAACTCCTTGAAATTAACTGTTTTTCTGCAGTAATTAACATAAAATGTGATCTGATTCTCATCTAAGTCACAATAGACATACACAATGTGCTTAAGCTGGTAACACACAAATAATTCTAATTTCTCATATCTTTATTGATCACACCCATTAAACATTCACAATATTGGAGGAAAAAATGAGTGAACCCATAGACTAATTACTTCAACGAAAGCTAATTGGAGTCAGTAGTTTGCTCTCCTGGAATTCAATTAATGAAATTCGTTTGGAGGTGTGGTTTAGAGCTACTTTGATAAGACACTCAAAAATTTTAGGATTGCTGTTCATAAGAAGAATCAACTGATGTGAACCATGCCTCGCAAAAAGGTGCTCTCTGAGGACATACGATCAAGAGTAGTTGATCTGCATAAGGCTGGAAAAGAGTGCTTTAGCATCCGTCAGTCGACAGACATATTGTCTATAAATGGAGACAATTTATTACTGTGGCTACTCTTACTAGAAGTGTTCCCCCAGCCAAGATGACTCTCATGGCACAACGCAGAATATTCAATGAGGTAAAGAAGAACCAGCGAGTAACAGCTAAAAGCTTGAAGACATCACTGGAACTGGCAAACCATCCTTGTTTACGTGTCCACCATAGGTAGGTCTTTGAAACGGCAGTGTCAATGGCAGAACACCAATGAGCAAACCGCTGCTCTCCAAAGGAAAAGTGTTGTGCGCTTGAAATTTGCCAAAGAGCACCTTGAGAAACAGCGCTACTGGGAAAATGTTTTGTGGGCCGATGAAGCAAATGTTGACTTGTTAGGGAATAATATGTATGGTCCAGAAAGGACACAGCTTTCCAACATGAACGCATCATCCCCATGGTGAAATATGGTGGAGAGAACATCATGATTTAGACTTGCTTCACTGTCTCCGGGCCTGGACCACTTGACATCATAGAGGGGGGAAACTATTTCCCAAGTCTACCAAACTATCCTACACAATAAGGTCATCAGAGCCTTTTTATTTCACCCGCCCAAAGGGTTTTTAAAAGCATACCGTCTCAGAGTAATATGAAGGCTGCTATTGCTGACCTCCATAAAATGTTAGTTGCATGGCTATGTCCAACCAAATACTTAAAAAAGAAAAAAATTCTCTTATGGGAAGTTTTCTTTAGGCCTGTCTATTAAAAGTGGCATTTACCCAGAAGTCTTTTCTCCTTTTAGAGACCTAGTTACATATATTTTGTTGCAGAGCATTTCCCAGAATCTCCCTCAGTGTAGTACAGTTATGCTTTATTATATGCAGACTGTGTACTCAGGTAGTGGGCATAGTTTTGGGGTGGGGTCTCGGATACTAAGCTGCAGATAAGATGCTGTCCTAACACAAGAAAAGCAGGTAAAGTGATAATTGGCATGTGTTGATATTTCAACAGCTTTTTTAAAACAATACTCTGTTTTTAATTAAACTGGAGTCTTTTTTTTTTTTTTTTTTCGTGATCATGGGTTTATGTCTAGATGATAGCAAAATGTAGCTATATCTGTGACAGTATCTCTATGGCTAATTTGCATACCCAAATAAGATAGAGCTGCTATTTGGCGTAATGTTTTAATAAAATCTTGCTATGCTCTTATTATTGTAATAATAAAAGCGTGTAATAATAAAATGTTTTTTTTTTTTGTTTTTTTTTTAATAATGGAACTGTATCTAACAGTTACATTATTAAATAGATGGCACCACAGATGATCACTGCAGCCTGATGGTGGCATTGTACATCTACAGGCTGAAGCTTCTGTTATTTTTTTTTTTTTCCAATGAATCCTCTAGTCTGCATTTAAGTCATTATGCCATAGCTGACATTGTGATCACATGATTGGTTCCCGATCGTCAGTTGGCACCCAATCTGTCGGTTTAACCGATACTGAGAGCCAGCAGCTGCCCAAAGTGTAAGCTGGTAGCTCTAGAAGGAGGGGATGTTTATATATCACACAGGGCATCCTGCTGAGGAATTTTAATATACAGATCTCCATCAGGAAGGGGTTCAAATTTAATCCATTTATAAATCCGGTGCGAAACGCCATATCTCTTACATGTTCTCATCGTTTGTAAAGCGGAGCTGCAGAGAACAGTTTGCCAATCATTTTTAAGCCATTTATTTTTACAATATTTTGTTGGCAGCATGTTACGAACAGACTCTGCCTGAGGTGGGTTTTGGTTGCTAAGCATTAAATTGGGTTTAAGTAGCCTTTAACTGTATGCTACATTAGGATGGCTGCCCAGTATTTGGTTAATTAACAGCTGTTTCAAGCTATCTATTTAATATTTGTGGAATGTATTTATCCGCTTGTTTTGTTACGGATGGCTTATTTACATATTCACTAGTTAGACAACTCTTTTGTTGCAAGTTTTGTCATGTAATGTGCATTAAATTGAAACATGGATCATTTTTATATCCATGAGATTTGTCTAGCAACAAGCCTCGTAATAAAGACGTCCGATTTAATGAAGGCGTTTCATCTGTGTATGCCAAAATACCGTATTTTTCAGGGGATTTTACAAGGTATTTGAAAATGTTGCCTCTGCCTCTTGCAGTAGCTAAGCAGTTACATGTTTTAGTGTCCTTCCATGAGCCATTGTTCTAATATAATGGAATAGATTTAAAATGAGGGAAAGCAGCTTGGTACTACATTTTTTTGGAGCCTTAATACAGGGATTTGTAGAGGATCTCAATAGGACAAGCTGTGTCCAAAGCAACACTGCGCAATGCAGAGCAAGTCAAACACAACCTGTGAGCTGCCATGGGCATTTCTTAAATAAAGTCAATGAGAGTTTGCTAACCTGCATTTGACATGTGCTTCAAATTCATGTCAAATGCTGGAAAACACCACCCATTGATGTGAGTCCTAAAGGTGGATTCAAACTATTTCCTTCTTGGAATGTGTTGAGCGGCCTTTCTCAACCTTTTCAACACAGAGGAACCCTTGAAATAACTTTCCAGTCTCAGGGAACCTCTGTTAAAGAAAAAAATTCTATATCTGCAGCTCATAATACATTAGTGTGATGGTCAGTGGGACGAATGCTCCTTACACTTGTGGTCATGGGGAAGAATCACCCCCTACAGATAGCTAAAAAGATCAATGGTATCAGTGGGAACTTATCTGAGAGGCAGAAATTGCTCACTGCACTAGGAACGCCTAGCAACCTCTCAAGGAGTCCTGGTTGAGAAACCCTGGTGTAGACCAAAGCTTCCAACTGTCCCTGATTTCGAAGGACTGTCCCTCATTCGGGACAAAGTCCCTCTTTCCTCATTTGTTCCTCATTTTGGTCTGATCTATATAGTTGTATATAAAATGCACTACTTACGCATCGAAAAGTGTTTTACAATGCTTTTCATCTGATTTCTAAGTTGTTGCATTTATAAATTCCAAAAGCCAATATAAAGCAATAGTGGTGGTAAAAAAAAGCACTTGTGGGTTTAACCAATCATTTTTTTTCTCCTTTAAAGGGGGGGCTTGGCAGGGTGCGTCTTCTGCCTACATACTTTTGCTTATAGGTGTCCCTCATTCCCATCTCAGAAAGTTGGGAGGCATTGCGTAGACCAGGGGTCTCCAAACTTTCTGAACAAGGGGCCAGTTTACTGTCCTGCAGACTTTAGAGGGGCATGATTGTGGCCTGCAGGAATAAAACATTTTTCTGGCTTTAGTGGGAGTAAATGGTGCCCCATCTTTGGTGTTAGGGGAGGAATATTGCCCCATTATTGGTGTCAGTGGCAAGAATTATGCCCCATTTTTTGTGTCAGAGGGCAGAATAGTGTATCATATCAATGGGATGAATAGTGTCCGAAGGGCCAGATAAAGGCATCCAAAGGATTGAGGTTAACAATAGTCAATTAAACCACCAAAGCCAGAAAGGCCTTATTCATTTTAAATGACACCTCAACGCACCAACACAGTACCACAAGGCACATGAGTATTGGCACACCACAAGGTACGTGTGTGAATCATCTGTATATTGTGGTGTACAGAGTCAAAAAAAGTGCTTTGGAAGCACGTTCAAATGAAAAAACTGCCCAAAAGCAACACATGTTAATGCACTGCAGCAGTGTGAATTTGCCTTGAAGTCCATATAGGCCAGGACTGTGTTAACACATTTGGGGCTAATTGGGTGTATGGAATTTAGGTGGTATACTGCTTTTGTCTGCTGCCATAACAGCCTATTTCAATAAAAGATATCCACCAAAGTCCATGATATTGGCCTTTTTCAATTCACATAATGGGCAGTCTGAATTCTCTTAATGCTACCTCAGACTTCCAGCAAAAACTGAAAGAGAGATTGCTGGTGCGACAGTCCTCTGTACTACAAATAATGCTGCTGTTTTCAGACTTCTGTTTCGTTGGCAATGAGAAATATAAACACGCATGTTGGTGCCTTGCGCTGGCTATCGGACCTTCTTTGTCTCTTTGCGGTGTTCATGGTCATAGCAGGCTGCACTGTTGGCTTTGCTCAAAGTAGGATTGTACACACATGGTCTGCATGGAGAAGCCTGTTGGGCTGTGGAATGTGTCCCATGCATCTTCCACAGTAAAAATACACGGGCTTCAATGTCATGAATGGCCTAGATGTGAGAGTAATGTTAAACCTACTTGCTCAGTGAAGAAAAACAGAATCATGGAATACATTAGTGTGTATTATAACCATATATCTTTCAGAAGCATTGTGCTGTAGGAGCATACGTAGCCTCCTGTTTTGATGGCCCTGTATAAATGCCCTTGTGCTGCTTTAAAGCCATATTGTGTTTGAGGCCCAAAAAATGCTGGCCTTCTGCTCCATTCCTGCCTCATCTGAACACAGGCAATACCTGGCCTGAATAGTGCTCAAAAGTTGGGATTTTTTTATGATGCCCTGCATGAAGGGTTGAAAGCGGAGGCGAACTTTTCATGTACGTTCTTCTAAAACCATTTTAACTGATATCCAGCTAGCTTTACCACTGGTCTAGTTAGTGTCTCCCAATAGGTAACACTTTGCACAACTCCCATTTTAGAATGTAATAGATATATTCTATGAAACTGGTGAAGAAGTGGATGTGATGTTCATAGCTACCAGTATGGCCATGAACAACACACATTCTGTTTGGCCTTTTCGTTTTAAGCAACTTAAAAAATGAAAGCTTATTTTGCTTTTTATTACAGCAACTATTGTGTTTTCCTGTTTAACCTCTAGTTTGATATCCAACAAAGATGGAGAAATTTTGCAGCAGCAGTAAATAACCTTTGCAGACTAAGGCCGGGCATAGACGCAGCAAATTTCTTTCCTGCAGCCATGATTCCCCCATCAACACTGCGAGTGCTGACTGAGGAATCTCTCTTGCGGAACCATTGGGTTCTCCTGACAGGGACTACACGGTATTTATTGCTAGCGGCTATAACAACAACTATCAAGAATCACATGTAAAATCTGGCAGGCTGTTTGTACCCAAGTTGATCAATCAATTTACCGGAGTAGATTCAGCCTGCCCATACATGGTTTGAATCTCGGCCGGTTCCTGCTGAGATGCGAACCGTCTATGGCTGGCTTTAGGCCTAGTTTTTTTATGGCTGGCTTTAGGCCTAGTTCCTTATTTATTAATACCCATACCAAGTCATAGTACACTAAGGACATGGAATGGAGGAGCCTACAAAGGATCTAAAAAAGGGTTAGTGAAGGCAAAAGCGCTTCTTTCTTCGGATGTGTTTGCTTTAGAACAGAGGTCTCCAAACAAAGGGCCAGTTTACTGTCCATCAGACTCTGACTGCTTTGGCGCCAATGGGAGTGTACAATGCCACATCATTGGTATTAGTGGGAGGAATAGTGCCAATTGCTGGTATCAAGAGAAGGAATAGTGCCCTATCATTGGTGTCAGTGGGAGGAACTGTGCTCCATTGTTGGTATCAGTCTGAGGAATAGTCCCATGTATTAGGAGGTGGAATAGCGCCAATTGTTGATAAAAGGGGAAGGAATAGTGCCCCTTCATTGGTGAAAATGGTTCCCCATTTTTGATGCCCAAGGGCCAGATAAAGATAAGAAAAGAGCCACGTCTAGCCCCCGGGCAGTAGTTTGGAGACCACTGGTTTAGAAGACCAGTATTCCATTTCATTAGCAAAGTCTTCATCAATTAATCCAATCATGAGTAAGCCATTGTGTGACCTAAACCATTGTTTAGCCTTTGTGTTGTTGTCACTTTTTATGTATAGAATTAACAGCCTAATATTTTCTCATAAATCCAATTTTTAGTTTTTCGCCCCCTTTTTGCCATCCAGGCGGAATTTCTCTCTTTGCTGAGGCCTAAACATTAAGTGCCTCTTTTGTGTGTAACAATTAGTAAGCCGATCAATATGGCTGCCACCACTGTGTAGGGAAGTAGATCGCTGCCTCTCAGCCCTTGTAATAGATGAATCTCTCCTCTGTATTATCAGTGTTTCTTTCATGACCCCGGTGACCTTTATTTCATCCATCTAAGGGAGAATGTGCTTTTCAATTTTCACTGTGGCAAGAAGAATTATTCAACAGCAAGACCCGCCGAGGTGACCCTTGCTGTCAAATTGCTTTGGTTCAATAAAGTTTTCTACTCAAGTGCAATTTACTTGTAACTCACACTTTTATTTATTTCATTTTCTCCCCCCACCTCTCCCTTTTTGCTTTTAGGAGCATAAACAAAAGGCAGAAAAACAATATTCTCCTGGAAGGCACTTGAGAGGCCTAGCTCTGTACTCCCAGCAGTGTATTAATTTGATCAGGTTACAGTGTTGTGTGCTGCAGTTGATTGTTCTGTCCTTGTTTTACAGATTCCTTCTACAATCAGGTCTATCCATCACGATAGGATCCTTGCACTTAGACAGCAGACACAGTTTTTGTGGGAAGCTTATTTTTCCTCTGTTGAGAAGATTGTATTGACAACACTAGAGGTGAGTAACCAAACGCTCGACCTGTTCACTGTAATTTCCTCCAGTCTCCTCATTAACCTGTAATATTTATTTAACCGCTTGCCAACCAGCCGCCGTCGTTATATCGCGGCAGGTTGGCACAGCTGCGCAAACTGCAATAGGTGTACGACGGCCACTTTAAGGGCTATTGGGGGCGCAACACCAGAGCCGATGCACGTGGCCGGCGGCCGCGATGTCTGCCAGCGACCCGCGATCGCTCCTTGGTGCCAGAACGGGGATCTGTCAATGTAAACACACAGATCCCCGTTCTGTCAGGGAAGGAGATAGAGATCTGCTGTTCCTAGTGATCAGGAACAGCGATCTCTCTCTACTCCCAGTCACTTCACTCCTCCCCCAGTTAGAAATGCACGTGGCCGGCGGCCGCGATGTCTGCCAGCGACCCGCGATCGCTCCTTGGTGCCAGAACGGGGATCTGTCAATGTAAACACACAGATCACCGTTCTGTCAGGGAAATAGATAGAGATCTGCTGTTCCTAGTGATCAGGAACAGCGATCTCTCTCTACTCCCAGTCACTACTCTCCTTCCCAGTTAGAAATGCACGTGGCCGGCGGCCGCGATGTCTGCCAGCGACCTGCGATCGCTCCTTGGTGCCAGAACGGGGATCTGTCAATGTAAACACACAGATCCCTGTTCTGTCAGGGAAGGAGATAGAGATCTGCTGTTCCTAGTGATCAGGAACAGCGATCTCTCTCTACTCCCAGTCACTACATTCCTTGCCCAGTTAGAAACACCTCCCTAGGGAACACTTAACCCCTTGATCGCCCCCTGGTGTTAACCCCTTCCCTGCCAGTGACATTTTTACAGTGATCAGTGGCTATTTTTTTAGCTCTGACACCTGTATAAATGTCACTGGTGTCATTCAAAAAGTGTCCGATCTGTCCGCCGCAATGTCACAGTCCCACTAAAAATCGCTGATCACTGCCATTACTATTAAAAAAAAAAAAATATCCCCTATTTTGTAGATGCTATAACTTTTGCGCAAACCAATCAATATATGCTTATTGCGATTTTATATACCAAAAATATGTAGAAGAATACATCTTGGCCTAAACTGATGAAGACCTTTTTATTTATTTTTTTTGCTATTTATTATAGCAAACCGTAAAAAAAAATATTTTTTTTTTTCAAAATTGTCGCTCTTTTTGTTTATAGCGCAAAAAATTAAAACCGCAGATCAAATACCACCAAAAGAAAGCTCTATTTGTGGGGAAAAAAGGACATCAATTTAGTTTGGGTACAACGTCGCACGACCGCGCAATTGTCAGTTAAAGCGACGCAGTGCCGTATCGCAAAAAAATGACCTGGTCAGGAAGTGGGTAAATCCTTCCAGGGCTGAAGTGGTTAATATGTTTCACATTTGGATATTTTAGTTTGATTGTCTTAGTCCCTTCCTGACATTTTAATTACTCCTGCATAAAGTATTTAATTGCTTCATCTAAAAGTAATGAACGTAAGCTGTTTTTTTTGTTTTTTTTTGTTTTTTGAAGCAAGCACCACTAGGTGTCTCCATGTATCTCTTAACCACTTGCCCTCCGGAAGGTTTACCCCCTTCATGACCAGGCCATTTTTTGCAATACGGCACTACGTTATTTTAACTGACAATTGTGCGGTCGTGCAACGCTGTACCCAAAAAAAAATGTTTGTCCTTTTTTCCCACAAATAGAGCTTTCTTTTGGGGGTATTCTATCACCTCTGCGGCTTTTATTCTTTGCGCTATAAACAAAAAAAAGACCGACAATTTTGAAAAAAAATTAACTATTTTTTACTTTCTGCTATAAAACACACCCAATAAAAAAGGTAAAAAATCTAATTTCTTAATCAATTTAGGCCAATGTGATTTCTGCTACGTAATTTTGGTAAAAAACAATCCCAATAAGCGTATATTGATTGGTTTGCGCAAAGGTTACAACGTCTACAAACTATGGGATATTTTTATTTTTTGTTTTGTTTTATTATTTTTTTTTTACTAGTAATGGCGGTGATCAGCGACTTATAGTGGGACTGTAAAATTGCAGTGGACGAAACGGACACCTAACTGACACTTTTTGAAAACTAGTGACACTAATACAGTAATCGGTGCTAAAAATATGCACCGTCACTGTACTCATGACACTGGCTGGGAAGAAGTGAACAGGGGCAATCAATGGGTTAAGTGTGTGTCTAGGTTGTGCTTACTCACTGTGGGGGAGGTCATTTGACTAGGGGAAGGCAAAGATCTGTGTTCCTGCTTTGCAGAAACACAGGATCAGTACCTTACCTTCTGACAGAAAGGCAAACTGCTTTGTTTACATAGGCAGGTTGCCATTCTGCCTGTGTACTGTATAATCGGCAGGTGTCGGAGGAAATCGAGTCCGTGGTACCTGCTTTTGGGCTCCTGCTGTGTGTGTGTGATCAAAGCGGGAGTGAGTTGCTGACGGCACACACCCCAGACCTGGAAGCGTCAGATCACATACTAGGTACATGATCTGGCACAGAGCGGCCACCCTGCCGCAGTAAATGTACGGGAGGGCACTCCGCAAGTGGTTTGAGTGGTTGTAAACCCTTACCTTTACCCAGTGAAGTGCCTGGTCTCAGGCGATACACAGAAATAAAAACAAATCCTCTTACATAAGTTGTACCTGTCTATCTGCAGTATCCTCTTTTCTACATCCATTCAAAGTACAGTATTTTTAAAGTTTGCCTAAAGAAAGGGTGCAGAGGGCTGAAGTTACACTGCAGAGCTCAGTGAGGAGAGCTCTGAGAGCTGATTGGAGGGAGGGGACCCCCTCCGCGCACACAAACAGCTGAGGCTGTCAATCAGCTGGAGATCCCTCCTCTGCTCCTCTGTCACTACTTTTCTCTTGGTGTCAGGAAAACTTGTCAGAAGTGATTCATGCTGATAGCAGAAGGACAAGGCAGCAGACAGAAATGACACTTATGCCGCGTACACACGAGCGGACTTTCCGGCAAACTTTTCTGGCGTACCGGAGTCCGTCGGACAATTCGATCGTGTGTGGGCTCCAGCGGACTTTGTTTGCTCAAAAGTTGGACGGACTTAGATTTGAAACATGTTTCAAATCTATCCGACGGACTTGAGTCCGGTCGAAAAGTCCGCTCGTCTGTATGCTAGTCCGGCGGACAAAAACTGACGCTAGGGCAGCTATTGGCTACTGGCTATGAACTTCCTTGTTTTAGTCCGGTCGTACGTCATCACGTACGAATCCGTCGGACTTTGGTTGATCGTGTGTAGGCAAGTCCGTCGAAAAGTCTGCCGGGCAAAGTCTGCCGTAAAGTCCGCTCGTGTGTACGCGGCATTAGTGCTCTGGATTGAGACTCACTATAGAGGGATATGCTTTGTTCATATTTTGTCTCCGAGGGTGACAGCCACTTTAAGCTGGCCATAGATTACTCCCTTCTTTTTTTTTTTTGAGCACCCAAAATGGTTTCTTCAATCCACACAAGTGAGGTCTTCCCCACTGGGACATTGTATTCCGATAGGGGGACGCCTTCAGTTGCAGAATACATTGATCAGTGGTTGCAGCCGCTGTATGATAAAAGTTCTCCAATATTCTAACGACTGGATGCTGTGGAATGAGAACGGCCGTATATGGATCGAAGTGCGACTGGTCCCTGCTGAACTAGCCAAATTTTGATCCATATATGGCCAGCTTTAGTGTTCTTTTTTTCTTCTTTTTTTTTCAATCGCTGAAAAGGGTGGCTTAAAGGATGTGTCAAAAATAAACCAAAAACCTATGCAGCACATCTCTACAATACATGCACCATATCCCAATTTTATTATTCTTTTATAAATGCTGCAAATACCATAGAATAACTGTTGATCTGTCAGAAACCCAGTCTACTAACTTTCTGTTTAAAGTGGTTCTAAAGCCTTAAGATTTCTCACCATGTGAGCAACTCACATGGTTGATTAAAACAGGCACAACTGAGTATGCAGGCATCCGGGGTAAAGCTGTTCACATAGTTCGTCCTCCGCACTGCCATTGATGTCATCCCTTTCCATGCAGCAATCCACGAGTGATTCAAGCCTCGCTTTCAGATCGCTCTACTGCAGGGTAGTCTTCCCGGTCACGATTGCAGAGAGACAGCGGTGCGGAGGGCGGTCTATGTGGACAGCTTGTGTCCATATGTTATGTAACCATATTGCTACACTTAGACCCCTTTCACACTGGGGCGGTGCTGGCGTTAGCGGTAAAGCACCGCTAGTTTTAGCCAGCAGGGCGCTTTCGACCTCCGCCAGCGGCCGAAGAAAAGGTTAATAGTGCCCGTATTGCAGCGCTGCCGAATCGTTTTGCTGGCACTTCAGGAGGGCTGCCCATTCATTTCAATGGGCAGGGCGGTGCCGGAGTGGTGTATACACTGCTCCCACACCGCCCCAAAGATGCTGCTTGCAGGACTTTTTTTCCCATCCTGCAAGTGCACCGCCCTGGTGTGAAAGCGCTCACATTTTCACACTGGGGTGGCTTGAGAGGCACTTTTCAGGCGCTATTTTTAACGCTAAAATGCCTGAAAACTGCCTCTGGTGTGAAAGGGGTCTTGGAGGCGCCTCTCTTCTTTTATACTCTGTAGATCCTCCTGGATTTTGCTTCTAATCCCCTTGTGGAGGCTTCCATTTGTGGATGGACATTTTATGGTTACATAACCGATCACATTGCTATAATCTTTTTATATGGACTATAAACTGAGGGACCTATGAATAAATGATTGTGGAACGAATCATCTGAGTTTCTATTATTTCTTATGAGGAAATTCACTTTGACATACAAGTGCTTTGGATTACAAGGGTGTTTCTGGAATGAATTATGCTCACAATCCAAGGTTTTACTTTATAGGTTAGAACGTACCCTAAAGGGAAAAAGAGGTTTAGGGGGAACTATTGTGCCTATACAAATCCTTTAATTTGCCCCCCACTGCATTACATTTGGCCATGCAAGTACCTCTCCCTAGCACTGAATTGTAATGTTGGATGTGTGGGAAATGGTTAAAGCTTTCTGAAAAGTCTGTATTTTCTTAAAATCTGCAAAAAATAAAAAAAAAAAGTAAGAGAAACCGGGGGGGTCCATGTATCATGGTAGTATTTAAACAAAATCCCAACATTTTAAAATAAAGACAGCCTAGAGGTGAATTAATCACATCTGTCAGTTTACTTGTCAATTGTGTAGGCAAACTGAAATAGTGCTTATATGGAATATATCTGTCCCCAGATAGACCTACAGGATGTTGGTCACACATGAAGGAAAAATACAACAGCCTAGTAGATACAATACATTCACTAGGGAGGAATTCTTACTGTGTATTATATAATTAGAGGCGTTCTCTTACAAATCAAATTGTCTTTGCATCAATTTTTTAATGGCACTGGAAGCGTGTGTGTGTGTGTATATATATATATATGTGTGTTTGGGGCCCTAATGTACAAGAGAGCCTTTGCATCTTCACCTATCCTCTAGGTCAGTCTTTCTCAACATTTTTACCCCAGAGAAACCCCAAAAATAATTTTAGGTCTTAGGAAATCCTTTACTAAATCCAATCCAGGGAATATTCTCCTCACATTGGTGGTCAGGAAGAAGAATGTAAATTAAAATGGCTGTAGATTGACAGAAAATCACAAAGTATCTCACAAAAGTGAGTACACCCCTCACATTTTTGTAAATATTTTATTCTATCTTTTCATGTGACAACACTGAAGAAATGACACTTTGTTACAATGTAAAGTAGTGAGTGTACAGCTTGTATAACAGTGTAAATTTGCTGTCCCCTCAAAATAACTCAACACACGGCCAATTTGGACATTTTCACTTAGGGGTGTACTCACTTTTGTTGCCAGCGGTTTAGACATTATTAATGGCTGTGTGTTGAGTTATTTTGAGGGGACAGCAAATTTATACTACTAGTGCCGGTTCACACAGGGGCAGCACGACTTGCAGGTCGCCTTACTGAGGCGACCTGCACACGACTTCAGCGGCGACTTGCAAAACGACTTCTGTATAGAAGTCAATGCAAGTCGCCCCAGAAATACTACAGGAACCTTTTTCTAAGTCGGAGCGACTTGCGTCGCTCCTATTAGAATGGTTCCGTAGTACAGAATGGGAGGCGCCTTGTCAGGCGGCTAGGTCGCCTGACAAGTCGCCCCTGTGTGAACCGGCACTTATAGATGCTGTACACTCAGTACTTTATATTGTATCAAAGTGTCATTTCTTCAGTGTTGTCACATGAAAAGATATAATAAAATATTTACAAAAATGTGAGGGGTGTACTCACTTTTGTGAGATACGGTATATACAGTACCTTGAAAGAGTATTCACACCCCTTGACATTTTTCTCATTTTGTCAGGCTACAGCCAAAGACGTAAATGTAATTTATTGGGATTTTATGTGATGGATCAACACAAAGTGGCACATAATTGTGAAGTGTAAGGAAAATGATAAATTATTTTTAACACTTTTCACAAATATGTGAAAAGTGTGGTGTGCATTTGTATTCAGCCCCCCGCAGTCAATACTTTGTAGAACCACTGTTCGCTGCAAGTCTTTTTGGGGATTTCTCTACCAGCTTTGCACATCTAGAGAGTGACATTTTTGTCCATTCTTCTTTGAAAAATGGCTCAAGCTCTGTCAGATAGGATGGAGATCGTCTGTGAACAGCAGTTTTTAAGTCTTGCCACAGATTCTCAATTGGATTTAGATCTGGGCCATTCTAACACATGAATATGCTTTGATCTAAACCATTACATTGTAGCTCTGGCTGTATGTTTAGGGTCACTATCCTGCTGGAAGGTGAACCTCCACCCCAGTCAAATCTTTTGCGGACTCTGTCAGGTTTTCTTCTAAGATTGCCCTGTATTTGGCTCCATCCATCTTTCCATCAACTCTGACCAGCTTCCCTGTCCCTGCTGAAGAAAAGCATCCCCACAACATGATGCTGCCACCACCATGTTTCACGGTGGGGATGGTGTGTTCAGGGTGATGTGCAATGTTTGTTTTCTGCCACACATAGCGCTTTGCTTTTAGGCTAAAAAGTAAAATTTTGGTCTCAGCTGACAAAGCACCTTCTTCCACATGTTTGCTGTGTCCCCCACATGGCTTCTCACAAACTGGACTTCGTATGGCTTCCTTTCAACAATGGCTTTCTTCTTGCCACCCTTCCATAAAGACCAGATTTGTGGAGTGCACAACTAATAGTTGTCCTGTGGACAGATTCTCCCACCTGAGCAGTGGATCTCTGCAGCTCCTCCAGAATTACCATGGGCCTCTTGGCTGCTTCTCTGATTAATGCTCTCCTTGCCTGGCCTGTCAGTTTAGGTGGACGGCCATGTCTTGGTAGGTTTGCAGTTGATCCATACTCTTTCCATTTTCAGATGATGGATTGAACAGTGCTCCGTGAGATGTTCAAAGCTTGGGATACTTTTTCATAGCTTAACCCTGCTTTAAACTTCTCCAAAACGTTATGCCTGACCTGTCTGGTGTGTTCCGTGGCCTTCATGATGCTGTTTCTCCACTAAGTGTCTCTTAACAAACCTGTGAGGTTTTTACAGAACAGCTGTATTTATGCTGAGATTGAATTACACACAGGTGGACTCTATTTACTAAATAGGTGACTTCTGAAGGCAATTGGTTCCACTAGATTTTAGTTAGGGGTATCAGAGTAAAGGGGGCTGAATACAAATACACGCCACACTTTTCAGATATTTATTTGTAAAAAAAAATTAACCATTTATCATTTTCCTTCCACTTCACAATTATGTGCTACTTTTGTGTTTGGTCTATCACATAAAATCCCAATTAAATACATATAAGTTTTTGGTTGTAACATGGCAATATGTGGAAAATTTCAAGGGGTATGAATACTTTTTCAAGGCACTGTATATAAAGCCGATGAGACTCCTTAGATTTCCAGTAGTGATATTTTTCTACATCTGTAGAAACTGTTAAACTGAATCCTGTCCAAGATTTCCCAAATCCCTCATCGCCTGGACAGAAAACTTTATCTGGGCAGCGGAGTTAAAACTATTTCATAAGAGAATGTGAAAGACGGATGGGGCTCTCTCTTATTGTGTATAAACAAGATTTTCAGCATGATGTGACCTCTGGGGCTTCTGGAAGAATGTGAAAGTATCAGATCTGGGCAGTTCAGGTACAAAGCAGGCCTGAGAATTCTCGGAATACAAATGTGTCCTGCTGATGTACGCCTTGTATTCACACCGGCCTGCTTCTGAACTTTCCATAGAAGACTTTCTACAAGCGAACGCTGCAGCTATTCACGGAGATTCAATGTCAGTGTTGCATGACTTTTTGCAGGATTTAAACAATAAGTGTATTTTTAAAGTACACTTGGCTTGAAAATAATATGGGCTGCTACTGCTAGTTGCCTGGCTTTGCCTAAATTTTAAAGTGGAAGTTCAGCCAAAAACAAACTCTAAATTTACTGGCAACCACATTCTGAAACTAATGTAACCCTGTAAAGCAAAAATGGAAATACATACCTTTTCTGAAGCCGATCCAGTCCGGTCTCCAACAGCGGATGCTGTGTACAGGAGACAGATGACGACGGCTGGGAAATGCCTGGGAAGCAAGGTCGCCCATTGAGTTACTATTGGGCTTCTGTTGTCAGCTTCCTCTCCTGCACACACCTACACAGAGATGCCGCCGCTGACCGCTCAGCGCGGGACCGGACCGGCTGCAGAAAAGGTATGTATAGTGATTTTTGCTTTACAGGGTTAGATAGATTAGTCTTAGAATGTGGCTGCCAGTAGATTTAGCGTTCGCTAGTTTTTGGCTGAACTTCTACCTCAAGTCTGGACTTGATGGACTTGTGTCTTTTTTCAACCTCACCTACTAGGTAACTATGTAAGTCCGAGACTTGGAACTAGCATGCAGCTGTTAAAAATCAGAGATTGCTTGTCTTTCAGTTCATTGACTTGGAAGATGTTGAAGCCAGATCATCAGCTTGACAACCAGACAACTAGCATTCTCACGAGGGCAACAGTGACAACCTTCACATTTCTCTCTTCTCTTTAAAACACCTTTCCTCCTTAAGTCCTGGCAGGTCAAGCAAGTTTGCAAATACAACTTTTCACTTTTTTCCTTGCTCTTGTGGCCATTTGAGAGCTGTACTGTGACCACCAGTCCTTCAGATTCAAGTTTACATCTATTCCCTGATAGTTGCATGCAGACTAAGGGCACACTGCATAGCGAGTTAAAAGAAGCCCATCCCTTCAGATTTGCATGCACACCTAGGTATTTAGAGGCAGAAAAAAAACCACTGCCAGGGCATCCAGGGGCAGCAGCATTTTGGCAGAAAAACGCTTGATGCGTTTTAACATGTCTAAGCATGCGTTAACGCTAGATGTGTCTAGTGCTTGAGCGTTAATTCACATCATTTGCAAGTATACATTTTCCAGGCAATGAAATGATTTAGAGTGGTTCTAAAAGCAGAAGGTTTTTTACTAGGGTTGTCCCGGTATCGGTCCCGATACCGAGCATTTGCAGGAGTACTTGTGCAAATGCTCCCGATGCCTAATCCGATACCTGGAAACTCAGGAACAATCGGTGCGGCAGTGGGGAAGTTATAATCACCGATCTCCCTATGTGGCTTTCAATAAAGCAGCTGAAAGCCACGGAGGGGAGAGGAGGAGAAGCAGACAGGGATATCGGTGATTATAACTTCCCCCGCCGCGCCGATTGTTCCTGAATGTCCCTTGTATCCTTCTCCGCCACCCCCTTGTCCGGGATATTTCAGGATGGAGAGCAGAGGCAGGAGCCAGTAAATATGTAATTTACCGGCTCCACCAATAAAGAGGATTTGGGCTGCTCTGTGCAAAACTATTGCACCAAGCAGGTAAGTATACCATGTTTGATTTTTGGCAATGCACAGCGGGATGCTCCGTTCTGGTGGGAGAACATTGCCTAGGAGACAACCCGACGCTCTTCCGCCACTCTGCTACCCGCAAAGTTCTTCCTGTGTTAGCGTCTGCACACTGCAAACCCCAGGAGCTGTGCCCCTGTTCTTCACTCTAAATCAGCATCTGGAGAAATCCCTGCTTTTTCAATCTCGGGCGTTCTCCTTCCAGTCGCAGTGCTTTTCAGAGGGCCTTTGATTGGCATTAAAGAGATGTTATGTCGCCACCTAATTTTACCGTATAATGCTGCACTACAATTGCGGTATGGCCCCATTGAACTCAGTGGGCGAGTTGACATGCGGTGCCGCTAGTCAACTCTCCTCCCTAACCACGCCTCTGAAAGAGACCAATTTAATGAGCAGTTGTACCTACTTTTTTTTCCCTAGCACTAGGTGTTCGTTTTTTAAATGTTTACGTACTTAACGGACTTTCCTAGGTCCTAAATTTATTGTGAGCAGAAGTTTGGCTCCCCACAACAGTCCCGGTTTCTCATGTGGCCTGTGTTATTAGTATTATACAGGATTTATATAGCGCCAACAGTTTGCACAGCACTTTACAACATGAGGGCAGACAGTACAGCTACAATACAATTCAATACAGGAGGAATCAGAGGGCCCTACTTGTTAGAGCTTACAATCTAGAAGGGGGGGTTAAATGATACAAAAGGTAAAAAAAACTGTGGGGGATGAGCTGATGAAGAAAATGAAGTTGTTAGGCAGAGGCAGGATAGGCTTCTCTGAAGAGAAAAGTTTTCAGGGATCGCCTAAAAGTGGATAGAGTTGGAGGTATTTGGACAGCTTGAGGTAGGGAATGCCAAAGGATTGGAAAGACTCGGGAGAAGTCTTGGAGGCGAGTATGGGAGGAGGTGACGAGGGGGCTAAAGAGCAGGAGGAATGAAATGGGGGATTTGTCTTTTTTTTTTTTTAGACCAGGTTAGTGATGTAGCTGGGGGTTGTGGATGGCTTTGTAAGTCATTTGTTTTTTTTTTAATTTGTTGGGTGAGTGGAATCCAATGGAAGGATTGGCAGAGAGGGGTAGCTGACGCTGAGCAGTTTGTAAGGTGGATGAGTCTGGCAACAGCCTTCATGATGGCCTGAAGGGGGATAACCTATTTAAAGGTAAGCCAATGAGGAGTGAGTTGCAGTAGTCGAGGCGAGAGAGAACGAGGGAGTGACTCAGGAGCTTTGTAGTGTCATTGGTCAGGAAGGGACGTAGTTTGGAGATGTTGTGGAGGTCCAAGCTTTGGAAAGGGATTGGATGTGGGGCGAAAGGGGAGTTCAGAGTAGAGGATAACACCCAGCACCCTGGCATGCGGGGATGGGTTGATGGTTGTGCCATTGCTCTTGACAGAGAAATCAGGAAAATTGCCCACCTCTGCTGTAGTATAATATTAATATGAAATCTCAGGTGCTTTTATATATATATATATTTTTTTTTTTTTCGTTTCCAAGAGATGTCTCATAAACTGTTTTTTCAAATCTCAGTGTGTTTTGTGGGGCTAAAACATTGTTAATAAATGATTCACACTCCATTACAGACGATGAACTTAGAGGTTATTCTGCAAGCTGTGTGCATAGGTCACCCTTTGGGCTTGAACTGTTTTGCGGAATGTTCTGTGCTTTGCAGGACCCGGAATCCATCCCTTCCTCCCTCCCCCCATTCCTCCTCGTTGGCTCATAGACTCTTGCCATTTACCTTTTCACCCAGCCAATCAATGAAAATTGAATTTTTCAGCATGAGCCTTTGCCCTCTTGATGTGTTAGTCAGTGATCGAGTCCGATACAAGGGTTGAGGACAGCCAACCATAGAAGTCGTACCATGTTAATTCCGCCACGAAGCGGTGAACTCTGCACCCGAATACCAGGCAAACTAATTATTTGTACAAATTGGTTTTCCATGCAGTATTTATACATGGCCCTGCTTGTTCCGAACGCCCCAGCCATGCAGGTTAAAATGTCACTGCTATAATTAATGCGCTGGGAGAGAAATGAGGGCTAGTCTGATAAAAGCGAGACAATTCAACTTTGGAATGTTGTTACTTAAAAGAATAAATCAGGAAAAGTTCCGTATTAATGCAGCTTATCTGAATGTGTACTGCATGCAGACCCGCTGCTCGCTAAGGCTCTCTATCAACTTAATGATGTATTAATGTACTGTAAATGATTTAAAACCGCACACTCCGCGTAGTAGAAGCGTGTCTTTTTGCATATCATACCGATATTTCAAAAGCCGCTTTAAATACTTTGCAATAGATTTCTTAACTCCCCCCGTTGATTTCAGAGATGGAGAAACCAGTTCTATCGGGCTAGTGACTCGAGAGAATGAGCGCACACATTATAATTATTTAATTCCTTTTCAAGAACAGTAATTTTTCTTCATGTCAATAAAATTGTCTTATAAAATGAAGAATATTTTCACACTGCATTGTTTTTTCAAACACTGAGCTTTTATTACGTTCTTATACTCAAGTTGAAATGTTGAGAGAGATGCTCAATTTAAGTTTTGATACCAAGAAAATAATTAAAAATGGAAAAGTGGATAGTAAAGGCAAAGCAATAACCTTATGCTGCGTACACACGAGCGGTTTTGCCGTCTGAATAAACTCCGAAGGTTTCTCAGACGGAATTCTGCTCAAGCGGTCTTGCATACACACGGTCACACCAAAGTCCGACCGTCCAGAACAAGGTGACGTACGACGGGACCAAAAAAGGGAAGTTCAATAGCCAGTAGCTAATATCTTTCGCCTCGTACTTGATTCAGAGCATGCGTCGTTTTTGGTCCGTCGGAACAGCATACAGACGAGCGTTTTTCTCGATAGGGATTGGTTCCGTCGGAAATATTTAGAACATGTTCCATTTCTAGGTCAGAATTTTCGAGAAAAAAAAAAGTCCAATGAGGCATACACACGATCGGAATAGACGATAAAAAGTTCCCTTCAGACTTTTTCTGTCGGACATTCCGCTCATGTGTACGCGGCTTAACTCAACGTCAGCAGCCATTCTGAACCAGGGTTTGATAAAACTCTAGGGCAGCGGTGGTGATCCTTGGAACCCCAGATGTTTTGGAACTACATTTCCCATGATGCTCATGCACTCTGCAGTTTAGTTGAGCATCATGGGCAATGTAGTTCCAAAACATCTGGGGTACCAATGTTTGCCATCACTGTTCTAGAGTTTCCTCCAGAGCTTGCTAGGGGTTCCTTGATCTGTGGCTAATTGCCTTCCCATTTGATGATGCTTGTATAGTTCCATGGCCAACGCCACTTCCCATTTGATGATGCTTGTAGTTCCAGGGCCAACACCACTTGGCAGAGTGATTCTAATGATCATTTTATGTGTCTATAGGGGGGCATTCTGGCCATCACTTTAAAGCCTCATGTAAACTGCTGCTGCTGCTAAACGAACGTTTAGGAGCAGTTGGGCATTTTGTTCAACTGCTCCTGAACTCTCCTCTGTTATCTTATCAGTACATGTACACAGGGTCGTTTCGAGGCGGTTGAGTTTAGAGGCCTTTTTTGGAAAGCAAAAAAATGAGTTCAGACGCTGAGTTTAGAGGCATTTCAAGTGCCAAACGCTTCTAAACGTGGTGAATCGCGTTTAGCTGCATTTCGTTTACAGACATTTTTCATTTTTGACTGTTTAAAAAAAAATGTATATTTTTTTTTTCAAATGCTTCCAAATGCAAATGCCGCTAAACGCGGCATGTAAATGCAGTAAAACGGACGTTTTAAACGTTGGTTACTATCTGTCAAGTTAGATTGTTCAGGAGAGGTTGTAAAAACGTCCCGTGTACATGAAGCATAAGGGGCGTCATTCCTTTTTTTTTTTTTTTTTTTTTTTTTTTTTGGGGAAAATTCTTTTTTTATTGAACAATTTTTGCATAAAACATACAAAAGGTGCATAAACACAGTACAAACTTACAAAAACTGCAAGTGTAGGCTCAAAATGATTGTAGAATAAAAAAACAAACCAAAAACAGAGCATAAGGAAAACATACTAGAGAAATTACCTTTTGACTAATACAGCATATAAGCCTAGTGAAGGGAGCATTACAAACATCCTCCCAGTCCTCGGTGGCCAGGTCAGAGAGGACCGATTCCCAACAAGACCTACATTGACTGAGTAGTCCTTGTGTTTTAGGGAAGAGAAACTTGTAAATAGTTGACAATGGCTTAGTTAAATCCGCATCCCATAACGAGGATTCTAAATCAGCTGAGACAAAGGAAGTCTGAGTGCGCCCAAATTGTGACCGATGGGCATGCCTTAATTGTATATACCTGAAAAACTGAGTGTTGGGAAGATGATAGAGGACTTTCAACTCATCAAAGGTTCTCAGAACCCCATTCTGTACTACGTCACCGAGTTCCTTAACCCCATATCTTGTCCACACAATAGGATCCCCAAAGGCAAAGAAATTAACCAAATTTGACTTTCTCCATAGAGGAGCATGAGGGAAGGGGGGGTGGTCCCCCAAATTAGCCCCCATGCACCACCAGCCAAGCTCGCAGAACGGATCTCATCGATACAGTTTTCATATGAGGAGACTTAGGACCCCCTATGAACCAAGTGCACTAGAGCCTCATAGGATGGGGGGTGGGGGTCATTCTTACCACTAGCCTGATATTGTTAGATGGATTTGTCCCACTGACCCCCCAATAAATTTGTTAGGCTGAATTAAAAGATAATGTAAGATAAATACGTTTTAGTGCCTCTACAAACTGTTGATTGTAGGGTTGCACCAAATCTAGTATCTGTATCGGTGCCGATACTAAGCATTTGCACGAGTACTTGTATTCGTACAAATGCTCCAATACCTAAAACCAATACTTTTGTGGTGCGATTTGAGCCCATACAAAATTAATGGGCTCAAACCGCATTGCAATGCAGTGCAATTCCTGTGCGAGTCATGCGGATTTCCACACTACTCCTGTGTGAACCCAGGCTTGTCATAGTGTTTTCAGCTTGGGTTCATACAGGAGCAGTGCAGGAAACTCCATGTGATTCAAACAGGAATCACACTGCATTCCTATTCAAATCGCATGCAAAGCTTTGCAGTGCGATTTGAGCCCAATAATTTTGTATAAACTCAAGTCACACCACATGGTATCAGTGAGTACTTAAGCATAAGTATCAGTTCTCTTTCTTCCTCTTTAAAAAAACGGGTATCGGTGCAACCTTAGTTTATTATACTCCTAAGCAAGGAGGGTACAGAGGCATAATTATTTTTTGTTCAACCAGCAGGTTGACTAAAAAAAAACAAAAAACTCAGGCCCATGTAGATGCAGGGATCTCCCCTGCTGCGTTACTGAATTCTGACAGCAGGGGCACTCAGTGGGTTAGCTTCCCTTCCCCTGTAGTGACTCAGTGGCTTGGCTCATTCTGCTTCCCCTCCCAATAGTGACCCAGCAGCTCAACAGTGATTAGGCAGCGCAGCTCCCCTTTCTCCCTTCTCTCAGCAGTGATTCAGCCGCTCTGCTCCCCCTCAGCAGCTCAGTGCACACTACTCCCTCCTCCCATTAGTGACTCGTCAACCTTCTAATCCCTGATGTGAACTGTTAAATATAAGAGTTTGTTATTTGCTTCATATTTTTTATTTTTTGCATACTGTAAATGTTTAAACCATTTCTGAATAACAAATATCACATATTCGAGTATGTAAACCCAACATTTCTTATTCCTGATTTGTGCCCGCTGTACCATGTACTTGTATGAAAAAGTATCCTGTTCTCGCTGTATTGCTTCCTTTGTGTGAAATCCCTGGTGTCCCTGCCAGTCCCTCTGCTTTCCTATTAAAAACTGACCTAGCTAAGCAGGTGAGCACACTGGTCAGTTCTCTAGCTGTGCTGGATCTCAGCCTGTTCTCCAATGATCAGACTTGTCCTGACATGCTCCTCTCCCCCCTGCAAGCCTTTCACTGGGAAGATCAGTGTCCTGCAGTTTCTCCTCCCCCAGCTCTTATGCATCTGAGAACAAAGATTATATGATCACTTTAAAAAGTTAAAAAAAGTATTTATAATTTTTTTTTGTTTTTTTTTTTTAAATATTTATACACAAATGTTTGGTCTTTCATTTCTATTGTAAACTGGGTTGTTTTACAAGGCAATCGTTTACAATCACTTTAAGACTCAGCGATGCTGTATAGTAAATAGTGACCGTCTTTCTCACGGAATAAACATGATGCTTTTCCTCTTAATTCAGTGCTTTGCCAGAGATCCGCTTCTGTTGACAAACTCGATAGGTAAAAACAAGGTCTACGTACCGCTCTCCCCAACGAGACACTTTGATTGCAATCTTTAGCTAGCGGCTGATTGAAGAGGGGGGATGGAGTGGGAATAGTGCAGACTAAGTGCCTCGTCCATTCTTTTTATGTCTTTCTCATTCTCGCCTTTCAGATCATTCAGGACAGAATCTTCAAGCACATATCACGCAACAGTCTAATATGGAATAAGCATCCTGGAGGGCTGTTTGTGCTGCCCCAGTACTCATCATATCTGGGAGATTTCCCCTATTATTACGCTAATCTAGGTGAGTGCCTTTTCCTCTATGACCTGATGATGACGGGGTGGCTAAGTGAATCTTTCCATCTTCAAAGGAGCAGGTTAAGACATAAGTGCCGCTACTTTTAACGCTGTGTGAGCTTGCAGAAACTAAGAAGTCTATGTGTAGATACATGGAGATAATGTGTGCGCAGAACAAAATGGCTGCTGCCGCCACCGTGACCTGATTGCAGCACTGTATCGCTCATAGCTACATGGCCATGCATGCTGGGAAGTGTCTCTGCATGAGAACTGAATAAAGCAACAAGAAAGAAACTATGAATATAAGCTGTGTAATCCCCGATTCACACTATGAATCGCACATGCGATTCAGTGCGGTGCGATTTGATCCCCTTCATTTTGAATGGACTCAAATCGCACCTCATAGCACCAAACGCACTGTGTTTGTGACATGCATTTGGGTTGCCGTTAACATTGCATTGACACCGGCTGCAGTTCGTAAAGGCAGTGCGTTTTGAAAGTGGTGCTGGAGACGCGCGCGGATCATGGGTTTCCGCGTTCTAATTTGAACCAGGGCTAAAAGCACAAACAGGTTCGACGTATTGAAATTTAGAGAGTACATATAGTGCGCTTCCTTATAATAGTGCCTTTAGGAGCTCCCTAAAGGCCTTTAGGAGCTCCCATACGTAGAACACTCTATAATGCATGTACAGACTTTAAGTGAGGGTTAAAGAGGTTGTAAACCTCCAAAAAAAAGTTAAAAAAAACAAAAACCTGCAAGACAAAAGCACAATGAGCTAGTATTCATCGCATACTAGCTCATTATGAAATACTTCCCTTAGAACGATGCCCTGAAGTGCCGCCCGCACTCCGCTCCCATGGCCGACATCTTATCCGAAGTTACTTCCAGGTTCTGTGATTGGCCGGAGCCGCGATGATGTCACTCCCGTGCGGGTGCCGCTGGTCAAGGCACGGGTCCTGAAGAAGTTTCACAAGCGGACCGTTCCTTCAGTGCGCATGCGCCGATGACGTCGGCGTATATAGTAAATATCATCTAAACAGTGCAAGTTTAGGAGATATTTACAGTACCTACAGGGTAAGCCTTACTATAGGCTAACCTGTAGGTACAATTAAAGAGGAAGACATTACTTTTTCTTTAATCTCTTTAGCTAGCCCATTCCCTCCTAGGGGACTTTTGCTGCTAAATTTAAAAAAATGGCTTTACTAACACGTAACAAGTTTAGATGGGCAGCCTAAAATGCTGACTTGCTAAAGGTCAACATTTGCATAAACGTGTGCCATAGATTATGGGGCTCCTAAAAGCATTTTTGGTCATACGTCTCTTGTGGGTCACAGGAGTGCACTTACTTTTGCTCTCCTGTGACCCATGTGGGAGAGCCCCTCCCGGCTCTAGAAGGATCCCAACAATATTGTCTGGAACCACCAAACAGCTTAACTGACAGCTGGCTCTGCCTCTCAGTGCACGGCTGAGAAACTGAGCCAGCTGCACCCCACCTCCTCAGCTTGGCGTTTCAGTGAGTGCTGGAGGATCAGAGCAGAGAGCAGTGACTGACGGTCACCACTCTCCGCTCTGAGCATACTGAGAATTGAACGATCAAATGTCATGTGATCGCTCAGTTGTCGGGCTTAGAGCCGAAGGGGGACAGCTGCAAGAGTATAGAATAGAAGTACTGTAAGTATGGATATTTAATTTCTTTTTTTTAATAAACCTATAATTTTCCATTTAAATAAAACTAAAAATGTATAGGACTACCTGCAAGAATCTGTAATATAAAGTCCAGACGCCATTATAATATAATGGAACGCAATACAGCCTTGCTTTTAAAGTGAACCTATGCCTTGTACATGCAGGCCAGGGCTAAAGGTTCACTTTATTGCAGACCCCCAACTCAGACTCGGCATGGGAGAGGAAGGAGCAGCTGACTACATTGCAGGTGGCTGTGAGTAAAAGCTGGTAGGGCCCCCAGTGCATTACTTTACCCAGGGGGCCCGTAATGCTATTAAGATGGCACTGCCTATCGCTCCATTTTATCACAAGAGTGAAGAGAACACTGCATAAGCTCCAATTTCTGACATGGAGCTTGCACAAAGCTTAGGACTTTCTCTCCCCTCCGTATGAGTGCACTCAGTAGCTGAGTGGCCAATTGGCATGTACCAGTGCTGCCACTTGGCAGGAAGGTGAATGAGCCATTTGCTCCCGCTTTCCCAGAAGTATCAGGTTTTTTGTCTTTGCTACTAGAAGACAAACCGGGCAATGGGGCAGCCAAGGGGCGGTAGATGAAGGCTTTGGCATTAAGGTAACCTGTTGCTTTGCTCTTCATGTGTAAAGTACAAGTTCATAGCTAAATGAATGGCATCAGGATATGAGAAACATATATTGGGCGCTGGTACCATAGAACTTCACTGAAAAGCACAACTGGTCGTCGGATAAGCATGGAAGCCACCAAACATGACTAATTATGCTGCTTTGTTTTACTATAACTTGTCAGTTAGTCGGTTAAGATTCAGCCCTCGAAATTTCTGTTTGTTTTTAGTCTGATAAAAGATAAAGTGTTTAGAAGCTTTCAGTAACTCAGGAAATGGAATCAAATGAAGAAAACTGACAAATTAGCATAGGTCAGCATTGTTCCCAATTGCTATTACTTACACAACTGATTCATATCTTTTTTTTTTTTTAACCCTCTAAGATAAATTTGAATAGATTTTGTAGGCTCACGCAAACTTTTTAAAAAAGCTGCTTGTTGACATTTTAGCAAAATGAGTGGAAAGTACACAGAGGGAACAAGAACAGGAACTTCAGGGTCCAGTAAGTCTAGTATAGGAGGGCAGTAGGCTCCTTTCAATGACCCAAGGTGCTTGGCCTTCCATTGCCATAAGAGAACCAAAATGTTCTTCTGTTAAAAAAGTCTACCATACATACCTTTTTTATGCAGAAATCTGGCCAGTCCAGTGATGATGTGGGTCCTCCCTCTACTGTTGCAGTGGGCAGTCCATGCGGGTTCTGTTCTGCCCAGGAGTACTGTGAGCCCAAACCAGCTTGATGACACACCACCAGAGGGGTGTGTTCCTGACCTTCAGAGCCTACAGCAATGGGTTAGATCAGTGTTTCTCAACTCCAGTCCTCAAGGCGCACCAACAGGTCATGTTTTCAGGATTTCCCTCAGATGAAATGGCTGTGGTAATTACTAAGGCAGTGAAAACTGATCAAATCACCTGTCCAAAATAGTGGAAATCCTGAAAACATGACCTGTTGGTGCGCCTTGAGGACTGGAGTTGAGAAACACTGGGTTAGATGACACTGGGCGTCATTCAGCTTGGCAGAGGACTGGCACTGCATTGCAGCGAGTCTGCTGGAGAGAAGAGTATTACAGCCAAATTATTTATATATTTGATGATACAGCAGCGTTCTGCAGAATGGTTGTCAATTGATGACTGTCACATCAACATGATCACTAGCTGGGAGGTGATTGTCTCTCAGAAGCTTTACTGTGATTGTCTCTGTTAGTAGAAACCTGCGCATAGTGAGTATATAGAGTATGGACCAAACACCCTTTGAGGCTCTCAGAGTTGCTATACCATAGGGCAGGGGTCTACAAATGCTTTTGAGCAAAGGGCCATTTTACTGTCTCTCAGGCATTGGGAGGCGGGGCGTCAGACCCCTATACTGTAGTTATTGTTATGGCTTTTGTATTGGGTGGCCAGTAGAATCTCTTTACATGGCTATTTGATGTGTAATGGTTTGTTAATATCTTGTTCTTTTTATTTAGGTATTAAACCCCCTACCAAGTTTACTGCAGTCATCCATGCTGTGACACCATTGGTTTCTCAGTCTCAGCCAATCCTAAAGCTGCTGGTCGCCGTAGCCAAGTCTCAGTACTGTCATCAGGTACCTAAATAAAATTATATGCCAACTTTGTTCATACAGGTAAAACAATCTGGGAGGTGTAAAAAGATGTATATTTTTCCGTCATTAACGCTGAGGATTTGTTTTTAATGTAGCACTATAGCACTTGTGGCCAGTTCGTACCAGTGGCAGTTATTTCGTGGCAGCACATGTATTAGTGAAACTCTTCTTAGATATTTGTTTTGTTGTAAAAGCTGTTCAGTATTCAATAAAATAGTGTAGCATTACCCAAACATGAAATGATGTGCTAAATTACTATGACAAAACATATACATGTGACTTTTAGAGATCTTCAATTAAATCTTCGGCTTCTCCCCATATTCAGAGGCAGATGTGATAAAAGGCCAAACACATGATATAGTTAGATCTCTATATATTTATATTTATATATATATATATATATATATATATATATATATATATATATATATATATATATATATATATATATATATATATATATATATATATATACTGCACTTGGAAAAGCTTCTTCCATTAGCTGTGGCTGGTTCCATATCCATTGCCCTCAACAGCTCTCTATTCCTTACCAGCCTAGGATTTCAGATATGGTAGACCTTTCCTACGTGTTATCAGACCCAAGACATGGCATATAATCTTGTAGCCACGCTTACTTTATTTCTATTATGCCCAGTCTTCATTTTTCGAAGTCCCATCTATGTAGATAAGATGGGGCTGGCTGACAGATTGCTGCATCAGCATTCCAATTTTCAGCTAGGCTCACATGCGTGGTCCCAATGGAGCTCTAGTGTAGCTACTGCAACATGTGTGCTGCCACCAGAGGCTGTGGATGGATAGGAAACTTACTTCACGTGGGCAGCAAAGGGTTGATTAAAAACAGGTGGTTGAACATATCCCCCCACCCAACTACAAAATAACATTGTGGCCAATTAAATCCATTCACGGTTCTATGATTAGAATGCTTTGCAGTGTGGCAGATTTTAACTTGCTTGCAAAATGCACCCATTTAAGTCAATAGGACTGCGGCAAAACCGTAGCAGTTTTGCTACACAAGATCCTCCTTGGGATTGGTGGGGGGAAAAAAGCTGGCATTTAGGAGGCTCCACTTTTTTAGCCAATCATAGCCGGTTGGAAACTGAATTTTTTTTAACAGGTAGAAGATTGAACTTTAAAAGCTGAATTCTGGACAAGTTATTTTTCTCTATGTAGTGAGGCTGGGGCTGGTGTAGTGTGGTGGTTTTGTGTGGTGGACCGTTCCTGACGTCTTCATGCCCATAGACCTGGCTCTGAACGTGAAGATGTCAGGAACAGTCCACCGCTGGACGTGGGGGAGCGTTGTTTTATGGAGGATTGAATGATCAGGTGGGTATAGGCTCTGTGTTCACCCACTGCACGGAAAAGAAACATTTTGCCCAGAGTTGAACTTTAAAGTAGATCTAAAGCCAGAACTTTTTCCCTACTTTGGACAGAATGTGAAATGGTTAAAACCCATTTTCTCCCATTATGGAGATTTGCAGACACTTCCTGTCCTGTGCATATAACAGGAAGTAAGAAGAAGTTTTTCCAAAGCAGGAGAAAATACCCTCTTCTTAGATGTCACCAAAGCAAGCGTCCTCATTGGTGACAACTCCCCTCACTTTCTGTCCAAGTAACAGTTATCACCAGAACAAGTGGAGAGAGTGAATCTCTCCAATGGGGACATGGACTGCAAGGGGGATGGGGGGGGGGGGTGTCAGGACAAGACTGATAATTGGAGGAGAGCATACTGAGTTCCCAACATGGCTAGAGAACTGACCACGGTGTGCTCTCCTGCTTAGTGTTATCAGTTTTCAACAGGAAAGCAGATGGACTGGCAGGAACACCAGGGATTTCACACAAAGGAAGCAATACAAAGAGAACAGGATACTTTATCATACAAGTACATGGTACAGCAGACACATCTCAGGAATATGAAGTTTTGGGGTAACAAACGCTTTCAAGTCATTCCACAGATTTTCAATGGGGTTTAAGTCGGCTCTGACTAAGCCATGTAAGGACATTCACCATTTTCTCCTCCAACCACTGTGTGGTCATTTTTGCTGTGTGCTTTGCGGTATTTGTCCTGTTGGAAGGTAAACCTTCTTCCCATTGTCAACTGTCTGGCAGAGGGCAGCAGATATTTTCCTCAAGAATTTCATGGTATGTTGCCCCTTCTTCTATCCCGGACAAGTGCTCCAGTTCCTGCTGCAGAGAAACAGCCCCAAAAATGGGATATTATCACCGCCATGCTTTACTGTAGGAATGGTGTTATTTGGATGGATTTCCACCAGACATATCGTTTGGTGTTGAGGCCAGATTATTCAATTTTAGTCTCATCTGACCACCATAAATGCACCTTGAAGATTCTGAGGCCACATGGAAAAAGGTTTTTTGGTCAGTTGAGACTATAAAATTATTTCGCCTCAACACCAAACGATTTGTCTTGCAGAAATGCAATGCAGTTCACCTTCCAAATAACACCATTCCTACAGTAAAGCATGAAGGTGGTAATATCCTGTTATAGGGATGTTTCTTTGCAGCAGGGACTGGAGCACTTGTCGGGATAGAAGAAAAAATAGATGGTGCAAATGCTGTCAAATTCTTGAGAAAAATCTGCTGTCCTCTGCCAGGAAGTTGTCAGTGGAAAGAAGGATTACCTTCAAACATGACAATGACCCAAAGCACACAGCAAAAATGACCACACAGTGGTTGAAGGAAAAAAAAGTGAATATCCTTGCATGGCCCCGTCAGAGCCCAGACTTAAACCGCGTTGAAAATCTGTGGAATGACTTGAAGACTGTAGCCCATAAACGGTCACCATCAAATTGAACTGAACTTAAGCAGTTCTTCAAAGGAGAGTGGGCATATTACAAAGTCTAGATGTGCAAAGTTAGTCGAGACAAATCCCAACAGACTAAAGATTGTAATTAAAGCAAAAGGTGGTCCAACAAAATACTGACACGAGGGGGTGATCCTTTTTCCAACTCGGTGACTCTGTTTTTGATTTCTTCTTGATTTTTTCCTGACATGTTGGTGTTATATCTTTCTCTTGGATGTTATAAAAACTGTAAATGCAATGCAACAAAATGTGATTATTTTAAAGTGGGTGATTCTTTTCTATAACCACTGTATATATAGATTTTGTTATACAAAAGTGAAGCTACCCGTCTAAACGGTGGTGTGTGGGCAGCTCAGGCTGTCTGGTCAATATGCCCTCGGAGACTTGTTGTGTAAAGTAGAGGATTGCCCTGGATGACATTCAGATAGCCACTAAAGAAAATAGAACAAATATTTGTGTCAAATGCAATGAATACATGGCTAAACGCTGAATCACACACTGGAAATTACCTACCTTTTAGGAAAACTTTAAAACAACTCAAAATGTGTATTTACTGAAATTACAGTCTAGTTTCCCCTTACATAACGACTTTCCAAAGTAGAATAATCTTTGTTTATCAGACTTCTGCATGCTTATCCCCCAATGCAGCAATTATAGCGGTAACATTTTAACCTGCTAGGCTGGGGCGTTCGTACGTGTTGTGCCAAAGGCTCCATTGAAGAATATCTGCTCCCCAAAAAAGATACTTTATTTTACTTTATTTTATTTTTTTTTCTGTTTTTTTTTTCTAGAAGCAGAATTATTTTTTCCTTCTCTGTTTTTTTAGAGTTAATGTAAAAGGAAAGGTTAGGTAACAAACCAGCCTTTACGTGTTCCCTCCACTTTTTTCCCTATAGTCCTCCATTTTTTACCAAATTTGTAATGTAAGGCAGGCCATAGATGTTATGACCTTCCTTCCTACAACCATGGGTTACAGGAAAGAAAATCGCTCGAGTACCCCATCAACACAATCAGAATTCCTTCCATTCTGCGTTCTTCCAGCAGAATGGGGTCATGGGGAGCCGTCCCTGCTGGGAGAACACAATGATTATTGGTAGCGGCCATAGCCACTGGCAATAATTGCATTCTAAAAATCCTACATGCTGGTTGTACCCAAGTTGACCAACGGATCGATTTGGGTACAATCAGCCTACCCATAGATGTTTTTTTGGTTCATAGATGGTTTACCTTTTTACTTTTTTTTTTTTCTTCTTTTTTAAACTTCCCTCTATGCGGTCACGTGAGTGCAAAGCTCCAGCTCCTCTGTGTAATTTGGGTTCTTCAGTGGTGCCGTGGCAAAATGTCTACAAATTGCCCCCAGTTGCCAAAAATTGGCAACAATCTGGTGGGTGGATCAAGCATGCTCCCTTTATATATATATTTATATATATATATATATATATATATATATATATATATATATATATATATATATATACACACACAAAAGCGCACAGGTTTTTATTTTGCAGCATTGCTACTTTGGGCACCGTGCGGGCAAGCCACTGGCATCCTAACAATGTCCTTGTTGGTTGATCATGAGTGTGTCAGGTGCCTACACAGCTCGTTTGTTCCTCTCTGTCCACACTTAAAAGTTGTACCTACAGGTAAGCTTATAGTAAGTCTTACCTGTAGGTTCGCTGAATATCTTTTAAACCTGTGCGGTTTCTGAGAGATTCACATTGGCTCTAGCCAACGATACTCTGCCGTCATGGCACACTGAATGTGCCGTGATTGCAGAGTGCCATGCTGCGATGTTGATGCACACAGGTGATGCCATTGTGGCTCGCCCAGCCAAACTACTCAAGAGTGCAAACCCTAAAGGAAAAACCAGGCGGAGAGCGCTGACAGCAGTGACAGTGCGGCACTGGAAGACTCCATTTTAAAGGTAAGTCTGCCATAGTGTTTTAGAATTTGGTGGATACTAGCACATTATAGCAGAACAATGCAAAGAAAAAATTGGTAGAGTTTACTACCACTCTAATGCAAGCAGTTTAAGTATCAAGGTATAAGCCCCCTGCAGTTCTTGTACAGCATAGCTTGGACTGGGAAATCGATAAGCAGCACAAAGAGCATGCTAATAGGAGGAGAGATAAGCTTATCTGAGTGCTGCTTCTCTTTTCACTGTCTGGGGAAGACCGGTAACAGTTACTGAACTGCAACAGAGAAAAATGAGGTCTTTTGTCTTTTCAGACCGGGATGTGCCATGTAGCAGAGCTGTGTAAATCTCAGTATTGAATGGACAGAAATACAAATCCTTTGGCTGGTAAAACGGCTTCCTTATATGAATTTCTTTGGTGTATTTAGCGGTTTGCCTGGAGTGGAGCTTTAACATTCTAGGGGATATTTGTCTGATGGAAGGTTGCTGATGCTGGATTGTGTTTTTTTGTTTCTCCCTTCAGATCATAGTCTTGTGGAACTGTGACAAGCCGCTCCCTGCCAAGCACCGCTGGCCTGCCACTGCCGTGCCAGTCATCGTTATAGAAGGGGAGAGCAAGGTGAGACAGACCTGATACTTGGCCTTTTTTTTATCCGTAAATGTCGCAAGCTTCGTCTTATCAATGAAAACTGACGACACAGATTTGTGAGCGAACAAAAGTTATTATGTGGGCTTCTGATCCATGGCCTGCAAATAATAATCTGCCATTAAGCCCTGGTTCACACTGGGGCGGCTTTATAATCGCGCTACTAACGTGCGATTTCAAAGCCGTAGGTCAGTGCAATTTGCGGCTTGCGTCTCTGTTTAGCGGTAGTCGTTCCAATGAAATCAGCAAAAAGGAAGGTTTTTCAAAGTCGCTGCAACATGAGTCGTCAACAATGGGGTGTGACTTGTCATGCGATTTGGAACTATCAGAGCACACCGGTGTGAACGAGGAGCCCACAAGTGAATATTTAAGGGGCCCGGAGCATGTTAGAGAATGCAACTTTATATGGTAGGTGTTAAACGGCTATCAAGATTTTGCTGATTTCAAAAACAATTTGCAAAATACATATGTTCAGCTCAGTGAGTTAACCAGGAAATCTTTTTAGGTTAATATGTAATATAAATATATAGAGAGGTGAGGTATGTGCTGATGCTCATATTCCTTAGATAAAATTTGGATACCTACAATCTAGTCTGCTGGAAGAAATGTTTGGGTGAACACCTTGGCTCTCTACCTCCCTCTATTGACCACAAATTAGTACTTTCTGTTAATTTAAGCTATAAAAGAATGACTGCACTTTGAAGGTGTATAAACTGTACATGGTCATTTCAGATCAGTTTGAAGTCTGTTGCGAGTGTGAAATTAAAGTGGTATTAAACCCAAAAGCAAACACTATTATATTGCAATTTACCAATTTTTAGATGCAGTGGCTGCATTTGTTTGCTTTTTTAGGCTTTTTTTTCTTTTATCTTCACCTGGTGATCCAGCCAGTAAGTCTTTTGCCTTTTAAAAGAACAAGCCGTCCTGAAGATGTAGCAGTTACAGGGATGTGACAAACCATTTAGCATTGACAGGGGTGATCAGCTTTTATTTATTTTTGTAAAACTTTTGTCCCAAAAGGAACCAATCGGTTGCTGTAACTGATTATAATGTTTTAGCTGGAGTTTGGCATCAATTTGTTAATTTACTTAAAGTGGGGTTCCACCGAAAAAAAAAAAAAACACATGAAAAATTCTAAAAAAACAAAACAAAAAACATTTGGATATTTTTTTTTTTTTTACTTACCTCTAAATGCCTGTTGCTAGGGGGTCCCTCGTAGTCTGCCTCTTCCAGTGCCTGGGCTGGTGACATCACTTCCCCCTCGGCAAAGGAAGGGCTCGGCTCTGCTCCCTCCCTCCTGTCAATCATCTGGGACCCATTACAGGTCTCAGGTGACTGAGCGGCCAATCAGGGCGCGCGGCGCCGCTCGCGCATGCGCAGTGGGTGCCAGGCTGTGAAGCCACAGCTCGGCGCCCACAGTTGCAATGCCGGCGCCGCTGAACGGAGGGGGAGACGAGCGGGGCTTCAATCCCCCGCATCGCTGGACCCTGGGACAGGTAAGTGTCCAGTTAAAAGTCAGCAGCTGCAGTATTTGTAGCTGCTGACTTCTAATTTTTTTTTTTTTTTTTGACTGGACCTCCTCTTTAACTCTACTAGTCCATCTAAACTTTCCTCCCCCAGATTGACAATTCTGCTGTCCAAAGGCGTCTGTTGTGCCTTAATTCAGAGTGCAGACATTCTAATACAGGAAGTATGTTTCTGGCCAGATCACCAGGTGAAAACAGAGGGGGAAAAAGCAATGCAGCCACCACATCGAAGGGTTGATAAGCTGCAATGTAATACATTTTTGGTTATGGGTTTAATACTACTTTAAAATTTAAACATTGCATTTCATAAAAATATTTTACAAACTTATATCACAGGGAAACTTCAGAAATACCTACCTGTGTATCTGACCCTTAAAGAGAACCTGTGCTTTGCTTGCACAGCCAAAGCAGAAATATGGGAGAGCTGAGGCAACGTAACCATTTATCTTGTTCTGCACAGAAAAGCTCAGGTTCACGTTAAGGTACCATATCTCATATTCCACACCTTACACCTTTGTGTTACTCTTCAAGAAGAAAAATACATTTAAAATGATTCTAAAACTAAGACTTCTGGTGCTTTCCCCAACTGGGAAGAAGGGCCTTTACCCTTATTATTCATGGCCAGGCTTATTTATTTAATTTTAACAAGAGGCAGTATCCTCCAAAAAGCGCTATACCCACTTTTGGTCCTGAATCCATCAAGGGAATACTTACCTTCTCACCTTCTCTTCCCCCTTTTCTCCTTTCTCCTTCCCCTTCCACCTTCCCATCTCCTTCCCCTTCTACCTTCCCGTCTCCTTCCCCTGCCACCTTCGCGTCTCCTTCCCCTGCCACCTTCGCGTCTCCTTCCCCTGCCACCTTCGCGTCTCCTTCCCCTGCCACCTTCGCGTCTCCTTCCCCTGCCACCTTCGCGTCTCCTTCCCCTGCCACCTTCGCGTCTCCTTCCCCTGCCACCTTCGCGTCTCCTTCCCCTGCCACCTTCGCGTCTCCTTCCCCTGCCACCTTCGCGTCTCCTTCCCCTGCCACCTTCGCGTCTCCTTCCCCTGCCACCTTCGCGTCTCCTTCCCCTGCCACCTTCGCGTCTCCTTCCCCTGCCACCTTCGCGTCTCCTTCCCCTGCCACCTTCGCGTCTCCTTCCCCTGCCACCTTCGCGTCTCCTTCCCCTGCCACCTTCGCGTCTCCTTCCCCTGCCACCTTCGCGTCTCCTTCCCCTGCCACCTTCGCGTCTCCTTCCCCTGCCACCTTCGCGTCTCCTTCCCCTGCCACCTTCGCGTCTCCTTCCCCTGCCACCTTCGCGTCTCCTTCCCCTGCCACCTTCGCGTCTCCTTCCCCTGCCACCTTCCCGTCTCCTCCTTCTTCCACCTTCCCGTCTCCTTCTTCTTCCACCTTCCCGTCTCCTTCTTCTTCCACCTTCCCGTCTCCTTCTTCTTCCACCTTCCCGTCTCCTTCTTCTTCCACCTTCCCCTCTCCTTCTTCTTCCACCTTCCCGTCTCCTTCCCGTCTCCTTCTTCTTCCACCTTCCCGTCTCCTTCCCGTCTCCTTCTTCTTCCACCTTCCCGTCTCCTTCCCGTCTCCTTCTTCTTCCACCTTCCCGTCTCCTCCTTCTTCCTCCTTCTTCTTCCACCTTCCCGTCTCCTTCTTCTTCCACCTTCCCGTCTCCTTCTTCTTCCACCTTCCCGTCTCCTTCTTCTTCCACCTTCCCGTCTCCTTCTTCTTCCACCTTCCCGTCTCCTTCTTCTTCCACCTTCCCGTCTCCTTCCCGTCTCCTTCTTCTTCCACCTTCCCGTCTCCTCCTTCTTCCTCCTTCTTCTTCCACCTTCCCGTCTCCTCCTTCTTCCACCTTCCCGTCTCCTTCTTCTTCCACCTTCCCGTCTCCTTCTTCTTCCACCTTCCCGTCTCCTTCTTCTTCCACCTTCCCGTCTCCTTCTTCTTCCACCTTCCCGTCTCCTTCCCGTCTCCTTCTTCTTCCACCTTCCCGTCTCCTTCTTCTTCCACCTTCCCGTCTCCTTCTTCTTCCACCTTCCCGTCTCCTTCTTCTTCCACCTTCCCGTCTCCTTCTTCTTCCACCTTCCCGTCTCCTTCCCGTCTCCTTCTTCTTCCACCTTCCCGTCTCCTCCTTCTTCCTCCTTCTTCTTCCACCTTCCCGTCTCCTCCTTCTTCCACCTTCCCGTCTCCTTCTTCTTCCACCTTCCCGTCTCCTTCTTCTTCCACCTTCCCGTCTCCTTCTCCTTCCACCTTCCCGTCTTCTTCCACCTTCCCGTCTCCTTCCACCTTCCCGTCTCCTTCCACCTTCCCGTCTCCTTCCACCTTCCCGTCTCCTTCCACCTTCCCGTCTCCATCCACCTTCCCGTCTCCATCCACCTTCCCGTCTCCATCCACCTTCCCGTCTCCATCCACCTTCCCGTCTCCATCCACCTTCCCGTCTCCATCCACCTTCCCGTCTCCATCCACTTTCCCGTCTCCATCCACTTTCCCGTCTCCTTTTTTTTCCACTTTCCCGTCTCCTTTTTCTTCCACTTTCCCGTCTCCTTTTTCTTCCACTTTCCCGTCTCCTTTTTCTTCCACTTTCCCGTCTCCTTTTTCTTCCACTTTCCCGTCTCCTTTTTCTTCCACTTTCCCATCTCCTTTTTCTTCCACTTTCCCGTCTCCTTCCCTCTTCCTTCTTCTTCCTCCTTCCCATCTCCTTTTTCCACTTTCCCGTCTCCTTCCCATCTCCTTCTTCTTCCTTCCACCTTCCCATCTCCTTCCCCTTCCACCTTCCCGCCTGCTACCCAGTTCCACCTTCCCATCTGCTACCCATTCCCCCCCCCCCTTTCTGCACAGTCTCATAGGGAAACATGCACAGCTGAGGCTGTCGATCGCCTGCCTTATGCTGGGGAGGGGTCAAGGCCGCCTCCTGGATTGCCAGGTGACAGGATAAACTGTCAGAAATGACTCGTGTAGATAGAGGAAGAAGATAGCAGACATGATTCACACTTGGGTACTTTGTATTGAGGCAAGTACACACCATAGAAGGATATGCTTTGTTCATTTCTCCTTTCAGAGGTTTACAGCCACTTTAAGGTAAAACCCAAGACAGCATGACAAAACATCGGTGAACTACTGACACGCTGGAGCACTTCTGCAGAAGACTATAATATGTCCTCTTGTCAAATAATTTCATGTTGTGTACGCTGCCTCTCTGAGAATGACAGAGGGTGGAGTTGGGAATCAAGGAACACTTATCTTTGTTTCGTGAAGGCTTAGATTGGGTTACTGGTAAACGCAGAGTATGCCTGCAGTGCACCTGCTGCCAGGTATTAACATAGAATAGAGAAGTCCCCAGGGTTTACTTGCCAGACAAGTGAAGATGCAGTTTAGCACGCCATGGAGACATAAACATCATAGTTGCCGTTAAACTGTCAGCTAACAGTTTCTGCTTGAATCGCCAGTAAACATCATCCAAAGAGTTTCTGCTAGGCTGAGTCTTCTCCGATATTCTTCTTTTAAGCTTTGCAGGCAATGTGATCTTTTTAAGATTCTGAAGCGCATTGCCTCCTCACCTTGTGTAAGGACTGACCTTCATGCTGTTTTCTCCACAAACAAGTCTCTTGTGTGCAACCAGGCATGGGCTTGTATGCTGCATCTTCCCTTTAACGAAGGTGCCGCTCTCTGCCTGGCATTACCCAGCACACAGGCACAATTTGCTGCAAGTATACAGACAGCCGATGGTCAGAGCCCACTGCAGGCTCATTCGTATTCAAGCTGTAGGACCCAATATTCAGGTCCTTTCTTCTTGCCTTATACATTTCGTATTTTGTGTCAGGTGAAAGTTCAGCATTCAAAAGAATCCTTCACTTTTGAAATTTTGTATTAATCAGAACTCTAGGCATTAACGTACATGCAGCCCAGATCCTGACGCATCTCTCTCTCTTGGGTTTCAATTATTCAAAATGGCAGCCCCCGGGCCTCACACGTAAAAGTATACAAAAGCCATGTTTTATGGCATTGTGTAAATCCAGAATGATAAATATATTTTATGTTTGTGACTTATCTTTAAAATGTATCTAAAGCCAATGTTTTTTTTTTTTTTTTTTTTTACCATATAAAACATTTTCCAACAAATATGACGTAAGCAAAAAAGACAAAAATATCTGAACTACAGCCACAGAAAAATATTGAACCCCAATTTGAAAACCTTGCCATTCCAATCCAAAATTTAAAATATTTCTTTCTGGTCCCAAAAACAAACATACAGTAAAATACCCAATATTGTTTTTGAACATCTATCACAATCTCACCAATTTGGCACCACTCTGAAGTGTTTAAAGCCACTCTGCCCACATGTTTTGAAATTTATTTAAAGCTACTCTATGCTTAAAAGTAAACTACTCTAATTTCACATTCAGATTAAGGCCCCTTTCACACTTATACGACTTGTCCCACGATTTTGTAGTGCAAAATCGTATGACAAGTCATTCTCCATGATTTTCAATGACTACCATTCATATTGGCTTGACTTTAAGTCGTGCCGACTTGAAAGTAGTCCCTGCACTACTTTGGTCCAACTTCTATGCGAGTTGTACTCCATAGACCTCAATGTTAAACCCTGAAGTAGCATGCAAGTCGTGCCTGAATAATATAGACACGACTTCAGTACGACTTTGTAAGCACAAGCCTGGCTCGCTGATCGGGAAAGGAAAACTTTTTTTTCCTTTCCCGATGAGCGACAGGCAGTGCTGACAGCTGTCTGGTATGAATCCAGAGGGGGAACTCCACGCCAAGTTTTAAATGAAAAAACCGGCGTGGGTTCCCCCCAGGGACATACCAGGCCCTTAGGTCTGGTATGGATCTAAGGGGAACCCCCTACGCCGAAAAATCGGCGTGGGGTCCCCCCCAAAATCCATACCAGACCCTTATCCGAGCATGCAGCCCGGCCGGTCAGGAATGGGGGTGGGGACGAGCGAGCGCCCCCCCCCCCTCCTGGACCGTACCAGGCCGCATGCCCTCAACATGGGGGGTGGGTGCTTTAGGGCATGGGGGGCACCCTGCCGGCCCCCCCACCCCAAAGCACTTTGTCCCCATGTTGATGAGGACAAGGGCCTCTTCCCGACAACCCTGGCCGTTGGTTGTCGGGGTCTGCGGGCGGGGGGCTTATCGGAATCCGGGAGCCCCCTTTAATAAGGGAGCCCCCAGATCCCGGCCCCCCACCCTATGTGAATGAGTATGGGGTACATGGTACCCCTACCCATTCACCTAGGGAAAAAAGCGTCAATAAAAAACACAGTACACAGGTATTTAAAATAATTTATTAGGCAGCTCCGGGATCTTCTTCCGACTTCGGGGGTCCTCTTCCGACTTCGGGGGTCTCTCCGGCGTCTCCTCCCGGTGTCCGCATCTTCTGCCGGCTCCTCCGCTTTCTTCTGCAGCTCAATTGCTAGCGGTGGTCCGGACTTCTGCCTTCTTCTTTTCTTCCAGAGATGTTGACACGACGCTTTCTCCAGCTGGAATGGTCTCTGAACTCTCCGCAGCGGACTTATATAGGCGGTGACCCCGCCCCTTATGCCGTCACAGTCCCTGGGCATGCTGGGACTGTGACGTTTTAGGAGGCGTGGTCACCGGGTGATGACCACGCCCCCTTATGACGGCACAGTCCCAGCATGCCCCGGGACAGTGACCTCATAAGGGGGCGGGGTCACCGCCTATATAAGTCCGCTGCGGAGCGTTCAGAGACCATTCCAGCTGGAGAGAGCGTCGTGTCAACATCTCTGGAAGAAAAGAAGAAGGCAGAAGTCCGGACCACCGCTAGCAATTGAGCTGCAGAAGAAAGCAGAGGAGCCGGCAGAAGATGCGGACACCGGGAGGAGACGCCGGAGAGACCCCCGAAGTCGGAAGAGGACCCCCGAAGTCGGAAGAAGATCCCGGAGCTGCCTAATAAATTATTTTAAATACCTGTGTACTGTGTTTTTTATTGACGCTTTTTTCCCTAGGTGAATGGGTAGGGGTACCATGTACCCCATACTCATTCACATAGGGTGGGGGGCCGGGATCTGGGGGCTCCCTTATTAAAGGGGGCTCCCGGATTCCGATAAGCCCCCCGCCCGCAGACCCCGACAACCAACGGCCAGGGTTGTCAGGAAGAGGCCCTTGTCCTCATCAACATGGGGACAAAGTGCTTTGGGGTGGGGGGGCCGGCAGGGCGCCCCCCATGCCCCAAAGCACCCACCCCCCATGTTGAGGGCATGCGGCCTGGTACGGTCCAGGAGGGGGGGGGGGGGCGCTCGCTCGTCCCCACCCCCATTCCTGACCGGCCGGGCTGCATGCTCGGATAAGGGTCTGGTATGGATTTTGGGGGGGGACCCCACGCCGATTTTTCGGCGTAGGGGGTTCCCCTTACAATCCATACCAGACCGCCCCTGGGGGGGAACCCACGCCAGTTTTTTTATTTAAAACTTGGCGTGAAATTCCCCCTTATGATTCATACCAACTACTGTATGTTTTCATTTGTTAATGCCAAGAAACGTGGCAAAGTCGTACAAAGTAGTACTGCTCCCAAATCGCGGCAAAATCGGGGCCGCGAAATTGCGGTAAAATCGCGCGACTTTGAAGTCGTATAAGTGTGAAAGGGGCCTAAAGCAGGACTAAACCCATTGATTTAACAGTTTCAAAAAACAGTTACATTCCGGCACATGCCGGGAATGTAACGGTCCCGTTCGCTTGTGCTCTCAACCAAACTCTCAAACCACCAAATGGCCGGTGTCATAATTGATCACATGTGTAGCATCATGGCAGTTGCAGATCACACAGAGACCAAGATGGCAACTTTCTTGGCTGAAAAAGATAGGAGGGTCTAGTTCCACTTTCACTGTCCATTTCACCCACTGTTGGTGGAAATGGTGAAATACACTACTGTGCAAACTATTTCCTAGCAAAGAACAATACGCTGAGGCCCAGCCTCAGGTTAGTGTGATTATTTGGGCAGAGAAGGTAAGAGTTAACAACTTCAATTTTTTTCATGGTGTTTTGAGACCAGGGCCCAGGAAATTTTTCCAAAACCTTCCATGCTCCAACAGTAAAAATTAAAGTGTATACTCACAGAATGAAAGTATGGGAATGCAAAGCATGTATTAAAAAACTGAAAGACACTAGATGGGGCTGGGTGTCACTGTGAGTTGGGGGTTCTGGAGTGGGTAGGGGACTCTGAGGCCTGGGAGGGGGGGGGGGGGGGGGGTGTACTGTGGAATGGTCTTGTTAGAGGTTGGGGAGCTATGGAGAGCTTGGGGGGGGGGGGGTTCTGACACTGTGGCGGATGAGCACTCTCAGGAGGTCTGGGGATACTGTGGGGTTTCTGGTAGCTGGGAGGCACTGTGTGTTAAAGGATCTGCGATTGGCTGAAGGCTCTGGAGAAGGGGGCCATGGACCAGTGGTTCAGAACCAATGCCCAAGAGAGGTTTCACTTCCAGTTCCATAAACACACCACGAAGTGAGGGCACTTTGTTTGCCGCATGTGCTAATAGAGAGGCAAATCGGGGAATACACAGCCTTTTGCATGCATTTGAGCTGCTTTGCATTTGAAATTAAAAGCCTGCATTTGATAGCAACACTTATGTTAAGATATTAGAATGCATTTGGGTTTTTAGCACACGCATGGTTATTTGGCTAGTAGGTTTTGATATTTTAATTATATGTTCTAAAAAGAAAATTCGCGCTGGGTGTGCAAACAATTATTAAGTGAATAACAACCTGTGAAGGAATATCCTGCAGCTGAACACTATAACCTTTGATAAACGGCACAACTAAATAAATATAACAAGAAGTGCAGCGCTGGATATATACAAAACTCAAAATTAGTGATAATTGATAAATGAAATAACTATTATATGTGATCCATAAAATGTGAAGAATAAAACATAAAACAAGTGAGTGCTTCACTGTAGGGATAAATACGTGGTCAATACCACCACATCCACTTATTTTGATAACGTCCAAAATATATAAAATAAATGTAGATGAAGTGTCCAAAAGAAAAATTGATTTGAAGTGACTTTGTTATATGAATAAATCCGTGACTGTCACCGTGATGAGCGCCCGTCACTGAGTGGTAGGCCCTGTGGACGTGTACGGCTCCTATAGGTGTGTACACAGCACGCCACCACGGCCGCTATTCTGGAGGCAGAAGGGGGCGTCGCCGCGCTGGCTCTATACAAGGAGATACAATCTTTCCTGATTGGACTGCTGTCTGGAGGCTTATGGTGACCGTCTGCTGACACACATCTACCATCCCAGATAAAGATCCAGTCGCTGTGGAGACAAACACCTCAAGCTGATGTTACTATGCCTCTGATCAGAGACCTGTCTGGTAAGCCTTTAATCTATACCAGGTGACGGGCGCTCATCACGGTGACAGTCACGGATTTATTCATATAACAAAGTCACTTCCAATCAATTTTTCTTTTGGACACTTCATCTACATTTACTTTATGTATTTTGGACTTTATCAAAATAAGTGGATGTGGTGGTATTGACCACGTATATATCCCTACAGTGAAGCACTCACTTGTTTTATGTTTTATTTTTCACATTTTATGGATCACATATAATAGTTATTTCATTTATCAATTATCACTAATTTGGGGTTTTGTATATATCCAGCCCTGCACTTCTTGTTATATTTATTTTAATTATATGGGTTTTAATGAAGTAGATTTAGGGAACATTGGGATTATTTTCATGGTACTACTTTTAGTAGTATGTGAAGAGTGTCTGGAATTGGCATAGAAAATACAAAATTGCTGCAATATAGCCATCAGTCTGCAGTCCCCTTTGCAACGCCATGGCCTCCTATAGCATCTGTTGTGCTGATGGTGTGCGGTTACCATTACCATTTGTTTTATTTCAAGTGTTTCCCCTTCCACTCTGGATCATAAACTAGACTTGGTCGACCGTGATTAGAAAGAAATGCAGAATTTAGTATCTTCTTTCCAATAAATCTCAATCTTACTTCTGATTCCTGTCTTGGCGGGGATGGATACATTTGTCAACAGCATCTCCAGGCGAGACATGTCCTGAAATCCATTTTAGTAGAAAGCTTCACTTGTGATTACAGGGCTGAGATGGAGTGACAGGCTGTCTGTCACTCTGCCAGACATCTGGTCAATTCTCCAACGCTAATAAATGGAGCCTGGATGTTTTCTTGCTGCACTAAGGGGTGCACGCTGTTGGACTCTTAAAGGGGTTTTCTATTCCATTCCCTCGTTAAACCATTTTATTAGCTTAAAGTGATACTAAAGTCCATATATTAAAAGTCATCAGCTACAGGATTTGTAGCTGCTGACTTTAGACAAGTTTACAGGAAAAAGAAAATAATTTACCCAGGAAGAGCGACCGCAATATGCCAGCGCCGAGCTGGCTCGCTTATCGGGAAAGGAAAATGTGTTTTTTCCTTTCCCAATGAGCGACAAGCAATACTGACATGTGTTTGGTATGAATCATGATGGGGAACTCCGCCAAATTTTAAGTAAAGAACCAGCATGGGTTCCCCTCCAAGAGCATATCAGGCCCTTAGGTCTGGTATGGATTTTAAGGGGAATCCCCTATGCCAAAAAAACTGCGTGGGGGTCCCCCCAAGATCCATACCAGACCCTTATCTGAGCACGCAGCCCGGCCAGTCAGGAAAGGGGGTGGGGGCGAGGGAGCGCCCCCCCCCTCTTGAACCGTACCAGGCCGCATGCCCTCAACATGGGGGGGTGGGTGCTTTGGGGAAGGGGGGGCGCCCTGTGCCCCCCCCGCCCCTAAGCACCTTGTCCTCCCCCCACCCCAAAGCACCTTGTCCCCATGTTGATGAGGACAAGGGCCTTTTCCTAACAACCCTGGACATTGGTTGTCGGGGTCTGCAGGCGGGGGGCTTATCGGAATCCGGGAGCCCCCTTTAATAAGGGGGCCCCCAGATCCCGGCCCCCCACCCTATGTGAATGAGTATGGGGTACATGGTACCCCTACCCATTCACCTTGGGGGAAAAAAGTGTCAATAAAAAAACACACTATACAGGTTTTTAAAATAATTTATTAGGCAGCTCCGGGGGTCTCTTCCGACTTCTCCGCTCTCTCCGGCCTCTTCTCCGCTCTCTCTGGCCTCTTCTCCCGGTGTCCGGTTCTTCTGCTGGGCTCCTCCCCTTAACATCCAATCCAGACCTAAGAGCCTGGTATGTTCAGTTCCCTGTCCTGGAGGCGACTTCAAGTTGTGTTGTAACTCACGATGTGATTCATACTCAAGTCGTGTCCAAGTTGCATTCCAAAGTCGCACTGGAAGTCGTGTTGCCCCTGTGTGTATGGGCTCTCATGCATTGTAATAGGTGGGCAGATTAATTCCAGTATCTTGTGAGCTATGCAAGGACCAGCTTTACCATGTTTTATGAAAACTTAGAGACAAGGTAGGTAGGGTAAAAAAAAAAAAACTTGGTAGCTTGTACAAACAAAGATCAATATAACCAGGTCTGAGCCTTGAGTGATATTTATACCTTTACAGGAGGGAGAAGGTTTGGTGGGATGGAGTTGGTCAGGTTTCAAGGCTGCAAACAATAACTGAAAAGGACTCAGTGTGCGATTCTCTTATAACTGCTCGCTGGTTTACATTTTGTAGCCGGCAACTTTTTGTATTGAAAACAACATAACGGCTATAATTTCCTATTTATTCTGCTCCTGTGTGTAGAATGGTCGTCTCTCTCTATAGCACATAGGAGAAGTTCTGAGTAGAGGATAAAAATAAATGAGCTTATTGGAACATTCTTGGCTCAGGGACAAAGTCTGCCCTTGAGAAACAGGTCAATGTTTGAATCTTCTTCCCGCACCCCTAGGCCACTTTTACAGCACCTTTCCTATGACTGCAGGCTTTTTGGCTGCTAATCACACAAGGTGCAGCCTGCTTGGCCACGGAGATGTTGGCACCCTAGCTCGGGTCCACATGTCTTTTCCCCAGACCTGTTCCTAATGAGGAGATAAATGTTCAAAGTTGTTGTTTTTTTTTTTTTAACTCTTCAATACTGCAGCATTGTTGAGACATTTTACAGGCAAGGCCACTGCTCATTTCTAACATGGTCCATATGTTATATATTCTACTCTTACCAACATAATAGCAAGATAACAACAACTGTATTACAGCCATTTAAAGGAAGACTTAATGGTTTTGGGTTCGTTTTATTTAACTTTTCTTTAAAGTTTGTCCTTAAACTTGTGTTTTTTTTTATGCTTTCTGTACATCAACAATTTGAGGCTTTTAATATGCTTAGAATAAAATCATGGTGGATTTCTTCACCCGGGGAGTCGCAAGTGGCATATACAGCCAGCCATAGTGAATGGTTGTGCACGGCTTGGGGTATACACTGATGCTTTTCTGAATCAGCACTTAATACACATTTGCCTTATTCCCGAAGTGCAGTAATTCGGACTAAGCTAATTTTATTTGTTAAGTCCTGACTATACCAAGTGAAGAAAATATATACAAATCACTATATATTGATTTAAAGGGAGGCCTCCTAGACTTGATTGGCTTTTCTTTACATTTGACAGGTGATCAGCTGAAAATGTAAAAAAAAAAATCTAAACCCCATCACTAATATATCATATAAGCTTTAGCACATTCATTTTAAAAGTTGTTTTGAATTTTTAAAAATGCAACTTTCCTGTAATGAAGGTCCTTATTTAGGCACTTCCTGTTTTTTTTTGGATGACAACTGCCTCTGTTGTGCCCTTACATTGTCACGCTGTCACATGCACCTCTGATGGAGATAAGTAGGTGCTATGTGCACACAAATTTCGCAGGCATAGGCTGAGATTAGGAAGCAGTTTCAGAGCAGCGAAGTGCAGCTGACACTGGAGAGAGTGCATATAGACAGGAAGTGGCTGAAAGAGGCTACAGAAGGACAGCAGCACTGATATCCAAAAAAAAAGGTTACCGTATATACTCGAGTATAAGTCGAATTTTTCAGCCCTTTTTTTTGGGCTGAAAGTTTCCCTTCGACTTATACTCGAGTCCGCGCCGTCTGTCTGCATGATCAGCGTGTCATGCAGGCAGACGGCGGCCGGCGTGTAATGATAATGCACGGAAGCTATTCCAGCTTTCAAAAGCCGCGCCTCCTGCTCTTCTGTGATAGGCTGAACAGCTGTCAGTGTACAGCCTATCACGGACATTCTCTCATCCTCGTCTGTGGTATGAGAATGAGAGAATGTCCGTGATAGGCAGTCAGCGGTCAGCCTATCACAGACGAGGAGGAGGCGCGGCTTTTGAACTGTGGAATGGCCGCCGAACAGTATCATCACACGGCCGCTGTCTGAGGATGGAGATCGCCACAGGGAGGAAGGAGATCGCCACAGGAAGGCTACACAGGACACAGGTAGGCAGAACATGCACACAGGACACACATGCACACAGGACACATATGACACACAGGACACATATGACACACAGGACACATATGACACACAGGACACACATGCACACAGGACACACATGCACACAGGACACACATGCACACAGGACACACATGCACACAGGACACACATGCACACAGGACACACATGTACAGGACACACATGCACAGGGTACAGGTAGGCTGCACAGGACACAGGGAGGCATGCAGCTGCAGATGGACATTATTGACCCTCTGCATTTCTCACCCTCGTCTTATACTCGGGTCAATAAGTTTTTCCCAGTTTTTTGTGGTAAATTAGGGGTCTCGACTTATACTCGGGACGACTTATACTCGAGTATATACGGTAATAAATATAAAAAACATAGCAGTTTTATAATAGGCAGTGCTGTTTCATTTAGGAAAATAAATGTCATTCATTTAGGCTTTGCATTTACTTTACTACTGTTCTCCCTGCATATAGCTGAGAAGCGATGTTAATGTTATAAGTCCAGGTGATGCCCTATCAAAGTCAGTGAACACTTTTTAATATGCAGTCAAACATGGTAGTAAAAGTGATGACTAGTACAGAACTCTTGGGGAAAGAATCTCTATGAAAATAACCTTTTTACTAATAGCCCTAAGACAAGTCCTCATGTCTACCTTGGGTAAAACACTGGTATAGTCTAAGGATATGTGAAAATAAAATCTGACCTGGAGGCACAGAGGTTAAGCCATATCTATTATATTTCTTGAGACTTTTCCTAAATGAGACTATTTCTTCTCACTTTATCTTGGCAGGTCATGAGCAGCCGTTTTCTGCCGTACGATAACATAGCGACTGACGCCGTTCTCAGCCTTGACGAAGACACAGTACTTTCCACAACAGAGGTATGTGATTATATCTGCTGGCATCTAGAGCAAAATGAACCTTACCTCTTCTGTTTATGCATTATAAATGTATGAACCTTTAATGGAGAGCTCCAAACAGCTGGAACGTGTAGCCAAGAATTTTGTTTAGGAAGAACAATAAAAGGCTGTAATGAAGGAACAACGCTTTGACTGCAATGCTTTCTCTATCTCTGGCACTGCCCTTCACAGATTCACAGTCCTATGATCCAATGTCCATCCTTTCCAGGTACAATGATGTCCAGCGTCATTTTTCCACTTCCTGTGAGCTCAGGGCACCAAGGACCCTCCACTGGGTATGCTTCATGAAACCACCCGGGCTCACAGGAAAATGCTGTAGGGAGCTGTACCATGTCATTGGGAGGACCTGTGGCATTACATAACCAAACTCAAGACACTGCCGAATAAGGTATGTTGGTTCTACACAGAATAATTGGGTTTGAAGGGTTTTGGATCTTTTCTACCTAATTCTATCTCTTAATTTACTACCATACAGCTTCTGGCTCTTCAAACTTTACACATCCTGTTATTGGAACCTTTGCCTTCATAGCAAGTTCAGGCTTATTCATACATTAAAGCCCAACTCGGGGCCTACACGGATCAACTGCTCGTTTTTGTCTAGAGGAGAACGGAGATATACGTACCTAATCCTCTGATCCGCCCCGCATATGACCGGTCCCTGTGGCTCCTGAGATTGATTAAGGGAGTATGAAGGCATCATTTAGCTTTGTTACAGCTATGGCTTTTGAAAGCACAAGAAGTTTCATAGAGGAACTCTTACCATGAAAGACAGTCCCTCAAATATAGAACCCATCAACATATGACTGAACCTCACCAGAAGGAACACATAAGAGAAATGTCACTTTTGGCTTTTAATTTTACCTCAAGCATGCCAAACACTGCTTGAAGGAATCATTATGTATGCCCGACCGTTCCATAGCATATGGTGCGATGTTTCTGCATTTGGCTGCGGAGGTTTATTATTGTCAGTGAGATTTTTATGAAAAGCATTGTCCTCCTAAGCTTTATCTTGAGTTATTTTGTAGCCTCAATTTGATGCTTACAATTGCTCAAAAAAACAATATGGTTACGTGTTGCTCATATCTTCTGACAATTTACAAGTGTATGCAATTATAGTGGAACCACCAGGCACGTTTTCCAGCCCTTGCAGAAACCTTCTTCCAAGATAATTAAAGTCACATTGACTGAGCAGTTCTGATTTTCTGCTTGTTTATTTTCCCAGATTCTAATATGAGCTGAAGGACAAAATCATGACATCCATTGAAGTGTGAGCGTTGCCGAGCAGTGTTCTCTTCGGCCCTTTACAGGAATTTTTTTTATTATGAAAAAGCAGCTTCAGGCATCCAGGATCAGTGGACTGTTAGTGCTGTGCAAGAAACCTCATTGCCACCGAGCTAATGTCACTCAGTCCGCTAAGTTTAACTTTAATGTTAAACAGCAGTCAACAGGTTATTTGTCTACAGTACCACATCACATAAGGGGGTGAGCTAAAGAAAGACTTTTTTGCCAGTAGCAACCAGCCAGCCATTAACTGTCTTTTTTGCAGTCTGGGTTTGAAACTAAAATAAGAATTCTGCCTGGATGCTATGGACATAAAATTTTTTTATAAATATAGGCGGTCCCCGGGTTACAAACATCCGACTTACAAACGACTCCTACTTACAAACGGAGGGAGACAAAAGGAAGTGAGAGGAAATCTAACCCTAGGAAGTGAGATAAAATCTTCTGAACAGGGACATAGCAAAACAAGTGTTATAGGGGTGTTAACCCTTCCCTATGCTATTCATAGAGCTTTAAAATTATTGTTTTGGCTAGAGCTAAACTTAAAAAATGTACCTGTTCTGACTCGCATACAAATTCAACTTAAAGCGGTGTTCCGGCCGAAATTTTTTTCTTTTAGATAGAAATACCCCCCACAATACTCATGCTTAGTGTAGTCTACTAAAGGTATTGTGTAAACCAGGGTCTCCAAACTACGGACCACCAATTGTTCAGGAACCACAATTCCCAACATGCCTAGTCATGTGTGTGAATGTCAGAGTTGTACAATGCCTCATGGGATGTGTAGTTCCGCAACAGCCGGAGGGCCAAAGTTTGGAGATCTCTGGCGTAAACCAAGGGCCGTTTTGTATATGTGCAGAATTTTTTTTCTTACCTTAGGAAGTCCCAGCACACCACGGCCATCTCCTGTGTGGGCATCTGAAGCCACAGTGAATTACTTCCTGGATTCCATGCATGCTGGCTCCCCAGCATGCACCTGCCAATCTCGCGCATGCACAGTGCGTAGCAAGCAGTATTGTAGGTTGGGTTTCCATAGCAATGGCTGCGTCGGGGTGCCACCGCCCCTTTGCTATGGACACCTATTGCCTCCTGGGATTGATGACACACGTCTCCCAGGAAACATTGTAAAGCCGGAAATGACGTGCAGGGCCGCGGCCACTAAGGAGGAAGTAAAAAAAGCTGAAATAAAGTAAGTGATCCCCAAAAAATGCCAATTCGTTTCAAGGGTACACATTAGTGCTGGATGGCGAGGAGTGTAAAATGTGGGTGGAACTCTGCTTTAAGAACAAACCTGCAGACCCTATATTGTTTGTAACCCAGGGATTGCCTGTAGTACAAAACCCATCCCACTGGCACAGTCCCTGGAATTCATAAAGCGTGTCATAGACATTCTAGAAACATTTCAGTGCCTGCAACAAATTCATGTACCTGTTGGATACAGGTTACATGAATTCAGTGCATGGTAGATAGTGACACAGAGGCTGTTAAGCCTAGGGTTGCAGCACAGCATCCTTGGTTGCTAAGATGCTATCCGCTGACAGCATCATAGCAATCAATGCTTTATCCCCACACCCATTCAGTTGCCAGCCAGTAAATTCCTGTCTGACAACTATGGCCGTTGCCAAATTTAGGTAATGATGTCAGCCAGCATCCCATGTCCCTTTTGTTTACATTAAACTTTCCACTTGGGATGCATCCTTGGCATCCTAGCAACCCACTAGCCATGAGTGGGAAGTTGTCATGACCATTTCCCAGCACAATTACGCCCCACTCTGAGCACTGGCTCAGTAAAAAATAATGCGTTTTTTTTTTTCAAAATTAGCACTCTTTTTTTGTTTATAGCGCAAAAAATAAAAAACGCAGGGGTGATCAAATACCACCAAAAGAAAGCTCTATTTGTGGGGAAAAAAGGACATCAACTTTGTTTGGGAGCCACGTCGCACGACCGCGCAATTGTCAGTTAAAGCGAGGCAGTGCCGAATCACAAAAGGTGCTCTGGTCAGGAAGGGGGGTAAATTCTTCCGGGGCTGAAGTGGTTAAGGATGCCAAAAAGGAGCAAATAAGAGAATTTCATCCTCGGAGTTTGCATACACTGGGGATGATTTACAAAAACTGAAGAGTACAAAATCTGGTGCAGCTCTGCATAGAAACCAATCGGCTTCCAGGTTTTATTGTCAAAGCTTAATTGAACAAACTAAAGTTAGAAGCTGATTGGCTACCATGCACAGCTGCACCAGATTTTGCACTCTGCAGTTTAAGTAAATCAGCTCCACTGTGTCCCAACTTCTGATTCTACATATGGATATAACTCTCTATGGTCTGTGCCAGCTAGATCGCAAAGCAAGACTGCAACAGGCCTGTAAATGTCTATAGAATCCCTTAAAAAAAAAAAAAAAAGCCCTCCCGCTTCCATTTTTTCCCCTTAATAATCGATGCACTTACTGAAAATCAAATCAGAACACGAATTGCCTTTTCCCCCTCTAAGCCCTTTAGGATCCTCCTTTCTAAATCCTGCCTAATGGATTTTTATTTTAGCATTTTATCAGAAATATTGTCACCTTCTGCTGGTGACAGGGCATTTTTTTCAGCCGCTAATTGGGCTCTTGATTTGCATATAGCACTTTCTTATAATGTCACCAGAAGCCGGGGAGAGACGGTGAGAGGGGGAGAAAGGAGCTCGTTCCGTGCTATCGGCTCATCGCGTCGTTCCCTGCAAGCCTGTCCTCTGAAGCATTTATTTCACTAATTAATGTTTTGTGAGCTCTATCTTCCATCTCGGGTGCAAAGATTGGATTATCCAGAACCAACACAAAAGTTGAGCATTTCCCATGGAACCGAAGATGTTTGCAAATGCCTAGAATGCGATGGAATGATTACACCCAGGAAAAGAAAAGAACGCAGCAATACGGTCCTGTAGGCCAGGCGAGATTGCATTGTGTTAATTATAGGGACAGCGTAAGACAGGAAGTATTCAGAATACTGAAGATTCTGGGGACGAGATCTCATTTTAATGAATTAGCCTATTAACCAGCATGAAAATATAACCTAGTGAGACAGGGCAACCAAATTAACTCCCACACCTTCATTATTAGAAGTCACCAAGCATGCGCTTTATTTTATTTATTTTTTTTGGTGTAGTTATTTATGCCTACTTTTATTATTTATTTTCAGTTTAACATTACCCTATTGTTGTACAGTAGTAGCTCTATAGCCGTCATACAAGTATGAAAGGGGCCTTAAAGTGAACTTGTAGCTTGGCTAAGAGACTTGGCATACTTGATCATTATGGCAGAGCTATCTCTAAGTTTGTCATCCTTCAGTTCTCAGAGCTCTATGAATCCTTAGTTGATCTCTACCGGGCGGCGTCTTCTCTCTATTCAGCCATTGGGAGGCCATTGATTATGTAAATCTTTTACATGCCAGCTAGAATTACACCTTGTTTTATCACCCGGCCAATGCCAGGGCGGACAGGAAAGTCATATAAAGTCTATTCTGCCAAGGAACACTACCTCCCTAGCTTTATTTTTTCTTTTGTTCCACTTTAAGGGTAGGATTGGTAACCTCAACTCTGAACATCTCCTTCAGCACTCTAGAGCAGTGGTGTCAAACTCCATTCCATCACGGGTCACATCAGCATTATGTTTGCCCTCAAAGGGCCAATTGTAACTGTAAAACTAGATGTTCAACGCACCCCACCTTCCCTTACATCACAGTGCACCCCCTTACTTTGTGCTGGTGGGGCAGAGCTGGAAAGCAGTGCAGAGTCTAGAGGAGGACCAGAGGGGGGCTGGAATCAGCTGCTGTAGTCTGCTAAATGCTAAGATGAGGGGTGTAGCAGCTGCACAGAGAGGTGCAGGGTCTGTAGGAGGAGTTCTGTCATCCTCTCTTCTGCCATCCACTGAGATGGGGGGGGGGTGCAGAGCCAAGCCTCTTAGCCTCTTCGTGGCTGCACAGAGAAGCCAAAGGATCTGACGGAGGAGTTTTATCCTCCTCTCTGCTGCCAACTGCTGAGACGAGGGAGGCGCCGCAGCTGCAGGAAGAGGTGCGATGGTCAAATTAAGTGACCTGGTGGGCCAGATTTGGCGCGCAGGTCTTGTGTTTGAAAATGTGCTGTAGAGGGAGCAATGACAACTGTATTTTGAACAACAAACAAGTGAAAAGGTTAGTCCTATCACTTGAAGATGATGGCTAGAGTGAAAACAATTTTTAAAAAGTGCATTTACTGATAATATAGTGCAGTTGTTCTTAAAAACTGCTAGTAAAGGACCTTTAGACCCATAGAGATAGGTGCCACCTGGATGTACAGACACCACTTGATAAAAATGCACCAAAACAATAATCGGTAGAAGAACCAGATTTCTTTTTACTTTTATAGCCACAATTTTGTTGGTCACAAAATGATAGCTGTGTCTCCAGTAATAGAGCATATACGGGGGTTTTGATCTGGTTTTATTACAACAGTACAAGACAGTGACTTCATATTCTTATTTACAAGTCTATTCCCCGTAGTTGTGCCTGGCCATTAGTGCTGGAATTTTCATGTAACTTTGACAAGTCCAGCGAAGTCATTCTTCTGACAAGCTTCTTTTGCCGTTATATTTTCGTTATATCAGCAGTAACTGTTGTGGCATTAATGGAATGCTAATCCAAAATGGATGTAGCGGGCCCATCAGAAGGCAGTGTACCATATTAAACGTCTCACTTTGGTGTCCTTCGTGTGTTTGCGCTGTGAATGCTTGGCTTCATCCCTTTGTCATTTGATATTTGCATAGTTCTTGTCTGCACATCCCTCCAAAACACTATATAGACATCCATTAAGTGGGTTGTATTTGCTACACAGTAGTCCCAAAAATGCCCATTTATCTTGCATTGACTAAAGATTGAGTTAAAATTGTTTGCTGTCAAAACACTTGCCAAGAGCATCATTGGAGCCTAAGAGGAAAGGATCCTTGTCAACTTGAGGCAGCCAATCAGATGTTCATCTGCATTCTTTCTATGCATTGTGGGAGCATAAGAAGGGACGTAGCTGTAATGGGAAAACAGATACTTTTTTCTTTCACATTTTTTGCGTTAGGCCAATATTGGGGCTAACTCAGCAAAACTAAACCCAAGGCAAGTGGGGTATGGAGGGTGATGGCAGCCTATGGCTTCACTGCAATTAAACCAACCACTGGGTGTGCCCTTACCAAAGTTTTCCTTCTTTAAGATGTGTCGCCTAGTAAGCTAAATATGCTTATTTCATTACCCTCTTCAGTATGTAGGTATGATGGGCACAATGATCTTCTACCTATTAAAATGTTCTTGGTGGGGGATAAAGAAAGATACAAAATGAAAAGTAGGGGAATAGCCAGCAATAAGAGCTCACCTTAAAATGCGGGTTATAGAGTTAAAACCATGATGGTGATATCCAGTTAGGAAACATACCTCTCAAAGTTGTCAGCCAAAGTCTACAAAACCAAACACCAGAACCTCCAACTTTGCCATTTTGGCCAATATGCTAAAGTTTTTTGTTTTAATTAGACATTTTTGGCTATTTGATTGCATTGGCTGTACCTTTTGCTGCCCTTGACATCCTAAAAGCAATGGCAGCCAGCCCTTCACCTGCAGCGAGCCTGCTAGTTCTCACTAGCTTTGAACCTTGCTCAGGTTTCCATTGCCTGCTGCCTTATTTTTACTGGACAGCTTGTGCCAGTCACTGCAGTTGTGAAGATGAGTCGGTGCCGCGTCTAGGATTCTGAGTCGGTGCCGCGTCTAGGATTCTGAGTCGGTGCCGCGTCTAGGATTCTGAGTCGGTGCCGCGTCTAGGATTCTGAGTCGGTGCCGCGTCTAGGATTCTGAGTCGGTGCCGCGTCTAGGATTCTGAGTCGGTGCCTTGTCTAGGATTCTGAGTCGGTGCCTTGTCTAGGATTCTGAGTCGGTGCCTTGTCTAGGATTCTGAGTCGGTGCCTTGTCTAGGATTCTGAGTCGGTGCCTTGTCTAGGATTCTGAGTCGGTGCCTTGTCTAGGATTCTGAGTCGGTGCCTTGTCTAGGATTCTGAGTCGGTGCCTTGTCTAGGAGTCTGAGTCGGTGCCGCGTCTAGGATTCTGAGTCGGTGCCGCGTCTAGGATTCTGAGTCGGTGCCGCGTCTAGGATTCTGAGTCGGTGCCGCGTCTAGGATTCTGAGTCGGTGCCGCGTCTAGGATTCTGAGTCGGTGCCGCGTCTAGGATTCTGAGTCGGTGCCGCGTCTAGGATTCTGAGTCGGTGCCGCGTCTAGGATTCTGAGTCGGTGCCGCGTCTAGGAGTAAAGATGCCCATCTCACATGTTGTTCATCTTATATTGTGTGTACCCATTGGTTTAGTGACCAGCCCTAACTTTGTCTTAACAGACCACCTCCCCAAAATGCCAATCGCTGATCAGAACAAGTAGGCTCCTCATAATTTAATTGCTTGCCTGACCGGAGCAAGTAGGCCCCTCAGGACTTCATTTGTTGCTTGCCTGCATCGGGCCAGTAATGCTCCTGACCCCGGAGGATTAGCTGGTCATTTGAGGAGTATGTTAGCTTTGCATTGCTATAAGTTTCAAATGTACCAAAAGAGGATTTGATCTCCACTTGATTTTTTTTTTTTCTATAACTGTTACCCCCAATACGGAAATATCCCACCATCCCTGGACCACTCTGATAGGAAGGTTATTGCCGTAAGCTGGCCAAGTTCCTTGAACAGTACTCTCCATTTATTGACAAGGAAAAGCCTCTAGGAGGCTGGTGACACCAGCACCATTGTGTCATGACAGAAGTATAGACTAGGCTGGAGAAGAAAGGCTGCTGCATTCTAGTCATAAATAAATAAAGAATAGTGTTATATAGTATGTGGAACTCTACTGCTATGTATGTGCAATGTGATATAACTGGTGCTAAGTGATACTCCTGTGATAATTGTGGCTGTGTCTCCTGTGCAGAATTGTAAATGACAGTTGCAGTATTGAAGTGATACGTGCCTTCTGTGTATCAGATCAATGCTAGCTTTTACTTCACACAGATCGCAGCACTGACACAATTAACCTCAATTAGGTAGAGGATCGCAGTGAAAATAAAGTCATTCCAGCAGGCTATTTACTCGTACTATTGCAGCTAGTTCTGCACGCCCACAAACCGTCTCCCATCGCCTGGCATACACTTCTCTCCGCTACTTCTCTTCCAGCCTGAAGGGGAGGTGAGCAGATGTCAGCAGATCTGCTTCTGTGTTCCCTGCTGTCCGCTGGGAGGAGAAAGAAAAGGTCAACAGAGAAAGCGAACAAGTTTTCTAAACTACTGAATCGCTAATGACTGCACTGACCTAAAGTAACTTGGCGGAGTGCAGTTTTCCCTGCTGCGGCAGGTCTCGGGGATCTGTTACATGTATTTGCTGCAATTGGGAGACCAACAGAATTTGTTGAGGGTTCACTAGAGACAAGAAGTAGAACTTATGACTGCCAGAAATGCTGATAACAGCACACAAAAGTTTTCCATGTTCAAGCAAGTGGCAATCATTTGGGGGTTTTTTGAGGGCAACCAGCATTAGTGTGTGTTTTGTATATGTGCCACATCCGCCTTTGAACAGAGAAGACTGCTGATCCTGATTTAAGAGATAGATGTCTCAATATCTGTCTCTCTGCGTGAGATATCCTGGTGTGTTTATGGCTGGCCTTTGTAGTATAAACTCTAACAAAATCCAAGCAGATTAGATAAGCCAATGAATGCAGTTTTATGCACTTATGCCTTGCAGAATTAGAGAATGAGGACACTACTTGCATGGAGTTTGCATGTTCTCTGTAGGCTTTTGAAGGTTTCCTTCAGAGACTCTGGTTTCCTTTTACACTCATGCTGGTAGGTTAATTGGCTCCTGTCTAAATTGAACCTAGTATGGGTGTGCTTGTATGTATGCATATGAGATGGGGACCTTGGATTGTAAGCTCCTTGAGTGCAGCAATGGATGTGAATGTACAATATAGAAAGCACTGTATAAATTGTTCTATATAAATATCTGTAATAAAGAAGTACCTAAATTTGGCTTGATAGCCTTCTGTATTATGCACAATAGTACATAGCCAAGCTCTGCTGCAGCACACATAGTAGAGAGAAGGGAAGAGAGCAGTGTCTCCTTCATTGTCCATTCAGAAGATTGGGGGGATGTTCTTGACAAGTTTGTGCCGCTTCTGTTGCAATACAGGTTAAAGACCTAGCAGTAGTGTCTGGATCACGGGACTGGTTTAGCAGATGTACAAAACCTTCAGAAGCTAAAACTGTTCCTGGAGGCATATTAAAGAGGAGCTTCACCCTGTAAACAAAAGTTTTAAACTTTAAAAAACCCACACCTACCTGTCCCAGGAGCCAGCAATGTCCTAGCCTGACCGGGCTCTTTGCTGGTCTCCGGGCGCAGGCACCGATTTCTTAACTTTGGGCAGCTGACTGTGACTCCTTGCAGCTGGCTGCCTACTGCGCATGTGCCCAATGAATGATCCCACAATCTCGGGCCTGTGACATATCCCAAGAGGCTGGGGAGACGGAGGAGGGCAAACTTCCACTCAGATCGCTGCATTGATCTGACCCGAAGTGGGAGTGGTTACCTGTCAAAATCAGGTACCCACTCCCCCCCCCCCCCCGAAAAAAAAAGAAAAACATTTCTAATATTAGAGAGGAAGAGGGAGGTGGAGGGAAAGCTGAAGTTCTGCATTAAGCTTGTTGGCAGTTCAGGTTTACAGGTGAAGAACAGCCAGAGCTCATGTGGCTGTACTTCTGTGAAGTGCAATTCATTCTGCACTCCTGTGACCCGTTTTCAGCAGACAGTGGGCTGAAGCCGCTGTCTGCTGACGTCTCATAGCCAGGTCCAGGCTTTGGAATCTGCCCACATGCCTGGACCGGCACCCACCTCAGCCTCTCAGGGAGCCACTAAGAGCCTGAGCCGGCTGATCCCGCCCCCTTCACAGCCCAGCACTCCAGTGAGTGTGGGGGCGGGGGCAGAGCAGAGAGCAGTGACTGGCAGTCACCAGCTCTCTGCTCAGGGAGCTCTGAGAATCGAATGGTTGGCAGTGTTTGCTCAGTACTCAGTGTTAGAGCCGACGGGGGACAGAAGTAGCATCAGACCAATGCTGCATCCACCTAGATAAGTGTGAATCTGCAAAAAAAAAAAAACATACTTCTTTTAACAACCTTTTTTTTTTTGTTTTTACAAATGGTTTGTTTATGTAAAATGCATCCATGCGTTGTTAAAAGTAAGCTGTAAAATGCATTTATATGCTGTAACATTAGTAATACCCATCACTTTTGGCCAGATAGTCGTGGGTGTGATGGTCAGGTGTTCGCAAACCTTAGGCCACATGGGAGGGTATTTGTAAAAGATTTGCTTAGTTAGTCCATAAAAACTGTACATAAATTTGTCCTTAGTGAATGGGGCAAAATGGAATGTTCTCTTAGGCCAGTGGTTCTCAACTCCTGTCCTCAGGACCCACTAACAGGCCAGGTTTGCAAGATAACTGAAATACATCACAGGTGATATAATTTGCTGCTCAGTGATTCCAGTATTCTAGTCTGTATCTCCCCAAGGTAATACTTAAAATCTGGACTGTTAGTGGGTCCCGAGGACTGGAATTGAGAGCCACTGTCTTAGGCTATATTCTCTGGAGATTGAATGTGTGAATGGGGAAAATACCACATTAGGGCCACTAGATGGGGCTATCATGATAAAGTCTGCTCATCAGCTCCATCTAATGGCCATAATTAGGTATTTTCCCCATTCTCACATTTGTTCTGCAGAGAGAAGATTTGATTTTCATGCAGTTTCGATTAAAGGGTTTGTAATTTTTTTTTTTTTTTTTTTTTTAATAAATACACCCCATATTTAATATAAATAAATAAATATATATATATAATATATATCTATATATTACAGAAGTAAGGATACTCATTGATTGTTTCATTCAAGCTGCACACCTTCTCTTCTGTACCTAAATCGAGCAGAGCCTTCCTTTAAACGTGGGTTTGCTCCATCTTTACATATCAGGGCATCCAGTGTGCTGTGGGTTGAAGTTCTTTGCAATCACACAGATTAGTTGGTTTCAGAACTTTAATAGTTTTTAGTAAAGTACAGGCGGTCCCCTAGTTACAAACATCCGACTTACAAACGGAGGGAGACGACAGGAAGTGAGAGGAAATCTACCCCTAGGAAGAGAAATTCACTCCTGTAAGAGTTGGTATGGGAAAAAGGTGTCTCCACTGATGCTTCACCAGGGCTTGTTTCCACAACAACCCAACATTTTCAAAATCCAATTGTCATTGGGACAGAAAATAAGGTGAAATCTTCTGAACAGGAGCACAGACAGCAAAACAAACGTCACAGGGGTGCTAACCCTTCCCTATGCTATCCAAAAAGATTAAAAATAGTTTTTTTGACTGGAGCTACACTTAAAAAATGTACCTGTTCCGACTTACAAATAGATTAAACTTAAGAATAAACCTACAGACCCGATCTTGTTTGTAACCCGAGGACTGTCTGTACCGATGAAGGTGTTGAAGTATTTACAGCAAGAGTGTCATCCTTCCTCTCTAAAGCCGCCATGTCCTTGACATGATAAATGTCATTGCCACCAGCAGATGGATGTATATGTTTTGAAGTGAAGGGCCCGGGGGACTTGACTGGCATACAGTCCTTACTCTTACTTTTTTTTTTTTTTGTTTATTTTGAGTGATCTGTACAAGACAAAGGTGAATGACCTTCATAAGAAAGTTTATTTCTCGGGAAGGTCAAATGAAAGGATTCCGGAATTTATCAAAAGTCAGCAATTTTTTTCTTGTAAAAAGGGCAGAGTTATAAATCTGAATTGAATCCTACAGACACGCTGAACTTCAGCTAATGGATACATTAAAATGTGCATAATTTTGAGTTAGAATACAAAGTAGAATGACTATGAGCAGCTCCCTATTTGTTCCAGCAGGTGAATTTACTTCGGTGTTTTGTATTGCCGCTTGCCAAGTTAGGTGTAAAAACACTAGAAAGCTGCTGTTGTGACTCAGTGCACCCGCGGGTGCAAAATAATAAGCAGAGCGGGTACTTATAGGTCCACTTCATTTGCTTCCATGGCACCTCAGGTTTTCTGACACCTGTGGCACTGTGGTATTCAAATCCCAACTATGGTACTAAGGCCATAGGCTTCAACCCACCCCTGTGTCTTACTGTTGGTCACAGGAGGCTGCCAATCGCAATATAGACCAATAGTGAGGTTTGGAAGGGACCATAGCCATAGTAATCGGGTTGGCAATTCAATAAAACACCCAAGATGCTCTAGAACAGTGGTCTCCAAACTGCTGCCCTTTGCTTAATCCAACCCTTAGGGCACCCCCCCACTGTCAGCAACCGTGGGGGATAGTTCCTGCCACTGACACCAATGATGGGACACTATTCCTCCCACTAACATCAGTGAAGGGGCAGTATTCCTTCCACTGATACTGTACCAACGATAAAGCACTATTCCACCCACTGACACCAATGATGGGATACTATTTCTCTCACTGACACCATTGATGGGGCACTATTCCTCCTACTGGCACCAATGATGGGGCACTATTCCTCTTACTGACACCAATGATGGGACACTATTCCTCCACCTGGCACCAATGATGGGACACTATTCGTCCACCTGGCACCAATGATGGGACACTATTCATCCCACTGACACAAATGATGGGACACTATTCATCCCGCTGACACAAATGATGGGGCACTATTCATCCCACTGACACCAAGGATGGGACACTATTCCTCCTACTGACACCAATGATGGAGCACTATTCATCCCACTGACACCACCAATGGGACACTATTCATCCCACTGACACCACAAATGGGACACTATTCCTCCCACTAACACCAGTGATGGGGCACTATTCCTTCCACTGACACCACTGATTGGGCACTATTCATCCTATTGACACTAGTGATGGGATACTAGTCCTTTCAATGACATCAATGATGGGGCACTATTTCTCCCATTGATACCAATGATGGGACAGTATTACTCCCCCTAATACCAATGCTGGGGAACTATTCCTCCCACTGACGCCAGGACATTTGCTACGCCCACTCCTGCCCCCTAAAAGTTTGAAGGACAGTAAACTGGCCCTTTGTTTAGAAAGTTTGGAGACCCCTGATCTAGAAGAAAGTGAGGGTGTCATGCAAGCAATCTAGGTGTTCTTATTTAGCTATCACAGGTTTCTTTAAAGGTTACTGAACTACGAGCCCCAGAAAACTGTACCAACCTCTTGCTGGGAGCATTGGATGGTTTGGATTGCTGGTCCTTTTAGCTGTAGCCTTTCTTATTTAAGGAACATATTCCTCACATTTTCCAGTTCACATGTTCCTAGCACATCCATTCACTGTCTAAGACTCGTCAGGGTGTAAACCAAATAACCAACCAGTAATTTTGGATAGCGGGAGGAAACATTGGTTCAAATCCATAAAGAGAACCAACCTAATTTATACCTACATAACCAAATCTAAACACAGTGGTGGCATCAAATGTGTCAAGACAGATGTTGATTGATAAAGAACCTGACTAGGATGTGAAACATTGTAGCATAAAGAAGCCGCATGTTACCATTTAACCTTCACAAACTTGTCAGATAGCCAAGTGATGATTAGGGTGACCTGTTGCCTGTGATGCTACTTCTCTTTCTCCTTCCCCTATGGGCTGAAAATGACCAGTCCTACCACCCTAACATCTTTGTTTAGGGCAGAAACTGAGCTAGAAGGCATTATGAGGTGGTTGGATCATACGTGTATACCCAGCTTAATCCTATCCATATGTTAAACCCTGCTGCCATATTTGATCCAACTAGTCTAATATCTGGCAGGCCCAGCAGCACTAGAAGACAGCCCTATCTTCCGGAAATAGGGACCTTTCAGAGATGTGCTTATAGAATTTGGTGCTTGTTAATGAAGACAACTTTAACCATTTTATTTTATTTCTTTGTAGGTGGATTTTGCCTTTACAGTTTGGCAGAGCTTTCCAGAAAGGATCGTGGGATATCCTGCTCGCAGTCACTTCTGGGACAGCACTAAGGAGCGGTGGGGTTACACTTCCAAGTGGACTAATGACTACTCCATGGTACTAACAGGAGCTGCTATCTATCACAAGTAAGACTCGCCTTTTCCTTCTTGTTTGTCATGATGAGATTGATGCTGAGTGAGCAGATCATAATCATAGAGATGGTTTTCGGGGCATAAAAGTCTCAGATATCTTAATAGGAATATGCAGCTAGGTTTTTGGGGGTATAATAAAATTGAAAGTGTAATTCTAGGACAAATCGATCCCTTCTAACACATATACTAATTGCCCCATGGAAAAAAGATGCATACCCATTCTAAGTCTGCTTCGGTCTGGTCACATGTCCTTGCCTGTGTCAGCCAGCGCCAACTACAGGGGAGAGGAGAGAGCGCTCCGACACGACAACAGCTGGAATTCCTGGGCAGTGCCATCACCCATAGACTTCCTATGGGACATCTGTTGTTGGCTGTCACTTCTCTCCCCTGAAGCCGCCGCAAGCTAAGAGAGAAGAGCTGATCACATGACCAGACTGGAGTGCCCTGAGAATAGGTAAGTATAGGCATCTTCCTTCTATAGGGTAGTTAGTATAAGACTTTACTCAACGCTTGAGAGGAGATGCATCAATATAACTTTTTTTTTTTCTTTTTTGGAAATTCCTTTTTATTAATATTTGGCATAAAACAAAAAAGACGAAAAGAGAGAGTAGACAAACCACGCCACGCAGGACGGGAGTCATAGGAAGACATATAGAAATAGAAACACCCAGAAAAAAGTCCCCCCCCCCCCCCCCCAATCCAGGTGCACCACCCTGTGGACGAATCCACCATCACGGATGTGGTTCCCCTAAAACCAAAGGGGCAAGGATACCAACATCATATGCTTGGCATTACTAAAATGACTTCACAGTTTTCAGGGTAATAATCGTCTCTACATAAGTTATCTAAACAGCAATCAGTCCTTAAATAATCCCAACGTTAGTAACAGCATAGCAGAGCCACATGCAATATACAAATTTCTTAATGTGGATTCCAGCATTGGAAATAAACTATTCAGTCTCAGGGAATATAAGAAGTCACGGGGAGACACAATGAAATTGGAGGAGAAGCGGTTTAAACTGCGTAAGAAGATTTTCACTGTCAGGGCAGTAAGGTCGTGCAGCTCACTTGCACAAACGGTGGTGTCAGCCGGAAGTGTTAATAGTTTTAAACTCTTGGATGAGCATCTTGGTGATTACAATTTACAGGGATATGGGATATGTTTTTTTTTTTTTTTTTTTTTACATGAACACACACCCACACAGGTTGAACTAGATGGACTGGTGTCTTTAGTCAATCTTACTGACTATGTAACTTAGAAGGGCAGTGTCCTGGAATTACACTTTGAAATATAACTAAAGTCAAAACTTATTTTGCCTTTTTTTGGACAGAGTGGAGATAGTTGTTTTAATCCATTAGGTTTTTATTGCCACCTCTGACCCTGTTATGTAGATGTATCCTCTCTATCTGTCCTGTTTACCATCTTTAAAAGTAAAGAATATCCCAAATTTTGGGTCGTCCCCAGAAAAGTAATTATTGTTATTATACAGGATTTATATAGCGCCAACAGTTTATGCAGCGCTTTACAATATAAAAGGAGACAATACAGTTACAATACAATAACATACAAGAGGATTAATAGGGCCCTGCTCAGAAAAGCTTACAATCTACTAGGGTGGGGCAGGTGGTACAAAAGGTTGTAACTGTGGGGAATGAGCTGATGGAAGTGGTAGGAGATTAGTTGGAGACGTGATAGGCTTTCCTGAAGAGATGAGTTTTCAGGGATCGCCTGAAGGTAGCAAGAGTCGGGGATAGCCAGACACGTGGAGGTAGCGAGTTCCAGAGGATGGGAGAGGCTCTGGAGAAATCCTGGAGATGAGCATGAGAGGAGGAGACGAGAGAGCTTGAGAGTAGGAGGTCTTGAGAAGAGCGGAGAGGATAATTTGGGTGATATTTGGAGACAAGGTTGGTGATGTAGCTCGGGGGAGAGTTGTGAATGGCTTTGTATGTTGTGGTTAGTATTTTGAATTGAATTCTCTGGGTGATTGGGAGCCAGTGTAGGGATTGGAGGAGAGGGGTGGCAGACACTGAGCGGTTGGTAAGGTGGATAAGTCTGGCAGCAGCATTCATGATAGACTGAAGAGGGGAGGAGCCTATGGAGAGGCAGGCCAATGAGAAGGGAGTTGCAATAGTCAAGGCGAGAGATAACCAGGGAGTGAATGAGGAGCTTGGTGGTTTCATTTGTTAAAAAGGGGCGAATTTTAGAGATGTTACGGAGGTGAATTCTACAAACATTTGACAACAATTGGACTTGGGGCTGAAATGACAAGTCAGAGTCTAGGATTACACTGAGTACCCTGGGGTGAGGGGAGGGACCGATAGTTGCATTGTTGATTTTGATGGAAAAGTCATGGAGGGGGGCACAGGCGGGGGCGGGGGGAACATTAATAGCTCAATTTTAGAGAGATTTTGTATAAGGAAGTGGTGCGACATCCATGCTGATATGTCAGTTAGTAAGTTGGTAATGTGAGAGGAGACTGAAGGAGTGAGGTGAGGAGTAGACAGATAGATTTGGGTGTCATCGGCATATAAGTGGTATTTGAAGCCGTGGGCGGTTATCAAGTGACCAAGGGAGGAGGTGTAGATAGAGAAGAGAAGGGGTCCCCCACAGCCTTGGGGGACCCCCACAGAAAGGGGCAATGGAGAGGAGGAGACAGAGTTGTAGGTGACATTGAAGGAACACTGTGATAGATGGGCAGAGAACCAGGATAGAGCAGAATCTTGGAGGCCAAGGGAATGTAGTTTATTGAGAAGGAGCGGGTGGTCAACAGTATCAAAGGCTGAAGAGAGGTCAAGTAGTAGGAGTATGGAGTACTGGCTGTTGGTTTTAGCAGTTAGTAGATCGTTGGCGAGTTCTATTAAGGCAGTTTCTGTGGAGTGCTGCGAACAAAAGCCAGACTAATGGGTCAAGAAGGTTATTTTCACTGAGGTAGGAGCTAAGACTGTAGTACACTAAGCGTTCTAGAGGTGAGTGGGAGCAATGAGATGGGTCTTAAGTTGTTTAGATTGGTGGGGTCCAGTGAGGACTTTTTAAGTATGGGAGTGATCTGCGCATGTTTTAGAGTGGAGGGGAAGGTGCCACTAGAGAGGGAGAGATTGAAGATGTGAGTGATGGAGCACAGGATAGAAGAGGGTGAACCGTAGTAGTTGTGAGGAAACAGGATCCAAGGGACAATTGGTTAGGTGGGCATCTGAGAAGTTTTGTAACCTCTTCAGTAGTAGCCAATTCAAAAGAGGAGAGTGTTGAATGTGCTGATAGAGGGGAAATCTTCCAATGAGGATACTAGTTCTGGTTACCTAGGGCCTCCAAAAAACAGGGGTTATAACCCCTCCCCACACATCTAAAATTACAAAAAAATCTTTGCCTATAGTTGTAAGGAAGCAGGAAATTGGAGCATGGATCTGGTTGGCAGTTGACAACCGGTAACAATTCTAAAGACAGTTGGTAGAAGTAGATAGACGGTGCCAGTGTTTGGTTGGGGGGCTGAGCTGTATGCTGTGGATAAGATGTGTTCTCTGCTATGGCCTTCATTCAGTGCCACCCACTGGTGGAAGAGATTGTATCAGGTCTTTATATACATCTCAATGAACATACCCTCTACATAAGTCTGAGTGCATCATTATTATTTATATGGCATTACCATATTCCATAGCCCTGTACTAAGAGCTTAGAGACTCATTATTCTCTGCCTCAATGCATACACTCGCAGTCCTATGTCCTTACTACCAACGTGCAATCATTAGAGCCCCTGTGATACAAGGGAACAATACCATCCATTGTACAACCATGCTGCCTACATTTCCATGTCCTTATATAGAGGAATTAATTAGTATTTGTGTGATGTGTCCAATTCATTTATATCCTGTTCAGCCAGGATTCTACACTTGTATAAGAATTTTATAAGAGTTTCCATGTTTTTGTTCCATGAATTAAATAAGCTCTATAAATACTTACAGGCAAGTATGAAACCTCACTTTGTGTGCATAAAGTTAAAATGTTCTAGATGGTTACGTATAACTTTCTATATATTGATTTCTGTTATCCCCTGCCCAACAGCTGAAATTTAAAGCAGAACTTCAGTCATTTTTTTCATCTTTCCATCTATTAAATCCTCTGCCCTTGTTGTTGTTTTAACTTTGGATAGTGAAAATTTTTATTTCTGCCAGTAAATACCTTATACAGCCCAATTCCTGTTTCCTGTCTGGTCATTAGCCTAGGCTTATGACATCATGCACAGCTCTCTCCCTCGCTCTCATGAGAGTTTGCCAGGAAGGGAGCGGAGATGAGTCATAAGAGGGCCAATGAGAAAGAGCTGCAGAGCTGGAGGTGTGTGTCTGTGTAAACCTAGGAAGTGAACTGTCAGCAGCCTCAGCTGCCCACAGTTAAAATGATTGCAGCCAGACTCAGTGAAGGGAGATTTCTGAAGCATATTTTGCAAGTACAGAATTAAAGTATATATAAAATAATGTGCAAAGTGATTGGAGGGAAGCTTCAGAATGGCAAAGATGGTTTTTATTACAAATTATGTGAGCAGACTGCAGTTCCTCTTTAAGATCACTTTGACAGCTGGAGTGCTAGCATTGGTTACTGAAGTGAAAGAGTGGCCATAAAGGGGTTGTAAAGGTAAAAGTTTTTTTTTTTTTACTTTTAAAGAAGTAAACCTGTAAGGTGAACTTACATTGGACACCCCCCCCCCCCCCCCCGGTCCTGCTATACTGGAGTTCCACAAGACCCCGGGTAGCCACTTTACAGGTCTGGGGATTTGAAATCCCCGCAGCTTTATCTCCTAACCGTACCTCTCATCGTGTACAGACAGGCGCTGACCAATCAGAACCCGCCCAGCTCATCCTGTTAGCACTGGAGAGAAAGTCAAGAGGATTTGAAATCCCCGGACCGGTAAAGCAGCGTCCCAACTTCTCGCAGAGGGGGATCGTGGGACTCCGGTACAGCGGGACCTGGGGGGGGATGGGGAAGGGGGTCTAGTGTAAGTTCACCTTAGAGATTTTCTGTAAAGGCGAACTTATACTTTAATTCGCTGCATTAAGTTAAATACTCCTTTCAAAAGCTCCCCCCCAGCCCCCCTTAAATACTTTCCTGAGCCCCATCTCGATCCAGCACTGCCCATCTGCAGCATTTCTTCTCTGCTCTCTCTTCTCAAAGGAGACTCGGCAGCAGCAGGAGCCATTGGCTTGCTGTCAGTCAAAGCCTGTGAGGAGGGAGTGGGGGCCAGTTCCAAGCTGCACTGTGTGTGTGTCTATAGACACACAGCCCAGCATAGGATCGAGTCAGCATGAGTGCCCCCAAAGCAAGCGGCTTGCTATGGGAGGCACTGGGACAAAAGGAGGATCCAAGAGCACTGGCAGGGGATCCCAGAAGAGGAGGTTCGGGGCTGCTCTGTGCAAAACCATTGTACAGAGCAGGTTAGCATAACATGTATGGTATGGGTAAAAAAACAAAACAAAAAATCTTTACAATTACTTTTAAATAGTATTAAATTCTTGATACACAAATTATCGTTTCATAATTAGCCTTCTGTCTTATTTAATCACTTTGAAAATGTTTGTAATTGCTTTTTTCAAATGGCCCCCGTTCTGTTTACCAGGTCCAGCGCTCTCCGCAGTCAGGGAACTCGCACACAAACTGCCTGCCCGTCGGACTACATATCCTATGTACTAGCAGTCATCATCAAATAGAAATGAAAAGCAAAACTTGTGTGTAAATAATAAACACATTATAAATACCCATTTTTACCCTTTTTGTTTTAGAAGTGATCACATATCCTGTGTTGTCAGCTGCATACAGAGCTGAGAACTGGAGGAGGAGAAACAGAAGTACACTCTGATCTTCCCAGTGAATGGCTGTGCAGGGGGGGGGGGTGTCAGCTGAAGTCTGATCATTGGAGGAAAGCAGGCTGAGTTCCCAGCACAGCCAGAAAACTGACTGACTGGGATGGATGTGCTGTCATACCTAATATGGTCAGTTATTAGTAGGAAAGCAGAGAGACTGGTAGGAACACCGGGGATTTCAGACAAAGGAAGCAATACAAAGAGAACAGGATATTTTCTCATACAAGTACATGGTACAGCAGGCAGATATCAGGAATATGAAATGGGGTAACATTCTTTAAAGGTAACCTTTGCTTTTCCCAAGAAACATGTTCACTTTAAATGCGGCCCCTGCAGCATCTATATTTGCCTTTGCAAGAATCCCTCTGTAAGCTCCAAGCCGATCCCAGTCAGAGCTTACACAGGGCTGAGGACTCGCTCTCTGCCTGAGCCGCCTTTTGCCAAACCCCAGGGCTGTTACACGGGACGAAGGGTAGTATGTTAAGAGGATCTACATTGTTTTATCTTATTTGATGTCTTGTTACGTGAGATAATAACATATATGATTTGTTTTGCAGGTACTATCACTACCTTTACACCAATTACCTGCCTGCCAGTCTGAAAAACATGGTGGACCAATTAGCCAATTGTGAAGATATCTTAATAAACTTTCTTGTGTCTGCCGTCACCAAGCTGCCACCAATCAAAGTGACACAGAAGAAGCAGTACAAGGAAACAATGATGGGACAGGTATGTACAGCCAACATGAGAATACCGAATCTGGTTATTATTGATTCATCTTCAAGGCTTGTGTTATCTATTGGACGTTCCACTGGTGTGGTCTCCCTGCCCGGTTTTGCCCTGTTTATCCGAATTTCAGAAGAGAGTGTGAAAACTTTGTGGTGAAGGTGGACCACGCTATGGACTTGTGTACAGGGGTCTTATAACTGAGAGCTGGTCACGATGGCCCCATTCACGCTTGGCGATTTAGAATAGAGGGCGGAATCGGCACAATTCCAAATTGTGTGGCAATAGCGCCAAAACGCGGGTTCAGGCGCCATTGGTTCTAGATGGCACCCCAAACGCAGTGCGATTTTTGCTGCTCAACAGAATAGTCATGCAATCACAACAAAACATGTTTTGAAGAATTGTGTGAAGATTGTTGCCCAGAAAGGAACAAGAGGTGACAAACATGCATAGGCCAGCCCATTGAACTGAATGGACTGCCCTGTGCGCCACACGCAAAATTGTGTGAAGATCACCCACACAAAATCGGGTTCCCCGAGTTCCTACTGTGCCATGTGTGAATGGAGCCTAATTCTCAGGGTGGATTTGATTTAAATCAAGTCGATTTTACATCACAATTTAAATCATAATTTAAATCACTAGTATAAAGGCTTGATTTTAAATCATAATTTTTAAAGAGCAACTGTCATCTCTGTCCCGCTGCGGCTCCTCCTCTGACCCGCTGTTGACTCACCGACAGTTCCATTCACTTTAATAGGACGGCTGGTGATGCGGCAGTGACACAACAAGGTGAGAGACGTGGCGGCAGCAGGTGAGCGGATGCCCGCTAACAGGCGCTGCCATGATGGATCTGAAATGACAGGTTCTCTTTAAATATAAGGACTCATTCTTGCTGGTAGTTAGAATCTTTAATATTTGCCAACAAAATGAAGGATTCCTATTTAGAATAATAACCTGTCAGGTTAGTAAAACGGCGATGTCAGAACCGATTCAGTCATACAGTTTGTAGTGTACATAGATTTGCAAAACAATGGGATAAAAGAATGTTCCTGAACTTTGGTTTATCTCATGGTTACTGTGAAATTGTGTTAATGCATCAGTGTAGTGCATGTCTCAGCTTGCAGAGCTTAGTTTAGTTGAATGAGTTTACCAAAAATGTAAATATTGCAGAATATACAGCCTCAAGCTCCATTTCATGATAAATAAACTAAATTATTAAAGCATCCTAAATAGAAAACTATATTTAGATAGATTTTTACTCCAAAAGCATTTTATTAAAATTTGATAAAAATCGATTTTAAATTAAAAAAAAAATCAGATTTAAAAAAAAAAAAATCAGATTTTTTTTTTTTAAATCATTGATTTATCTCCACCATGCTAATTCTTACCAGCCACTTTCTACCTGTGGCTATAATGTAACTGGAGAAGAGACAATTGAGAGGGGATATGATTTCAATGTACAAATACCGTTACCCCACAATAGGGATAAAACTCTTCCACGCAAGGGAATTTAAAAAGACACGCGGCCATTCACTTAAACTACATAGAGCAGGGGTGTCAAACTCAAATTCATCGGGGGCCACATTAGCAGTAAGGTTGCCCTCAAAGGGCCAGTTGTATCTGTAGGACTATGTATCCACTCTAGGGGCGCGCTACGTACAGAGGGCCGGGTACAGGAGCGCGCTACTTACAGAGTGCCGGGTATAGGAGCGCGCTACGTACAGAGTGCCGGGTACAGGAGCGCGCTACGTACAGAGTGCCGGGTACAGGAGCGCGCTACGTACAGAGTGCCGGGTACAGGAGCGCGCTACGTACAGAGTGCCGGGTACAGGAGCGCGCTACGTACAGAGTGCCGGGTACAGGAGCGCGCTACGTACAGAGTGCCGGGTACAGGAGCGCGCTACGTACAGAGTGCCGGGTACAGGAGCGCGCTACGTACAGAGTGCCGGGTACAGGAGCGCGCTACGTACAGAGTGCCGGGTACAGGAGCGCGCTACGTACAGAGTGCCGGGTACAGGAGCGCGCTACGTACAGAGTGCCGGGTACAGGAGCGCGCTACGTACAGAGTGCCGGGTACAGGAGCGCGCTACGTACAGAGTGCCGGGTACAGGAGCGCGCTACGTACAGAGTGCCGGGTACAGGAGCGCGCTACGTACAGAGTGCCGGGTACAGGAGCGCGCTACGTACAGAGTGCCGGGTACAGGAGCGCGCTACGTACAGAGTGCCGGGTACAGGAGCGCGCTACGTACAGAGTGCCGGGTACAGGAGCGCGCTACGTACAGAGTGCCGGGTACAGGAGCGCGCTACGTACAGAGTGCCGGGTACCGGAGCGCGCTACGTACAGAGTGCCGGGTACCAGAGCGCGCTCCGTACAGAGTGCCGGGTACAGGAGCGCGCTACGTACAGAGTGCCGGGTACCGGAGTGCGCTATGCAGAAGGTGCAACATCTCATTTCCACTCCTCCTCCTGGGTTCTGGCCCTATATGTCTTATTTCACCATCACTTCAAAAGCAAAATTATGATTAACTTTGTGCTGACAATTTTGAACGCCTGCTAGCTATAAACACATTGAAATGTGCTACCTTCTCTAAGTCTTGGGCAATTTGGACAAACACCAGTCTCAGCCTACTTTCACACTGAGGCGCTTTGCAGGTGCTATAGCGCTAAAAATAGCGCCTGCAAAGCGCCTTGAAAAGGCTTCTTTCACTCCAATGTGAAAGCCCCGAGGGCTTTCACACTGGAGCGGTGCGCTGGCAGGACGCTAAAAGTCCTGCTAGCCGCATCTTTAAACAGTGTATTCACCGCTCCTAAAGCGCCCCTTCCCATTGAAATCAATGAGTAGCGCCACCGAACACCGCTGCAGAGGCGGGCGGGTTTAACCCTTTTTCGTCCGCTAGCAGGGGTTAAATGCGCCCCGCTAGCAGCCGAATTGCACCGCAAAAACGACAGTAAAGCGCCGCTAAAAATAGCGGTGCTTTACCGCCGACGCACCCAGTGCTCCAGTGTGAAAGTAGCCTAAGTGATGATGATTGTGGTGCCCTTACTGATGTATATTTGGGACCAGCACTTTCCCTTTGTAAAATCAATAAAATGTATGGTTCAAAAAAAAAAAAAAATCGTCGGCACAACACTGTCTCTCTTCATCAAGTCCTTAAAAAGCCGGTCTCAGGGTTCAGCCTGCTGGATGGAAAAAAAAAAAAAAAATGCTGGCCTGGCATAGCTGTCAGTGGTGTTTGTGCTCAGCTCACAAAAAACCCGGTGTTGGATAGTGCCAGCCGCACGGAACTGCACAACAGCTGATTTCACGATCGGTTGCGCGGTTCCGTACAGCACATGCACAGTGCGGCTTGGGCACTGGTGCTGCTGAAGGGACTGAGGAGGAGAGAGCGGAAGTTATTTATTCTTGTCTCCTTGGAGACTGACGGGCCCGCATGCGCTCTCACAAGCTGGCGCTGCTCGCGGGACTGAGGGGGAGGATGTTTAGACTTGGCAGTGAGAAACAAACAGTTGTCAGCTGGAGGCCACTGTGCGGGCCACTTAGCAAGGCCTGGCGGGCCGGATTCGGCCCGCGGGCCTTGTGTTTGACACTTGTGACATAGAGGGTTCTTTACTTTAAGAGCGGTATGGATGTGGAATTCCCTTCCACAGGCGGTGGTCTCAGTGGGGAGAATTGATAGTTTAAAAAAAACTATTACATAAGCATCTGAACGACCGCAACATACAGGGATATACAATGTGATTATAAACATATAATCACACACATAGGTTGGACTTGTGTCTTTTTTCAACCTCACCTACTATGTGACTATATGTAACTATGAGGTATAAACTTGCACTAGAGAAATGACAGCTGTATTTGGTCGGTATGGAGAGCACAGAGAATTCTTGTAGTCCTACTACTGCAGTAATCCGATAGGCTGCCGTGTAGGACACAGATTACAAAAACACACAAGCCTGTTCAGACTTCTACAGAGGTTTAAAAACCTGTTTTATCTCCATTTCCTTGTTAATTTTCTGTGCAAAGAGAACAAATTAGAAGAGAAAGTCATTTGTTCTGTAAAAAGGAAGAGAAGTTTTAGAGTGGAGTGCTAACGAGGCCTGGCCTGGATCAGAGGTGCTCTTCTCTCTATAGACATTCAGCAACTGAACATAACCAATTTAGCTGTAGTCGAATGTTTCTGGATGATTTTTTTTTTTTTTTTTTAAGATTACACATTTTAAAAACGATCCTTTTTTCCTTCAAAGCTGGCTTGGATTTTCAATTAAAAAAGAAAAAAGTGCTGCCCGCATGCTTGTTACTAAGCTTTTTTTTCAGGGGGAACTTGGTGGAACTGAGTTCCACCACCTCTGGCTCAGGACCCTCTGCTCCCTGCCCACCACTATCACTTGTAAACACAGAAACCGGACTTTTGTGTTTACAAGTGACAGCTCTGCACTCCGTGTGGAATGCAATCCTAGTATTTAAGACCCTCCTACTGCTCATGAAATTTGATTGACCAGACCCACTATTTGATGTGATTTTGGAGGTTGTGTGTAGGGGGAGCGGTTTTGGGGGGTCATGGTTGAGTTCCAGCACCTATTGTTTGAGAAAAAAAAGCCCTGAGTGTGCAATCTGATCTCTCCAGCTCTTCACTTTTATAACTGAAAATAGTTTTATATTCTGGAATCAGCTAATACTCTTATTGGGAGCTTGTCACCTTCTTAGTAGTACTGCTGCACAATGATGGCGCCGACTTTTTCTTGCACTTTCTGTTTACAAGTTTAAATAAGTATTTTTTGCTATAACCCCCAAACATCCTTTTTTTTTTTCAGAGACCCTAGGAAATAAAATGGCGATTGTTGCAATTTTTTATGTTGCACGGTATTTGCGCAGTGTTTTTGCAAGCGCAATTTTTTCCCCAAAAATATACTTTAATGAATAATTTTAAAAAAAAAACACAATAGTTACCCCAGTTTTTTTTGCATAATGTGAAAGATGATGTTACACCGAGTAAATAGATACCTAACATGCAACGCTTTCAAATTACGCACATGATGCTTAAAAATCTCCATAGGCGACACTTTAAACGTCAGCTTACCTGTTTAGAGTTTTCTTCCAGTCTGGGCCGGAAGTGACATCATGATGCTGCTCTGGTCCTCCAAGGCCATAGAGTCGATCAAAGAGTGTTAACTCTTTTATCGCCTATGGGAGCAGCCAGCTGCACCACCAGATCATTTCTCAGGAGAACCGGTGAAAACAGCCTAAGAAACACCGGTGGGAGGGGAAGGACATCATGAGCCACTCGGACCGGTTTCATGAGAAAGCCGTCTGCCTGCAGAAAACGCTACTGAGGTTATGGCTGATATCTTCAACCATAATCCCGGAAAACCACTTGCAAACCCAATGTATATATACGCATTACAGACGGCAAGTGGTTGTAAACACAAATATCAAAACTCACATCTCCTTACAGTTTGTAGAATGAACATGACAAGCGCATTGTGTTCTATAGTATTTTCATGTGTTTGCCGGGTTCAACACGCTAAATATCTCCCGGTCCACGGGGCGTGTACGGCGTGTAGAGTCATGATGTCACTGGACTCCCCTCCCAGCTATACACGCCTCCGGCCTTCTCCCTAGCACAACTTAGCAGCGAGTACGGTGGCTGGACTTCTTGTGCACGGAAGGAAGGGGACACCGTACCGACACGTCAAGCTCCATACTCAGTCAGGCTGCGGGAGACACGCCCCCTTCACTCATGCCCATGCAGGAGTCTCCTCATTAAGTCTGTCACTCAAAGGAGAAGGGGGAGTGGCGACACCTTTTTTTTTTTTTTTTCCCCAAGCGTCAGATTTTTTTTTACTGTAAAAAAAGCGAGGAGGATTGCAGATGGTAGGATCCTCTTTTCCCGGCCAGACTGAGGACAGTTCTGCTGCTTTGCTGATTTAGATATTCAACTTAATTTAGATTTTTGTTGAGTTTTCAACCATTGTAATGTTCCACTCTACAATGCAAATCTACTAGTCAGGCCTGACTGAATAAAAACAGTAGAACGCGTCCCAGAGACGGGGGTGGCTGAATGATTGTAGTGAAATATGGAAAGCCACTAGAGGGAGCATCTGTAATATATAAATACCTATAATAAATAAAATGTGCAAGTTATATAATGGAACTATATTAACGTAAGCATGTAAAATGTAAAGAAGTCATAAAAATTACTTTCATGGTAACAGTAAATTAATTTAAAGGAGTACAAACTGAAAAGGAACTGTAATTATTATTTTTATACAGAATTTATACAGCGCCAATAGTTTGCGCAGCGCTTTACAACCTGAGGGCAGACAGTACACTTACAATACATTTCAATACAGGAGGGATCAGAGGGACCTGCTCATTAGAGCTAACAATCTAGGAATAAACATACTCTTTAAACATGTCATAGCTTTCAGTTAATGTTTAGAATTTTCTTCTCAAAATCCTCCCAAGTTTGACTATAGTTAGACAAAAAAATAAAATCCAGGAGTAAATGGCGCTAAAGGTTGCATGTAAGCAGGAGCTCAAAGCTAATAAATAAATTTTTTTTAAAAAAACATTTATAAAATATATATGTAAGGAGTAGTTCTCAGAAGTCTACAATACTTTCTGGGCCCTTTCCGTCAGATAAGAGTCCCAATATAGCAATGAGGATATTATAAATCCAATTGTACTAGTGCAGTGGTTCTCAACCTTTCTAGGGCCGTGACCCCTTGATAAAATTTCCCAAGTTGTGGGGACACCTAACAGTAAACTTATTTTTGTAGCGTGGGTTGTCAGCACCCAAGGCAAGACAAGTAATTTGCGCCCCAAACCCACGGACATTTAGCGCTCCCCGAGTCCCTTCCACTCTTACAGTATTAAACCCCTTATGGTACATTTTGGTATGTACCTTGTTCCTTTCTTTCCCTCTCATCTCTCTCTCTATCCTAATTTCTTGGGGTTTTTTTTCCCCCCATCCCTCTCTTTAGCCGTCTTTCTTGTTCTTACTCTTATTTTCTCTCTCCCTTTTTCTTTGTCCTTCCCCCTCTTTTCTTCTCCCTTCCATGTATTCTCTATTTTTACTCCTTGGTGGGGGGGATGGGATGAGTGGCAGTGTTGGCGGGAGTTCTGTTTAGCCAACTTGGGTGCTCTTGATCAAGGTCAGAGTTTGTGCCCCATTAGATGATTTCCATAATACTTTTCTGGGGACAACTCAAAATTTGGGATTTTCTTTTACTTTCGCTTCCAATTATAATGTTATGGAAATTTATAGATTTAATGACCCCATTAAATTTGTGTATTTGATGGAATGTTTATGCTTTAATTACAAAGGTATTTGTGTGGAACATGTAGATAACGTGTGTTTTTGTTTTCTTTTTTCAGACCTCCAGAGCTTCTCGTTGGGCCGACCCTGACCACTTTGCCCAGAGACAGACTTGTATGAATACGTTTGCCAGCTGGTTTGGCTATATGCCGCTCATTCACTCACAGATGAGACTGGATCCAGTGCTTTTTAAGGATCAGGTGTCAATCCTTCGAAAGAAATATCGGGACATTGAACGACTCTGAGACATACTGCCACCGGAGGGAGCCTTCCGCCCAGTGCACACTCATCAACACACCGCTCTTGATGGCGGTTCTCACGCCGCTAACGCACACAACCCCAGCCACCCAGGAAATGCAGAGCATTCACAATCGAGACTTTGGCCAACCGGAATCCACTGCACTGGACTTCTTACAAAAAAAAAAAAAAAACCATCGAGCTTTGACGTCTCAAAAAACTAGGCTGTGTACAGTTTAATTATGGAACATTAAATAATTATTTTTGAAATGATTGCTATGCAGGTTTAAACTTTTTTTAATGAACAAAAACTATTAAAATCAGAGATCTTTCTTTAAGTTTTGTTGGTCTTTAATTTCTGTCTGGTTTTTAGGTACCCCCTTCATGCCTAAGGACAAAACAAATCTAAATGCTGAAGCACAATTTTGCAACTTTGACATGTGTTAGTAAAACTGTACATATCGTCACAACTATTTAGTGTATCCAGGTGGATTGTACCTTTTTTTTTTTCCCCAGAACAAATAAATCAGGCTTTCTTTTGGTGGTAAATGATATCGGGGATATATTATTTATATATATATCCATACACATATATATAAAATATTTTTTTTATCAAAGGAAAACTGGCCCAAAATAGGTTTAAAAAATATGTATTTTTTTAATTTAGCTGTATATTTCTTGCTATTATCATAATTTACCACCAAAGAACAACCCAAAATAAATTCTCCTTCTTCTGATGATTGCATCAATATCATGTGTGTTTGTCAGTTGTTGTCTGTACTGGTAGTACAGCCCAAAAAACAATGGTGCACATTTTGCATTTTTTTTTTTAATCCTGCCTAAAACACACCGACATGAACTGACACTGAATATTTTTAATTTTTTTCATTTTAATTCTACCCAAAATATGCTGGCAAACCTTGATCTTGTTATTTTTTCTTTATTTTTCTTTTTAATTTCATATATATTTTTTTTTTTTTGGTTTGTCTACAATTGTTCTCCTGCAAAAAGAGGAAGATACAATGTATCTTTCTCTTCATTCAGAAGAGAAAGTAAACACAGGTGGGCTCACAGTGACTGATCACTGTGATAGCCAATTAGAGGCAATCACAGCGACCAGGTGACCAGGCCCCCGATCGTTGGTCCGCTGTGCGGCACGCTCCCAACAGAAAGGGAGATACGCATATGTGCAGGCCTACGGAAAAAAAATGCCCACTTTCGTGAGGCCGCATATATGTTTGCAGTCGGCAGGAAGGGGTTGAAGTGCAAAAAGTGGTAATGGTAATACATAGCTTATCGATTTATAAACCACATAAGAGGGGTAGTTCATTGTATGTAAAATCTGCTCTTCTAGTGATTTTCCCCTTCCATGCAGAATTCATTCTGCGTAAAATTGATTAGCTGCTAGCCATTTCTTCTCATTATTGTGGTAGATAAACACATACAAGGTCTCCAGCTGTCTTGGATGTGTCAAAGCTCCTCCTGGGTTGTGAAATCCCCCAGGTAAGCTTTGTTCTCCGTTTAGTCTTTTTAGATACATAATATGCATTGATGCCTTTCATCTTGTAGACAAGATTAGGACCACACATATGTTTTCATATTGGATAGTAAATGGGGGGTAGAGGCATGATGGGACTTTCGTAGTTCCACAACATCTGAAGGGCCTCAGGTTGAGCACCCATGGGTTAAAACTTTGGTCAGGTTAGTATGCTATCTGTGTCTCTAGATTTCCTCACCTCCGGATACACTGTTAGTGCACAGTGTCACGATGTGAACGCAAAACAAAAAGGTCCAAAGCTTTTAATATTGAGATTTGCTCACAACAAGATGACACAGAATGTCCCTCCAGTGTGTTTTAGGGTGTCAAAGATCTCCCCCCTTCTTCAAGGCTGCAAAACTGACATAAAATCATTTCATACTGGGTTGCATTTAACTTATACTGTAAGTGTAAACCGTTCATAAAGATCATGAGGATTGTTAAGCTGATATCGAAATTTTGACAAAATTCTTATCAAGAGCCAGTGTTATATCTCACAATTCAATAAAACCGAGAAGAAGATGTAGTTGTAATTGACAATAATAAAAATATAGAGAAAAACAGATCTTGTGTGAAATTGATAGTATTAGTAAAGCCGAATTTTATCTAATCAGTGGTCTCCAAACTGCAGCCCTTTGCTTGTCTTTACCTGGCCCTTGGGGTCCTATTCCTCCCACTGATATGAGACACTATTGCTCCTATGACAACAATGAGGAGGCACTATTCATTCCACTGACACCCACACAAAACTGCTATAAACTCTTCTATTGTACTCTCAGGCCATTCTTTAGGTTATGTTTTCATTGGCCTTTGTGCACTTGAATCTTCAAATCTGGGCTCCCTGCTTTTGGTGCACCTTCCTTCAGCCTTACCAGAGCCACTGTGCCTTACTGCAGTTTGATCTGATACTGAGGATTTTATTCCAGCGACTTGTTTTTACTTGTTCCAGAGCAATAATAACCTGACAGGTTCTATCATAGGTTACACCGAAACTGGTGCTGATACTAAGCATTTGGCTGGGTATCGGTACTTGTGCACATGCTCCGATATTCGAATTTGAAACCACCTGGCTCGGTTCTTTCAGCTGTCATGTAAAGAAAAGAATGCTGGCAATATATTGGTTTTTAAGTAGCGGGGCCGCCTTGTCCTTAACCATTGATATTTCAGCTGTCTGCGGGATTCCCCTCCTGCCAGCTGTCACTTCTGTCCCCCATCTCCACCCCCCACTGCTCATACCACACCAGCCTCCAGCCCTGCTGTCTTGGCCCGGCTTTGCAAACCCAGTGGGGGCCGGAGGTAGAGGGAGCGGGGACTCCAAAATTCTGTGTACCAATGAGTTAATTCCCCACTGTGCACGTTTTTTTTTTTTTTAATCTCTGGATCCCCTATGTTCAGTGGGTGCCTGGGGACAGAACGGGACTATTTAACCATCCGAAGCAGTGCTCCACACAATTACATTGCATCTTCTAGATCAATACACTGGAACCGATCGAGAGTGCTGCTACGGATTAATCTGTCTAAACCTGAAAGTGGTTAAAAAGTCCGCTATCTGTCCCCCCTGGTACCCACTGAACACAAGGTACCCAGAGAAGTTTTTATTTATTTTTTTTAATTGCTGCGCAACGGGGGATTAGCTCATTGGTACACAGAATTTTGGAGCAACTGCCTGCTCTACCTCTGCCCCCCCACTGAGTTTTACCTAGCCCCAGTTGCCCAGGAGAAAGGGACAGCACCAGATGTATTAGCAGTGCTCAGCTGGACCCAGGCTCCCAGCTCCAGAGGATCCACCTGCATGAGAAGCTGCATCCTAACCACTCCAGCCCTCAAGCCCTGTCCCACCCCACCCTCAACTACCCTGCCCTCACTTACCCCTATACTCTCCCCCCACCCCCACTCTTTCCTCGCTTACCCCCCTACTCTCCCACCCTGCCCTCACTTACCCCTATACTCCCCCCCACCCTTTCCTCACTTACACCCCTACTCTCCCACCCTGCCCTCACTTACCCCTATACTCCCCCCCCATCCTGTCCTCACCCCCCTACTCTCCCACCCTGCCCTCACCCAATTCCCTAACTCCCCCCCCCCCCACCTCCCAAACCACCCCACTACCTACTCTTCCTAGGAAATATGTATTGGCATTGGCAATTACTTAAAAATAAAGTATTGGTACCTGGACTCTGTGTTAAAAAAAAAATGGTATCTGTGCATCTTTAGTTCTAACCCTTTCCAGCTCTATCCAAATCTAAAAGCTGGATGAATAGATGGATCGGATTTTGGCCTATTCAGCAGGGACTGGGCAAATTTTGATCAGCATGTGGCCATCTTTGTGTAACGGAAGTCGATCTAACTAGTTGGAAGACTTTTGTTGATCTGCTTCAGCTGCTGATCAGTGTCCTCTGCCAGCAGTGGGTGCCACTATCCAGAATACAATGTCCCAGCTTGGGGGGCCTTCCATCCACCTTGCTTGTGTGGATGGAGGAATTGGGTAGTTTTTTTTTTTTTTTTTTTTCATTCCGTCGGCTGGATGAATGGAAAAAAAAACAAACCATTCATACCCACCTTAACCTCCCTGGCGGTTTTCCCGAGTGTGGCTCGGGGTTAAAATTCAGGACCATTAGCGGTAACCCCGAGCCACACTCGGGATTACATCTCAGGATCCTGGTGCCTCCTTACTTACCTTGTCCCCGGGATCCTGCGATGTCCCCCGCTGTGTCTGCGGGCTCCGTCCTCCTCCGAAGCCTCTCCTTGCCAGGCTCCGTTCCCTGCGAGCGGCGCGACGCACGGGGCGGAGCCTGGTCGCAAATTCAAAAAAAGTGTAAAATCATAACACATACAGTACTGTAATCTTACAGATTACAGTACTGTATGAAATGATTTCACATCCCCTTTGTCCCCAGTGCTTTGGCCTATGCCCTGCATGCAGTTTTATGTTATATATACTGTTCTTTCTGCCTGGTAACTGGAGATTGTCCATAGCAACCAAAAAGTGTCCCTTTACGTCAAAAATGGCTTTAGACCAGCTAGAAAACAACGATAGTAAATTAGAACACTTGCAGAATTGAGCGATAGTGAATCGTGTGGAAATTAATTTTATTACTATTTATTTTATTTTTTTTTTATTTTTTTTTATTTTTTTTTTATTATATTATAATTTATGTTTTTGTGTTTCAAACTTTATCATACCCGGGATATCTACTAGACTCTTGTTTGGACAGATTTAAGTGTGTTATTGTTAAGAATTACAGACCTACAATATAAAACGCCAAATTTCCATGCAAAATAATTGTACCGCTTTCAGCACCTAAAATCCGAAATAATAATCCCGCCAGGGAGGTTAAAAGAAAAACCGCCCTGGTCAAAGTCACTAACGACCTTCTGTTAGTTTCTGATTCCGGGTCACCAACTATTCTTATTCTACTGGATCTTAGGTTTGCGTTTGATACTGTACTTAAGCTTCAGTCTAAATTTAAAAATCTAGGGGTGATATTTGATGCTAATTTAACCTTTGATCCACGTGTACAAAATGTTGTCAGAACATCTTTTTTCCACTTGAGAAACATTGCTCGGCTGCGTCCTATGCTATCATAAACTGTAGATGAAAAGCAGATCCATACATTTACAGTATGTTCTCCCGACTACTGCAATGCTCTGGTGTTCCTAAATCCACTATAAACCAACTTCAATATGTTCTGCAGCCAGAATCCTGACTAGGTCTGGTACAAGTCATGATATTACCCCCATCCTGGAGTCCTTGCACTGGCTTCCCGTCAGGTTTTGCATAGACTATAAGATCCCCTGGTTCACCTACAAGGCTCTTCATGGCTTGGCACCCTATTATCTCTCTCAACTTTTTTTTTTCAATGTACTCCCAACCCCCCCCCCATCGCAACCTCCGCTCCTCAAATTCTGGTCTTCTGTGTGTCCCCCCTACTCACCCACACTTGATGGGGGACAGAGCCTTCTCCTGCTATGCTCCAAAACTCTGGAATTCACTTCCTAAGAACATTGCAGAGTTATCTTCTCTAAACTCATTCAAATCAAATCTAAAAACATTTTTTTTTTTTTAGACAAGCTTTTACTTAATTGTCCCTTTTTCCCTTCTGTTATGTTATCCTATGTTTACCTTGTAAAGTGCTTTGAGAAGCCACCTTTTAAAGGCTATTTAAATTCAAGTTTATTATTACAACACATAGGCTCCAATAACCTCAACTTGAATCAATTCATTTGTGCCTGTCAAGAACTTTGGATCCTAGGCCTAGGTTATCTAAAAGGCTTTGACTTTACTACAAATCCATAGGAAGTGAGACAAATCTCTCCAGTGGGGTCACAAACTGCTGAAAAAAACTAATGGGGGTCCCCCCTTTCCCAGGAGGGTTGGGCTTTGAACAAGCTGGATTTGTGCCTGTGTGAATTTCCTCCGGGTACTCCAGTTTCCTCCCACACTCCAAAGACATGCTGGTAGGTTATTTGGCTCCGGTCTAAATTGGCCCTGGTATGTGTATGAATGTGAGTCAGGGACCTTAGATTGTAAGTGCTTTGAAGGGCAGGTACTGATTATTGAAGGGAAGGGACTGATTATATATATATATGTGATTTTGGCCCATTCTTCCATATATATATATATATATATATATATATATATATATATATATATATAGCTCTGTAAATTGACGGCACTATATAAGTTCACTTTATTGCCTTCACCTTCATTCTTCGTGGCATAGATTCAACAAGGTGTTGGAAACATTCCTCAGAGATTTTGGTCCATAGCGACATAATAGCATCACACAGTTGCTGCAGATTTGTCAGCTGCATATCCTTGATAGGAATCTCCCATTCCACCACATCCCAAAGGCACTCTATTGGATTGAGATCTGGTGACTGTGGAGGCCATTGGAGTCCAGTGATCTTTTTGACATTGTCAAGAAACCAGTGGTGAGATGATTGGAGCTTTGTGACATGGAGCATTATCCTGCTGGAAGGAGCCATCAGAAGATGGGTACACTGTAGTCATAAAGGGATGGACATGGTCCGCAACAATTCTCAGGTAGGCCGTGGCATTTAAACGATGCTCAATTGGTACTAAGGGGCCCAAAGTGTGCCAAGAAAATATCCCTCTACACCATTACACCACCACCAGCCTGAACCGTTGATACAAGGCAGGATGGATCCATGCTTTCATGCTGTTTACACCAAATTCTGACCTGACCATCTGAATGTTGCAGCTGAAATCGAGACTCATCAGACCAGGCAACGTTTTTCCAATCTTCCATTGTCCAATTTTGGTGATCCTGTGCGAATTGTAGCCTCAGTTTCCTGTTCTTAGCTGACAGGAGTGGCCCCCGGTGTGGTCTTCTGCTGCTGTCGCTCATCTTCAAGGTTTGATGTGTTGTGCATTCAGAGATGTATTCTCCATACCTTGGTTGTAACCAGTGGTTATTTGAGTTACTGTTGCCTTTTTATCATCTTGAACCAAGTCTGCCCATTCTCCTCTGATCTCTGACATCAACAAGGCTTTTTTTGTCCATACAACTGCCACTCACTGGATATTTTCTCTTTTTCTGACCCATTCTCTGTAAACCCTAGAGATGGTTGTATGAAAATCCCAGTAGATCAGCAGTTTTTGAAATACTCAGACCAGCCCTTCTGGCACCATGATACCATGCCATGCCACATTCTAAGTCACTTAAATCCCTTTGTTCCCTATTCTGATGCTCAGTTTGAACTTCAGCAAGTCGTCTTCACAACATCTAGATGCCTAAATGCATTGATATATATTGATATATATATATATATATATATATATATATATATATATATATATATATATATATATATATATATATACACACAGTTGGTAGAATATGCATTGAACACATCACCATTTTTCTAGGTAAATCTCTTTCTAAAGGTGGTATTGACATGAAATGTTCACCACATGTCGGTAACAACTCATACCATCCATACATACAAAGAAACCAAACAAGTTCAGAAATTAATTTATGTGTAATAAAATGGAATGACACGGAAAAAGTATTGAACACGCTAACTGAAATGCATTTCAGGTGTGATTTTGGCCCATTCTTCCACACAAACAGCCTTCAAATCTTGAAGGTTCCGTGGGCCTCTTCTATGAACTCTGATCTTTAGTTCTTTCCATAGATTTTCTATTGGATTCAAGTCAGGTGATCGACTGGGCCACTCTAGCAGCTTTATTTTCTCTGTGGTGTTCAATATTTATTTTACCCGCTGTGTATACTGTATGTGTGTGTGTGTGTGTGTATATATATAGTTTTTTTATTTTAAAGGGGTTGTAAACCCTCGTTTATAAAAAATATAAAACACATCATACTTACCATCATACTTACCTGTGCAGTTTGTTTTGCACAGAGTGGCCCCGATCCTCCTCTTCTGTTGTCCCCCGGCGGCGCTCACGGCTCCTCCCCACCTCGTTAAACCCCTTTAGGAGCAGCGCTATCCCAGGGGGTTACCTTGCAGGCGCGCTCCCGAGTCCAGCATTTGCCTCTATAGACACAGAATGCCGTACTCTGCCCCGCCCCGACGCCCGCATCATTGGATTTGATTGACAGCAGTGGGAGTCAATGGCTGCGCTGCTATCAATCTATCCAATCAAGAACCCCGAGCAGAGAGGTAGAGCGCGTCTCCGGCGAGGAAAAGAATGGGCTCAGGGGAGTAAAACCGGGGGGCCGGTCAGTGCCAGAAGTTTTTTCACCTTAATGCATAAGATGCATTAAGGTGAAAAAAACGTGAGGGTTTACAATCCCTTTAAGCTGAAGTTTAGGTATGAATTTTACTGCCTAGTTTCATTGGTCCAGCTTGTTGGGTTAATGACGCAGATGGTATTTTGTCGAAGGGCCACCACCAATCTAGACACAAGGGAGGGGTAAGGCAACACATTTTATGTTTATCAATATGGCCTAAAAGCGTTTTCCTGGAGGGTTCAATTTGGTTTTATGAGCAAAGATTTACATTTCTACAAATGCCCATTAAATAATGATTATAAACATCTATACCTGAGAAAAGTGACTTGTCGTGGTCCTTTCAGTGAAGAGCAGTTTCATGTGTCCAGCTCCTAATGAGAATGATCACATGTATACAGTAAATGAAGATTATTTCCGCCCCTGTGTATGACCCGACCCTGTAATCTGCAATGTTATTTCTGTAGCTATGCATTTCCTCTGAAGTGGGAAGTTTTTTTTTCCCCTAAACTATAATGGAGCACAGCGTGAGCTCATCGGCATGCATGGCGTGCCATATCTCATACCCCAAGTCTTCATGACATGTCATCATTCAAAAAGAGAAGTAGGCTGTAATATGGGACACGCTCTATTTTTATTTTGTCATGCTGGGTTTGTTTAGAGATGAGCTTTGGTTTTCATAAAGAGGGACCAAATGACACTTTTACCTGCTGTGATCACCTGTCTTCCCAATGAGTAGAGTCCATCTGGTAGTGAATTTAAAGTTAAAGTTCAGGCAGATATAAAAAAAAATAATAATAATTATGATTTAATGCAATTACATATAATACAGTTTTAAATGAATGAATGTATTTTTAAATGCAACTAGTTGCCTGAATGTGACTTGGTATCAGCATCTTGTATTCCCTAGCCTAGTACAATGAACTAGTACCAGGGAAAGTAGGTGCAGCACTGGGATCCAATCAGATGTGGACATGTCGGAGGAGGCGACGTCTAAAAGTGGGGCCCACCCAAATATAAAGACATTACTCCTTTAAGAGATATTGTCATGGCCAAAAATATTGGTACCCCAGCATTCTTGTCCGATAATACACCACGTCACCCAGAAAATTGTTGCAATTACAAATGTTTAGGCATTCTCATGTTTATTTCTTATAAATGAAAGGGTGTAACTCCAGGCAAGTAAACGCTAATTGATGCAGGCAACTGTTCATTAAAAAAAAAAAAAAAATCATTAACCACTTCAATACCGGGCACTTTCCAGCCCAGGCCAATTTTCAGCTTTCAGCGCTGTCACACTTTGAATGACAATTGCGCGGTCATGCAACACTGTACATGACATTTTGTATTGTATTTGAGACAAAGAGAGCTTTCTTTTTGAGGTATTTAATCCCCGCTGATTTTTTAAAATTTTTTTGATGAACGAAAAAAAAAACACAAAAATTTTGAAAAAAAAACATTTTCCTTTGTTTCTGTTATAACATTTTGCAAATAAGTAATTTTCCTCTTTAGACCCCTTTCACACTGGGGTGGTTTGCAGGCGCTATTGCTCTAAAAATAGCGCCTGCAAACCGACCCGAAACAACCGCTGCTTAGTCTCCAGTGTGAAAGCCCCGAGGGCTTTCACACTGGAGCGGTGCGCTAGCAAGATGGGAAAAAAAGTCCTGCTAGCAGCATCTTTGGAGCTCCTTCACCACTCCTGCCCATTGAAATCAATGGGGCAGCGCAGCTATATTGCCGGCGCACTTTGCGGTGGTTTTTTAACCCTTTCTCGGCTGCTAGTGGGGGTAAAACCGCCCCACCAGCGACCAAATACCACCTGCTAAAACGACGGTAAAGCGCCGCTAATAATAGCGGCACTTTACCGCCGATGCACCTCCCGCCCCAGTGTGAAAGGGGCCTTACTGATAAGTGGCACTGATCTGCACTGATAATCACTGTAAACTGTGTACTGACAGCTTTGCTGGTTATCAGCTTTCCTTTTCCTCAGCATGTGAGGAAAGGACTTTCTTTAACCGGCGAGTCTGTTTACATGTGATCAGCTGTGATTGGACACAGCTGATCACATGATAAAGGGCCGCTGAGATTGGCCCCTTACTGTGATCGGCCCTTTACTGAGATCAGCTGTGTCCAAAGGACGCATTGGTCACAGAGGACACCCAATGCAGTTCTGGGAGGACATCCATGGACACTCTCCCAGAACTAGAGATCCACGCTGTAGCTGTCTTTCGAGTATAGCGTGGTAATGAGGTAGTTAAAGTCAATCATTTTATTTTACTAAATGAGCTACCAATAGAAATGACACGCACTTGCTTGTTTTTTATCATTTTTCTCCTCTGAGCTTCCTCCTCATACTATCCCCCAGGCCTTACTACCTGACTCCAGGTATGTTGGTGGTCCCTGTGCCTGCTGTGACCTATGAAATCCTGTCGGGGTGTTCACTGTGTGTGCGCGCTACTGTTTAGAACTCCAGTCTGCGTACAGTCTTCTTCAGTCACACTATGTCAGCCAGTGGCAGCTGCAGGGAGGAGGAGGAAGCACCGACCAAGGCTGAGACGTGGGAGCCTATGGGCGATGATACCATTCCCATCTTTCCCAGCTATTGTCCAGTGTTCTCTCCTCTCCCCTGCAGCTGCTGCTGGCTGACATAGTGGGGTCATGTGACTGGACCGGAGTGGCCTAAAAATAGATTCTTTCATAGGCTTTATGTTCACTGGCAGCTCCTAAACTTGAGTTTAGGAGCTTTTTTTTTTTTTTTTTTTTGCCAAAGCTCCTAAACTTAACTCCATAAAACCCATTGAGGCTTATTTACTAAAGCAAACTTACTGTGCACTGCAAGTGCACTTGGAATTACAGTCACTGTAGATCCGAGGGGGACATGCAAGGAAAATAAAAAACAGCATTTTAGCTTGCACATGATTGGATGATAAAATCAGCAGAGCTTCCCCTTTTTTTTCAGATCTTCCCCGCAGATCTACAGCGACTGCACTTGTAGTGCACAGTCTATTTGCCTTTAGTAAATCAACCTCATCGTGTCTCCGTGTACACATAGGCTTTTAGCAGAGTTGAGGAGCTTCCGGGTTTAGGTGGGCTTCAACCTCCCTCTCCTGAACGTGGAAGAATTGCATTCAGGATGGGAGTGTTTTGATCACTGGTTGCGGGAAAATGCGACAAAAACATGGTTCGCAGTTTTGCGTTTTCCCGTGGCTGTGGTCAGGAGCTGCTAGTGTACATGAAGCCTTACACAGGTTAATCAGCATAGACATTAGGAGGGGGGGGGGGGGGGGACAATGTTAAGACTAGTTAGGTTTAGGCTGGAATTCTACTCTTTGGAGCAGTGTGTATATACACCGGCCCTGCCCATTGAAATGAATGGGCACCGATGCTGAAGCGCCACTTTTCAGGCGCATTTAACCCTTTGGAACAGGCTTGAAACGAGAAGATCTGGATGCCGCACACCGGATGTAGTAGAAAGCTTGACTTTTATTAGAAAGATGGGATCATCAAAATAAAAAAACCATCATGCAGAAAGTACAGGATTAGCTGACGCGTTTCGCACTCGGGGCTGAGTGCTTACTCAAGCTATGAGTGAAACACCCTCTTTGCCTGCTTGCATCTAAGGATATACGCATTTAACCCTTTCTTTGGCCACTAGCGGAGGTTAAAAGCGCCCCACTATTGCCCCAAAAAGTGAAACTGAATCCTATCCGATCACCCCCAATCCTGGATTCAGTTTCCTGTGTATGTCAGTCTGGGAAGCGTGACACTATCTGTGTGGTGAATGACAGACGACAAAGCCTGTGTGGCAAGGACTTTTTTTTTTGCTGACACTTGTCTGGGAAAGAGCTGGTTGCTCCAGGACTGTCAGGGATCTTGTGTGTTAGTAAGTTGCCAAAGTGGTCTACAATGACCATCTCCGTCTGGGAGTTCATCTAAATCCATGCAGTCACAGCGTTCCTGAGTTCCAGCACCTGAACCAAGCCGTGATCGTGTGAAGCTTTCTGGGTGTCTTTGCAGCGGTTTTGACTCCTGTTATGGGAGTCACCACAATCTGGTGAGTAGGCTGTGTGGCCGGTGATGGTGGTGGATTACTGCTCCCTGATGCTTTGCTGAATTCTAGGAGGATTTATCTAGAAGCTTTGAAATTTACACTAGTTTCTGAACACTATTTGTTGTTTTTTTTTTAATTTTTTGAATTTTGAACTGTTGCTTTCACTTCGATTTTTTAATATTTTGATGTATTCATTGCTTTCTGACTGGATTCTAGCTGAAAACTATTTATGGTTGTCACTATTGGCACAGTATTTTCAAAGTTTTTATATATTTTGTGTGATTATTATTTTCACTTATTTGCATTCCATTATTTGCACTTGCACTTTTTAAAGGGAGCGTGGTTTGTAATTAATTTGTTAATCATTCTCTTTTTCTTTCGTAATAGGCCTATATTACAGTAACCACACCTTCCCCCTCTCCCAGAACCCCTGCTGATCTCACTCCTCCTATCCCAGAACCCCCACTAATCTCAGTCCTCCTATCCCCCCCCCCCTCGACCCCCTGCTGATCTCAGTCTTTCTATCCCAGACCTCCCACTGATCTCAGTCGTCCTATCCCCCACCCCAGACTCCCCGCTGATCTCAGTCCTCCTATCTCTCACTGATCTCACTCCCCCTATCTCCCACCCCTGATACCCCGATTATCTCAGTCCTCCCTACCCTCCCCTCCCCAGACTCCTCGCTGCTGATCTCAGTCCTCCTATCCCTACACCAGGTCCCCCCCACTGACCCAAGTCATCTGATCCCCCACCTCAGATCCCCCACTGATCTCAGTCCTCCTATCCTCCACCCCTGATACCCACGATGATCTTAGTCCTCCTTACCCCCCCACCCCAGACTCCTCGCTGATATCAGTCCTCCTATCCCCACCCCAGGCCCCCACACTGATCCAAGTCATCTTATCTCCCAACCCAGATCCCCTACTGATTTTACTTCTTTTATCCCCCTCCCAGACTCCCCACTGATCTTAGTTCTCCTTTTCCCTTCCCCAGATCCCCTGCTGATCTCAGTCCTCCTATCCCAACCCCAGACCCCCGCTTATCCAAATCATCTCCCAACCCATCCCCTGTGGATCTTACTCCATCTATTCCTCACCCCAGACACCCCACTGATCCCAGTCCTGATATCCCCCACCCCAGACCCCCCACTGATCTCAGTTTTCCTATCCCCCACCCCAGACCCCCCCACCGATCTCACTCCCCCTATCCCCCACCCCTGATACCCCCGATTATCTCAGTCCTCCTTACTCCCCCACCCCAGACTCCTTGCTGATCTCAGTCCTCCTATTCCCTTCCTTATACCCCCCCCACTGATCTCAGTCCTCCTATCCCTACACCAGGCCCCCCCCCCACTGACCCACGTTATCTGATCCCCCACTGATCTCAGTCCTCCTCTTCCCTTCCTTATACCCCCCCCACTGATATCAGTCCTCCTATCCCCCACCCCAGACCCCCTGCTGATCTCAGTCCTCCTATTCCAGACCCCCTGCTGATCTCAGTCCTCCTATTCCAGACCCCCTACTGATCTCAGTCGTCCTATCCCCCACCCCAGACTCCCCCCCCCCCCCCCCGCTGATCTCAGTCCTCCTACCCCTCACTCATTTTAGTCCTATCCCCCACCTCTGACTGATCTCAGTCCTCCTATCCCTACCCCAGGCCCCCTCACTGATCCAAGTCGTCTTATCTCCCAACCCAGACCCCCCACTGATCTCAGTCATCCTATCCCTACACCAGGCCCCCCCCCCACTGACCCACGTCATCTGATCCCCCACTGATCTCAGTCCTCCTATCCCCCACCCCAGACCCCCTGCTGATCTCAGTCCTCCTATTCCAGATCCCCTGCTGATCTCAGTCCTCCTATTCCAGACCCCCTACTGATCTCAGTCGTCCTATCCCCCACCCCAGACTCCCCGCTGATCTCAGTCCTCCTATCCCCCACCCCAGACCCCCCGCTGATCTCAGTCGTCCTATCCCCTACCCCAGACTCCCCGCTGATCTCAGTCCTCCTATCCCCCACCCCAGACCCCCGCTGATCTCAGTCGTCCCATCCCCCACCCCAGACCCCCCCCCGCTGATCTCAGTCCTCCTACCCCTCACTGATTTTAGTCCTATCCCCCACCTCTGACCTGCCACTGATCTCAGTCCTCCTTATCCCCCCACCCCTGATATCCCCAATGATCTCAGTCCTCCTATCCCCACCCCAGGCCCCTCCCACTGATCCAAGTCATCTTATCTTCCAACACAGATCCCCTACTGATTTTACTTCTTTTATCCCCCACCCGGACTCCCCACTGATCTTAGTTCTCCTATTCCCTTCCCCAGATCCCCTGCTGATCTCGGTCCTCCTATTCCCCACCCCAGACCCCCCGCTTATCCAAAACATCTCCCAATACACCCCCTGCGGATCTTACTCCATCTATTCCTCACTACAGACCCCCCCCCCACTGATCCCAGTCCTGCTATCCCCCACCCCAGACCCCCCACTGATCTCAGTCTTCCTATAACTCGTCTCATTTTAAATCCAGAGAATGGAGCCTGCCAACTGTGCAGTCATTTCCCCGAGAAGCAGGCCGGTGCCATCCCTCCTCTCTCTTCCTAAATGAGGATTGTTTTCTGAGATTTATATTGTCACAGGGACATAAAAATAGCAGATGTTTGCCCGTGTAAAGAATGAAGGCAGCCGATATTCTGAGGAAAGCTGTTTTGTGCTCCCCGCTGGGATAAATGGAGGGCGCATACCGCCATTTCTGGAAGTGTTCGGAATACAATCTGCAAGCTACAGCGGCATTTGTGAATGTCTCATTTACAGCCACAGCTATTTTTAAGGAGCAGTCCTTCTGGGAGTCGGATTGTGTGTCATGGACTCTGTGGAATTGCTGCACATGTCAGTATTGTTGTAGACTCTAATGGTGCGCCTGACGCATCTAAATAAAGCTTGGCGGCGTCTGATAAAGAGAACCTGTCACCTTCCTACAGCAGCAAAGAACTATAGTCAGGACCGAATCCACCAGCAAACATAATACCTGATTGTGTGTATTTCTCAGCGCTACCTGCATTGGATGCCACAAGTCCCACGTAAATTTCTGCTAATGCAGGGTCATTTTTTTAAGCAGAATAAAATCTTATGTAAGCTTTAACATGTTACTGTAACTTCAAATGTCACTTTAAATATTTTTAAATCAAATTCCTTGCCGATGCCTCTTGTGGCCAATTAAAGTGGCTGTAAACCCAGTGAAGTGACTGGCCTCAGGTGATACACTGAGATGAAATAAATCTTCCGACATAAGTTGTACCTGTTTATCTGCAGTCTTCCTTTCTCTACAGCTGTTCAAAATGCAGAATTTATAATAATACCAAAGCTTGTCTGAGCTGTCAGAAAATGGGGCGGAGAGCTGAAGTTAGACTCTGCAGAGCTCAGTGAGGTGAACATTTACTTTGATTATTATGTGCGCTTTTCATAGACATTTGGTTGTAACATTATTATCATTATCTGTATTTCATTTTACTGGATGTATTTTTTTTTTTTTTTTGCATTCAGTACTGGATGCATTTTTTTAATATGCACTCTTAATATACAATTGGTTCACATTTATTTGATGCTTTTTAGTGCTGAAAACACTTGTCTATAATGAAAAAAAAATTGCAGTTTTTGTGTTTTGCATTTTTTTGTTTTCTTTGCATACTATAATGTCAGTCAGTTAGAGTAGGTACATTTCCAGGATTGGCTGGCAGCCAAATCTGGGTGTGTTTTGATCTGGGTTGGGAGTAACTCAGAGCAGAGCTGGTGACTCACAGGCAGCATCACTGAGGCCTTCCACTTTTTTCCAGAAGGTTCTAGAATCCACTGGAAAGGGAGGAGGAGAGGAGAGATGGTGCTGTTTGGGGTGTTCCAAATGAGCTCTGACCAATCTTCTCCAACTTGTATTGACAGCGGGTAGGCCTCTTTAAATACCCAGGGTCAGCCCAGCTGGGGAGGAGTGGTTGGGAGGAAGCTGGAGATGGAGTGCTAAGGCTGTTGTGGCCTTTGATGGAACACCCCAGTCTGGGGGGGGGGGGGGTTGACCTTGGGCCTGGGATCGGGTGCAGACGGGACCTTCTAAGAGCATGTGGAGGTGTCCTGGACAGGAGGCACAGGAGGAGCAAGAGAGGACAGCAAGAGAGAGCACTGCTGGGCAAGTCTCCAGCAACGAGAGCATTATTCAGAGAAGCAGCCAAGAGGCCCATGGTAACTCTGGAGGAGCTGCAGAGATCCACATCCCAGGTGGGAGAATCTGTCCACAGGACAACTAATAGTCGTGCACTCCACAAATCTGGCCTTTATGAAAGAGTGGCAAGAAGAAAGCCATTGTTAAAAGAAAGCCATAAGAAGTCCATTTTGCGATGGGGGACACAGCAAACGTGGAAGAAAGTGCTCTGTTCAGATGAGACCAAAATTGAACTTTTTGGCATAAAAGCAAACCGCTGTGTGTGGCGTAAAATGAACACTGCACATCACCCTGAACACACCCCACTGTGAAACATGGTGGTGGCAGCATCATGTTGTGGGGATGCTTTTCTTCAGCAGGGACAGGGAAGCTGTTCAGAGTTCATGGGAAGATGGAGCCAAATACAGGGCAATCTTGGAAGTAAACCTGTTAAGGCCCGTACACACGATAAGAAAAAAAAGTTAAATTTCATCTGACGAACAATCTGTCGATTTTTGGATCATTGGTATGGTGCTTTCGACAGCCGATTATAAATTTTTGGATGACAAAAACTGTATGTGCAGAGTACAAAATTTTTTATTGTACATGAACACAATGTATGTTGTAATTAGTGCAGTTTTCGTCTGAAAAAAATTGTAAGAGCAAGACTACGCATGCTCAGAAAAAAAAAAAAATACGAAACAATTCAACACATGACATCACTTCTGAAGTTGAATTCTGTCATACTAGAATTTTCCTATGTCAGTAACCTCTTCACTTTCGAAATGAGACTAGCATGCAACAAAAAACGGATGAAAATGTGTCCAATAATCTGATTGTGTGTACAGGGCTTTAGAGTCTGCAAAAGACTTGAGACTGGGGTAGAGGTTCGCCTTCCAGCAGGACAACAACCCTAAACATACAGCCAGAGCTACAATGGAATGGTTTAGATCAAAGCATATTCATGTGTTAGAATAGCCCAGTCCAGGGTAGTAATGGGATACAGGGGGCCAACAGAATATACCCCAATATGGGACAACAAGCAATTTCCAGATTTGATCCCCATGGGTAAAATAAGTGAGTGGGAGGTTTGTGGTATCAGAAAACTGGCACAACCATATGAAGGGAGTACGGTGAAATCATTTGAGGGGCGAGTATGGTATCCCAAACCAATCATTCTACCGGTATCTTCAAATTAGACACGCCTTGAATGCCCACTTTAAAACGCAAAAGGGTGGAATGGTGCAAAGTACCTCTTATAGAAAAAATAGCTACGACAGCATCCTCCAAGGGCTTAATATCAGAGATATATGAACAGATATGTAGTAAAACCATTACCGGGGAAAGACTGGCTAAAAATAAAAAGGGATGGGAAGAGGACCTGGGGGAAAAAATAACAGGAGAACCGTGGAGAAGGATATTGGACCTGAGCTCTCAGGTGTCAGTCTCTTCCTCACAAAAAATGTTGCAACTATTTTTGCTACATAGTTTATTATACTCCAAAGAAGTTGTTTCGGTACGGATATAGAGCTGATGATAAATGCCCAAGGTTTCAAGGAATAGGTGATTTGATTCACATGATGTGGAGGTGCCCAAAACTATTCAGGAACTGGACAGAGATATTGGAGGAGATTAATCGTACCTTTGGGCTTAAGCTGGACCTGAATGGTAATACGTGTCTGTTGGGGAAAATAGAGGAAAATAGTGTGCCTATACATAGTAAAATTGCAGTAATAAGATGTTTATTCCAAGCCCGAAAGATAATAGCTCAGAACTGGCAATCATTGAGACCTCTGACATCAGAAGAATGGACCAAAGTGATGGACGCTACAGTATGGAGGGAAAAAGTGGTATTTATAAGACGGAGGAACCTGGATAAATTCTTAAAAATGTGGAAGCCTGGTTAGATAAAATAGGATGTCCTCCTTAAAGGGAATAATTAGGGAGAGGAGACCATACTTAAGGACTAGGTGGATATGACCGGGAAAATAAGGGGGGAGTGGAGAGGACGAAGGGAAGCGGCAAATAAGAGAGAGAGAAGAGAGGAATAAGAATACATAATTTAACTGTTATTTAAATAGACATGGTGTATGGATGGGACGGTTTGCACCTTATCATTATGCCGCGTACACACGAGCGGACTTTCTATCCTACTTGGTCCGGCACACTTTCCGACGGACTTTGTCCGCCAGGTGCGCCGGACTTTAAAACGGACGGACTTGCCCACACACGCCGGGACTTTCCGGCGGGCTAAGTCCGCCCGTCTTTCCGACGGACTTTCGCCGGAGTTCCGGCGGACTTTCAGAATGAACGGACTTGCCCACACACGGACAAGTCCGTTCATTTTGAACGTGACTCAGGTGCGACGGGACTAGAAAAGGATGTCAATCTTGCCGCTTTTATCGGCGAGATTGACACCTTGCGAGCCCCGTCGCGGGGCATACCAGGCCCTTAGGTCTGGTATGGATTATAAAGGGGAACCCCTACGCCGAAAAAACGGCGTGGGGCCCCCCTAAAATCCATACCAGACCCCGATCCGAGCACGCAGCCTGGCCGGTCAGGAAAGGGGGTGGGGACGAGCGAGCGCCCCCCCTCCTGAACCGTACCAGGCAGCATGCCCTCAACATGGGGGTGGGTGCTTTGGGGGAGGGGGGCGCCCTGCGCCCCCCCCCCAAAGCACCTTGTCCCCATGTTGATGAGGACAAGGGCCTCTTCCCGACAACCCTGGCCGTTGGTTGTCGGGGTCTGCGGGCGGGGGCTTATCGGAATCTGGGACCACGCCCCCTAAAACGTCACAGTCCCAGCATGCCCAGGGACTGTGACATCATATGGGGGCGGGGTCTCCGCCTATATAAGTCACAACGCAGCCCTCAGAGACCAGTCCAGCCGGAGAGAGCGTCGTGTCAACATCTGGGGGAAGAGAAGAGAAGAGAAGCCAAGAAGCCAAGAAGTCCGGACCTCCGCTTGCAATAGAGCTACGTGAAGACAGCGGAGGGGGCCGGCCGAAGACCTGCGACACCGGGAGAAGAGGCCGGAGAGCGGAGAAGAACCAACCGGACGCCGGGAGAAGATGAAGCGGAGGGACCCCCGAAGCCGGAAGAAGACCCCCGAAGCCGGAGGAAGATCCCCCCCCCCCGGAGCTGTTTAATAAAATATTTTAAAAACCTGTGTAGTGTGTTTTATTACTTACACTTTTTTCCTAGGTAAATGGGTAGGGGTACCATGTACCCCATACTCATTTACATAGGGTGGGGGGCCGGGATCTGGGGGCCCCCTTATTGAAGGGGGCTCCCAGATTCCGATAAGCCCCCGCCCGCAGACCCCGACAACCAACGGCCAGGGTTGTCGGGAAGAGGCCCTTGTCCTCATCAACATGGGGACAAGGTGCTTTGGGGGGGGGGGGCGCAGGGCGCCCCCCTCCCCCAAAGCACCCACCCCCATGTTGAGGGCATGCGGCCTGGTACGGTTCAGGAGGGGGGGGGCGCTCGCTCGTCCCCACCCCCTTTCCTGACCGGCCAGGCTGCGTGCTCGGATCGGGGTCTGGTATGGATTTTAGGGGGGCCCCACGCCGTTTTTTCGGCGTAGGGGTTCCCCTTTATAATCCATACCAGACCTAAGGGCCTGGTATGCCCCGCGCTCGCCGCAATAGGAAGATTTGTTTTTCCTATTGCAGCGAGCGCGAGATGCAATACCCTGCCCTCGTGTCGTATTTGGTTTGTCGGACCAGCCTACACACGAGCGGGCTTTCCGTCGGACCAGCACACACACGGGCGGACTTTCCGCCCGAAACTGAGTCCGACGGAAAGATTTGAAACTTTCTTTAAATCTAGGTCCGGCGGGCTTTTGGGAAGAAGTCCGCCGGAAAAGTCCGCCGCCGCCCACACACGGGCGGATTGTCCGGCACACTCTGGTCCGCCGGACCAAGTATGCCGGAAAGTCCGACCGTGTGTACGCGGCATTAGGGAGACTATGAGGGAGGCGAAGGGAGGGAGGGAGGGGTTATAATAGGATAGAGGGGCCACAAAAGGTTAGAGAACCACAGAGGAGAGGAAGTACTGGTAGTAGCTCTGTGTCTTCTAATGCTCTTTTTGACCTTTTTAAGGAAGCAAATACGAAGGGTGTATAATAATTTATTGAAGGCTATTCAAGTGTGAATTTTATACACGACATTGTAAAGATGTTATAATAATATGTATATGGTTCGAGGTGCCTCTCGTTCAGTGGTATATGTTTTTGTAAAAATCATAAAAATAAAGGAGTTAAAAAAAAGAATGGCCCAGTCAAAGTCCAGACCTAAATCCAATTGTGAATCTGTGGCAAGACTTGAAAATTGCTGTTCACAGTCGCTCTCTGTCCAATCTGACAGAGCTTGAGCTTTTTTGGGCAAAAATGTCACTCACTAGATGTACAAAGCTGGTAGAGACATCCCTAAAAGGACTTGCAGCTGTAATTGCAGCCAAAGATGGTTCTACAAAGTATTGACTCATGGGGAGCTGAATACAAATGCAATTTGAAAACCATTTATCATTTTCCTTCCACTTCACAATTATGTGCCACTTTGTGTTGGTCTATCACATAAAATCCCAATAAAAATACATTTACGTTTTTGGTTGTAACCTGACAAAATGTGGAAAATTTCAAGGCACTGTATAGTACACATCGTTTGTATATATAGTACTATATTTGTGTGTGCATGAAAGGGAGATATTATTGGTTTTGCCTTGAGTTCTGCAAAGCGTAAACATCCCCAGATTGCTTGGACTTCTCCCGTTACAAAGATCACATAGAAATGTAACTTAAGTGGTTGCTAATGTTGTTCTCTTGTATTGACATAAATGGCACTTAGACAGCGATATCCCACTCCTGCCTTAGTTTCTATTATTACAATGATTCTCTTTTAAAGGCTGTCAGTTCTTTTCATCAAGGATCATATAAAGAGAATGAAAAGCTGTTACACTGTGCTCTCATCCTCTCCACAGCAGCTGGTGTGAGATATCTGCATTGTAAAGCCATCATACTCTGAATGGAAAAGGACTACCCGGTGCCTCTAGGACTTTGAAGCACCATTCCGCTCGGTTCTCAGATGCAGTCCTTGGGCCTGTGTTGCAGGTGACATTAGGGGAAGCTTAGAGTGGTTGTACAACCCTGAAATGAAACATTAACAAAACATTTTTTTCTATTGTGTTTACCTGTCACCTATCCAAAGTGTGGTTTCTGTCTTCTCTCTCCTCCCTCTGCTATCTGACCTAGTCACTTCTGACAAGTCTATGCCAGCGATGGTGAACCTTGGCACCCCAGATGTTTTGGAACTACATTTCCCATGATGCTCATGCACTCTGCATTGTAGTTGAGCATCATGGGAAATGTAGTTCCAAAACATCTGGGGTGCCAAGGTTCGCCATCACTGGTCTATGCCAACACCAAGCAATCCAAGGAGAAGGTTCCCCTTCATACATAGTTAGGTTGAAAAAAAAGTCCATCAAGTTCAACCAAAAAAAAAAAATACAATCCCATATACACAATCCTATACCCACAGTTGATCCAGAGGAAGGCAAAAACCCCAGCAAAGCATTCTCCAATTTGCTACAGCAGGGGAAAAAATTCTTTCCTCATCCCCTGAGAGGCAATCGGATATTTCCTGGATCAACTTTACCTATAAATGTCAGTACTCAGTTATATAATGTACATTTAGGAAGAATCCAGGCATTGTTTAAAGCAATCTACTGAGCTTGCCAGAACCACCTCTGGAGGGAGTCTATTCCATATTTTCACAGCTCTTACTGTGAAAAAACCTTTCCGTGTTTGGAGATGAAATCTTTTTTCCTCCAGATGTAAAGAGTGCCCCCTTGTCCTCTGTGATGACCTTAAAGAGAATAACTCAACACCAAGTTCACGATATGGGCCACTTATGTATTTGTACATGTTGATCATATCCCCCTAATCTCCTCTTCTCAAGAGAGAATAAATTCAGTTCCTCTAATCTTTCCTCATAGCTGAGCTCCTCCATGCCTCTTATCAGTTTGGTTGCCCTTCTCTGCACTTTCTCCAGTTCCCCAATATCCTTTTTGAGAACTGGTAGCCAAAACTGAACTGCATACTCCAGATGAGGTCTTACTAATTATTTGTACAGGGGCAAAATGATATCTCTCTCTCTCTGGAGTCCATACCACTCTTAATACAAGAAAGGACTTTGCTCGCTTTGGAAAACGCAGCTTGGCATTGCATGCTATTATTGAGCTTATGATCTACCAAAACTCCTAGATCCTTCTGGAACCATCGATTCCCCCAGTTGTACTCCCCCTAGCATGTATGATGCATGCATAGTCTTAGCCCCCAAGTGCAAAACTTTACATTTATCAACAGCCTTGGATGCGCATGTTGCCCTATAAAATTGCGTGTGGGGGGGGGTGTTTCCTTTCCCTCACTCAGATCTCAGATTACACTCAGCTCCCTGCTCTATGCTATGCAGTGTGTGACATCAGATCCCTACCCCCTGCCTTTGGAATCTTAGAAATGCTGTGTAAATGTGTGCTTTAAAAGGCAATAGAGGAGAGTGGGTTGGAGTTAAACAGGTATTTATGTAGAAGGATTTGTTTATGTTTTTTTTTTTATATAATCAAAATGTATACATTTTTTGAAACAATACAAATAAAATAGTATAACAAAACAAAAACAAGATGCATGTATTGTATAGCAGTACACTGACGTACATGGGTTTACCAAATCCAAGTACAAGTAGATAGACAAGAGGAGGTTGAACCCAACATTATGTAGGAGCAAAGCCTTTTTTTTCAGGGGGAACGCAGTTCCGGCACCTCCAGCACTGAATGTATGTAATGACAAGGGGTGCTGGAGTGTGCTGGAGGGTCTATTGTGCCTGGAGGGCATCTATTTTTGCATGGAGGTCTATTGTTGCTGCTGAAAGATATCTACTGTTAAGGGAGGGGTCTATTGTTTTCAAATATCAAGCCGCGCTATAAACTTAAATAGTGACAAATATAATTCAATGACTTTATACAGATGAGAAAGTGAATTAAATAAAACTGATCAAATAATGAAAAAGATTAATAGTCCATTTCAATTGATAGTCGATCTCCTCTGTGCAGATAATACACACAACACCCAAGAATGGTGATAAGAGAAAAAGGTCTGCCTTCCACCTCCATACAAACTGCTGCTTACCGCCTCATATGGATCTCTTAGTTATAGGAGAGCATATTCTCCTGTGGCTTGATACCCAGCCAGGGCCTTTGACTGCACACAGTCAAGATCCCAGCGCCTTTGCAGGAGTATGTGACTCAATCAGGAGGTTATAACAGATGTTTCCCAGAAAAGAATGGTAAAAAAGCTTCCATAGCTTAAAACCATAAGATAATCATTTTATAAAGAAAGATATGAGGTATTGCACTTACATTTATGTAAAAACATCATATGCGGAGTAAAAACTAAGCTGGCCAGCTCTCTGTAACAGCCTGTGATTCCGGGACTTCCGTGTATCACGGTGACGTCAGAACGTCGCTCCTCCCTATGCGTTTCGTCACACCTGACGTCATCCTGGGGCACGAGCGGCTTGCTATATCCATTCAACAACAGGCCACACCTCGCTCTGGGCTTTAGAAGACATAAATACAAATCAGCCATTTTGGAAGTGGGCATATGCCCACAATGAGTGGGAGGAATTTAGAAATAAAAGACAAAACCAAAAAAAGATAAAAATTGTATATCGTCCAACCAAGTATATGATACTTGGGTTAGGAAAAAGTGACATCATCAAATCTCTATTTACTTTGAGAATCGGACAGTGGCTCGCTGACAATACACTTGGAAAACAACGTACTCGTAGATAAAAATATGTTCATAATAGATTTTAGATGGCGGCATCAGTGATAAAATGGCCTATCTTTACGAATCACCCTAAGGAGCACATACATTAAGGAGTTGCAATAACCCCTGGTAATACTGCGGATTTTTATATATAAAACCCGACGATATACCAGTTAAAATTAATCCGTGCAACACGGAAATGGATAAAATTCACTACCCGGGGACACCGACACTCAAGCAAGACAGTGGTCCCTAGTGGTAGGAAAGTTTAAGTACATAAAATATGAAAAGCAATAGACGGAGTTGTGTCAAAGATCACCGACCCGTCATAGAGAGCGGGCGTGCGACCCTAAAGGGCACTCCACTAGATAAATTATATAGCCCTTATTTAAACCCAGCAATCAGTAGGTCCTGCACAGCATTGAAGCAATATTGGTCCGTGTACCGGAAACTAGGGAAATCTTACTTGTGGGGACACTCATAGACAAAGTACAGCGGCACCTAGTAGTGATACAAATTGATACATATATATTTGAGACTGAATCAAACAGTGTCTTAATGAATGTAGAGATTGTCATTTAAGATAATAGAAAAAAAATATATAGGTAAAAAGACAACAATGTTATTAATATCCGGTCTTAAAAATATAATCAACTAGGGGTTAATATATAAGTCAATCTAATCCCACCAAAGTCGGCAGAGTTAGAAAAACCATATAATGGGATTAAATTAGAATAGGTCATAGACTAATTGCAATTATTTAAAAACGGATGATGATAATAATAATATAGGCTTAATATTGATAATTGCACATGCAATATATTCCCCTAAAGAATCACTCGCCCCAGAGCTGAAAATGGGAGAGGAAACAATAATCGCATATTAAAAGAGAAAAGGGAAATTAAACCAGGGATAATTGATTATGTTCATGCACAATTTCAAATTCATTATCATCTAAAGCCCAGATCAAGTTTACAATGTCAATGTGTATGAAGAATTGTCTATAAAGCATTCTTATCCACATCGATATTAAGGTCAAAAGGGGTATAACTTATAAAGAGTGATCAAGTATTGCGCAAAAAAACTTGGTGACCCTCCACTGCGCTCTGGTATAAAATAAAAAACTGCCAACTTGAAAAAGAAAACAAATAACAAAGTATTCCAAAGAAAATCAGTGAAATAGTGGCGCTGAAAAGAAAATATATACTATATGTGTATCGTGAAAATAGGTGTTACTAACCATTATTGTAAACACATGACCTAAAGTGCAAGTAATAGACCCAAAACAATTATCATAAAAATATATATAATGATGACTGAGTAGGTAAATAATCTGATGGTAACAAACAAGTGATTATGAATATCACAGTGAATAATTCATGCACTATTGATTCAAAAATGTCCAGACAACAAAAAATGTATATTAAAAGTCCAAACCAATAAAAAATAAGGTGCCAAAAAGGGGTGCAACACAATAGGTGAATATGCAGTAAAGATCTTCCTTTGATATAAACACTCTCCTCCACCACACCGATTGTGATTGTGAATCACTCTAATGGAGCCGCACTCACCAGATATACATGCCTTGCATTCTCATGCGCGGCGTGTAAGCTTTATAAAGATCCCCCTCAAGAGATTACACGAGCTGGATAAAAGTGGGCCCACACAGATGGAACTCCTTAATAGGCAACGCTTCTCATCAGGCCGAGGTATATCACCATGCAAAAGAAATATTGCCTCCAATAGTGTAATAAAGTTTAAAAATGTATTGGATAAAATCAAAAACGTCTTCTAACATTGTACTCACATTCCTAACTAATAAAACGGCATGAGCAGAACATTCCTTGTAATAAGTGATGACAGTGTGCTAATGGTCACGGCGGACCGGGGATGCAGCTTAGAACTCTCACCCCTCCCCTCCTCAGGTCCTCAGCACTACGAGGTGATATCACATTACGTCAAGCGCCATGCGCAGATGCTGGGTTGCCGTACAGCCACGCCTCCGACATGTTTCGTCATATCGACTTCTTCATAAGGGGTATAACACCGTATTCTATGAATCCATGCCATTTATAACCTATACAACCCTCTAATGTAGGCACTACCCCTCCAATGTGCACTGAATTTATCAATACCAATGAATAGGGTGTTGGCGGGATCTCTATTGTGATGTGTGGCGTAGTGCTTGGAAGTTGAATGATGTTTGAAACCATTTCTAACGTGAGCTGAGCAATCCCAGCCCCAAATCAATTTTCTAAAAGCCGAACTCCAAGCAAAGAGCTAAATACATAAATAATGTAAGAGAATGTAAAATACATATATAATGTACATGCGCAGTGCATGTATGTGGTCTTTGTACAAGCCGACATGCTTGTTCCTCGTACAGAATTGGGAGTGTGCTTTTAACGTCTTGCGGTTTAGGCAGGATGGAGGGGGGTGGGGGGAGGTGGTTGCCTACACTGAATTTTTGCGGACAGGCCGTGTATGACTTTCAGGTATGGAATGACAAAGGAGCACTTTTATAAACGCGGGGTGGTTTGTAACATGCTTGGGATGTTGCAGTGCATGGTGGGGTTTGTGGAAAATGTCCCTAAAGGAGAACTAACCCTTTAAAGTGGTTGTTAACCTAGTTACACCACTTTTACCTACAGGTAATCCTATAATAAGGCTACCTGTAGGTACTGGAAATATCTCCTAAACCTGCACGGTTTAGGCGATATTTACCATATTTGCTTGCGCCAACGTCATTGGAGCATGCGCACTGAAGAAAGGGCATGATCGTGCCATTTCTAAAGGGCCCGTGCCGTGACTGGCGGCTCCCGCGTGCATGTGTGGGAATGAGTTCACGTGACTCTGGACAGTCATAGAGCCCAAAATCCCGGAAGGAAGAGGGGTAAAGATGGATGCGGCCACCAGCAGGGACAACGGGGACATTGCAGGCTTCGTTTGCAGGTAAGTGCAACATAGTGAGCTAGCTTGCGATGCATACTAGCCCATTATGCTTTTACAGGGGAAAAAAAGAGGAAGTAAAATCCCATCAGGGTTTACTTCCTCTTTAAGCTTTATGTATACCTGCACTTTCACTAAACATATTGGACCGTGGACCGATGCACACCTGTTTCTTTAGAAATTTTATTATTCCCTTTTACAACTTGATGCATTATTAGCAATCTTATTCTAAGGTCTGTCAAATATCTTTATTTTGAACCCTAGTTTATGTCAGGGTTTCTCAAAGCGGTCAATGTTCACCCCCAAGGGCCAATTGGTCTTTTTAAGGGGTCGAAAAAATGGCTAGAGGTCAAAAGGTGGTCATCAAATGATGGAAGGTCAATTAGGGTCAATAAATTATTTTAGGGTTGCTGTAGACCTCCATTCCAGTCCCTAGTTCTTAAGTAAGGTGACTAGTGGTGGGACCATGTTTCCCAATATTGGATGGTCAGCCTCCAGTAACAGCGGCCTTGAGTTTCCATCAGCTGTATGCTTTTAATGGCCTTGGGTACCAGCTTGCTTTGTTTTGTGTCTGTGACCTTCCATGGAAACTTGTATCCATTCCGCACATAAACCGAGCTTCCTGGGTGCATACACAATGGCGGTGCCATTAGAGACTCAGTTATGCTGTGACCTTCTACTCTCCCCATCCTTCCAGGAAGGATATACATCTGTGGTCACTCCCCATACTGAGTGTACTCTCTCACATCAAACTCTGTTGGAGAGCTGGTAAGAACACCCACCCCAAACTCTGTTGGAAAACCTGTGAGTACACCCACCTCAAACTATGCTGGTGAGCACGTCCATCCACCTCAAACCCTTTTGGAGAACCAGTGAATAAACCCACCCAAATTCTTCTGGAAAACCAGTGAGTACACCCATCTGAAAGTCTGTTGGAGAACCATTGAGTAAACCCACTTCAAAAGCTGTTGAAGAGCCAATGAGTACACCTACTGCAAAATCTGCTGGAGAGCCAGTGAGAACACCCACCTTAAACTCTGCTGGAGAGCCAGTGAGAACACCGACATTAAACTCTGCTAGAGAGCCATAGAGTACATACACTTTGAACTGCTGGAAAGCCAGTGAGTACGCCAACCTCAAACTCTACTGGAAACCCATTGAGTATGCCAACCTCAAACTCTACTGAAGGCTTTTGAGTACACCAACCTCAAACTCTACTGGAGACCTAGTGAGTACACCAACCTCAAACTCTACTGGAGACCTAGTGAGTGCACCAACCTCAAAGTCTACTTGAGACCCATTGAGCACACCAACCTCAAAGTCTACTGGAGACCCATTGCGTACACCAATGAAGAGCAAAACATTATCTTGCAACTGTAAATATTTTTGCAGTGTGATTAGAAGGGTTATAGTTTACCTTTCAGTATGGAAAAATATAAACAGACCGCTACATATAAATAATGAGCTAATTGATGCATTAAAGCCTCATTCACCTGTATTGATCTCTAAACTTGTGTAAATGGCTCTTAAAGGGCCGGGAGCCACCGGCTCCAAGGGTTTAAGCCCAAAAAAAAAAAGTATTATATTCACCATACCAATCGTTACATGTGGTGACTGCATCAGTTTCCTTTTCTTTGGCTTTTTTTCCCTCTGCTTTCACCTGGTGATCTGGCCAGTAATACACCTCATTTATTAGTGAGAACTCTGGAGGAATGGGCACAGCAGACAGCAGCAATCAGTCTGGAGTGGAGGGGGAGAAAGAAGAAGAAGAAGAAAGAAAGCCTAAAAGAGTAAACAAATACAGCCATCACATGAAAGCATTGGTAAGCTGCAATATAATAAATGTTAGTTCACATTATGACCTGTTTTATTGTGGTCCTTTATCAGACATCAGTTTATTTTTGGTGATTTGTTTTCCTCCATTGGATGACAGATAGGAAGTAACTTGTGTTTAGGAAAATATATAATCCCCACAATTTTAGCTGTAATTTCAGTAAGATCAGTTCTTCTTATCTCTCTTACATGATTTCCGGGAGTGTTATTGGTGAGCTCTTTTAGGTAAATAACAATGAACCATCCATGTTAATGGGCCTTTCCCATCAATCTACAGTGAAAAAGTATTCATACCCCTTAAAATTGTCCATGTTTTCTCATGTATTTTATTGAGATTTTATGTGATAGACCAACACAAAGTGGCACATAATTGTGAAGTGGAAGGAAAATGATAAATGTCTTTCAAATTTTTTTTTACAAAAAAATATGTGAAAAGTGTGGTGTGCATTTGTATTCAGCCCCCCCCAGCAGGGCCGTCTTTAATATTGATTGGACCCTAGGCAAACATTTTCTTAGGCCCCCCTCCCCCATGCAATTTCACTCTCCACCTGCTCTGAGTCTACAATAAACAGCAGCTGGACTCAAAATCAATTTACTGAATCAGATCAGGCAGTGATTGCGATTGGTTACCAAAGGTTACAGTGTATCATTACCACTCACTGACTGGCTGCTAGAGGTTACATCACACATTATGGCTCGCTTATTATTTTCTACAGGTTACAGCACATGACTTCTGCTTGTTGTTGATTGGTTGCTAGAGATTACTGTATATCAATACTGCTCACTGGTTGATAGAGGTTTCTGGATATCCTTACCACTCACCAATTGGTTGCTAGAGGTTACTGCACATTATTACTGCTTACTAATTGGTTGCTAGAGGTTACTGTATAACCTTACCGCTCAATGATTGGTTGCAAGAGGATAGTGCACATCATCACTGCTCACTGATTGGTTGCTAAAGGTTACAGCACATCATCTCCTCACTGACTGCACACCATGGTCTGGGGAGGTGAGTGGACCCATCAATAGACAGAAAACTCCAATGTAATGGGGATTCACATTGACCACTAATGTAATGGGGATTTACACTGACCACTAATGTAATAGGAGCATTCACAGGAACCACTAATGTAAGGAGGGATTTACACTAACCACCAATGTAAAGGGGACCTTCACACTGGCCACTAGTGTGAATGAAAGGATTGTACACCAAGCCCCAATGTAATGAGAAGATTTACACTGACCACCAATATAATTGAGACATTTAGCCTGCTTTCACATTTGTGTGTGTGTCGGGAACGCATGCAAAATCGCTTTCCTGACACCACATAAACATGCTGCCCTTTACCAGATACACAGCAGTGCCACTAATTGTTAATGACACCCTCACCCATCTGCTGAGATGTGCGTATTCACATGTACCACAATTCAGGGTGCCGTGGCACCATGTTATTTTGAAAAAGGGTTCCACCTCCAATTTGCTTGCCTTGCAGAACAGGCTAATGATAGGTTTAATGACCACAGTTGTAGGCAGAACTTTCAAGCATGCCATTTTACCTCCCCAATGGGCAGCATTCAGCAGAAGTGATGGTGGATATGACCTCAGGGGGACATGATATACATATGAATGACACATTTATTTACATATCAATGCAGCCGGTGCACAGCTAGTTACATATTAATGCCGCCGATATTTACATATCAGTGCAGGTTATTTACATTTAAACACAGGGCCTGCAGGTTAGTCATCTGTGCACAGCAATAGGCAGAGCTGAGCAACATTAGTAACAGAACTTTACACTGAGATATCGGGACACAGAACAGGACTAAAACTTCAAGGGACAAGGGGATTTGAACTGGGGTAGTTGGCAAGTGTGAGGTAGCTGCTTTGGACCCACAACAATGATGGGGCCCAGGGCAGATGCCCCTTTTGCCCTGCCTTAAAGACGGCCCTACCCTGAGTCAATACTTTGTAGAACCACCTTTCGTTGCAATTACAGCTGCAAGACTTTTTGGGGGTGTCTCTACCAGCTTTGCACATCTAGAGAGTGGAATATTTGCTCATTCATCTTTGCAAAATAGCTCAAGCTCTGTCAGATTGGATGGAGAGCATCTGTGAACAGCAATTTTCAAGTTTTACCACAGATTATCAATTGGATTTAGGTCTGGACTTTGACTGGGCCATTCTAACACATGAATATGCTTTGATCTAAACCATTCCATTGTAGCTCTGGCTGTATGTTTAGGGTTGTTGTCCTGCTGGAAGGTGAACCTCTGCCCCAGTCTCAAGTCTTTTGCAGACTCTAACGGGTTTTCTTCTAAGATTGCCCTGTATTTGGCTCCATCCATTTTCCATCAACTCTGACCAGCTTCCCTGTCCCTGCTGAAGAAAAGCATCCCCACAACATGATGCTGCTACCACCATGTTTCACGGTGGGGATGGTGTGTTCAGGGTGATGTGCAGTGTTAGTTTTCTACCACACAGTATTTTGCTTTTAGGCCAAAAAGTTCAATTTTTCTCTCATCTGAACAGAGTATCTTCTTCCACATGTTTGCTCTGTCCCCACATGGGTTCTCGCAAACTGCAAATGGGACTTCTTATGGCTTTCTTCTTGCCACTCATCCATAAAGGCCGCATTTGTTGAGTGCATGACTAATAGTTGTCCTGTGGACAGACTCTCCCACCTGAGCTGTGGATCTCTGCAGCTCCTCCAGAGAAGAGCCTCTTGGCTGCCTCTCTGATGAATGCTCTCTTTGCCTGGCCTGTCAGTTTAGGTGGACGGCCATGTCTTGGTAGGTGTGCAGTTGTGTCATACTCCTTCCATTTTCAGATGATGGACTGAACAGTGGTCCGTGAGATGTTCAAAGCCTGGGATTTTTTTTAGAACCTAACCCTGCTTTAAACTTCTCTACAACTTTATCCCTGACCTATCTGGTGTGTTCCTTGGCCTTCATGAAGGCTTCACAGAACAGCTGTATTTATACTAAGGGTTAAATTACACACAGGTGGGCTGTGTGTCAACTAGGTGACTTCCGAAGGCAATTGGTTCAACTGGATTTTAGTTAGGAGTATCAGAGTAAAGGGGGGCTGAATACAAATGCACGCCACACTTTTCACATATTTATTTGTAAGAGAATTGAAAACCATTTATCATTTTCCTTCCACTTCATACTTATGTGCCACTTTGTGTTGGTTTTTCGCATAAAATCCCAATATAATACATTGATGTTTTTGGTTGTAACATAAGAAAATTTGGAAAATTTCAAGTGGTATGAATACTTTTTCAAGGCACTGTATATGTTTTCACTAGACAAATCCTTAATCAATACCATCTTCAGGAAATGGTAAAGGAGCAAACACATGTCAACTGATTGTTTGCTGAAAGGCAAATCCAAAGCTGCTTTTTCAGGACCATGGACAGAGCAGAATGAGATCAGGAAGAGAGTCAGAGACAGACTAATAATGAATATAAAGATATTAGGAAGAATCCTAAGTGAACTCCAGATTCAGACAAAAATACACTATGGAACACTATGCTGTAAATATGAGTGGGAATTCTGTGGTAAGAGAAAAATATATATCGGCTTAACCACTTGAACTCTGGAAGGTTTTACCCCCTTCAACATGTTTGCTATTCAGCTCTGCGCTTCTTTGAATGACAATTGAGCGGTAATGCAACACTATACACAAATTAAATTTATATGATTTTTTTTTCAAATAGAGTTTTCTTTTGGTGGTATCTGATCACCATTCGGTTTTTAATTTTTTGCGTTATAAATGAGAAAAGACCGAACATTTAAAAAAAAAAAAAACAACAATATTTTTTACTTTCTGTTATGAAGCATATCCAATAAAAAAAATCAAATTTCTTCATAAATATAGGCCAGAATGTATTCTGCCATGTTTTTGGTAAAATAGAAAAAAAAACAATAATGCCCCCTACACACGATCGGAAACTCCGCCAGCAAAAGTCCGATGTGAGCTTTTGGTCGGAAATTCCGACCATGTGTATGCTCCATTGGACTTTTGTTGGCGGAATTCCAGCCAGCAAAAGATTGAGAGCAGGTTCTCTATTTTTCGGTCATCTGTACCAATTCCGACATGGAAAATTCCTGCGCATGCTTGGAAACAATTTGACGCATGCTCGGAAGCATTGAAGTTCATTTTCTTGGCTCGTCGTAGTGTTGTACGTCACCGTGCTCTTGACGGTCAAAAGTTCAGAGAACTTTTGTGTGACCGTGTGTATGCAAGCCAAGCTTGAGCGGAATTCTGTCGGAAAAACCATCCAAGATTTTTCCAACGGAAATTCCGCTCATGTGTACGCAGCATTAGTGTATAATAATTGGTTTGTACGAAAGTTATAGCATCTACAAACTATGGTATATAAAGTATAAGTCCCCTACGCTCCTAATAGCTCGAATGTGAAACATTACATAATAATGTGCTGATACTTTAAAATAATATCCATCAAACAGGTGAAAATACAAAAATTATACATAATATATAGATGCAAGTTCACCGTAGCGCAAAATCATCAATCAAAAAAACAAATTAATAATCCAAAAAGTCAATAGTGAAAACAAAGTCCTCTCAAGGAACTTTCATAAAAGTGTGTAAACACCCGTGATGTCCTAATAGAAGTAAGTCACCAAAAATGACACCACAGCTGTGTGTCAAATCATTCCCATAAGACAGTAATTTACCGGATTGTATTGCCCCCCCCCCATTCTTATGAGTGGGCGAATATGCTTATTAATCAATGTTGATATTCTCCTTAGTAAGCCACTCCAATTCTCCACTCCCTCATAAGACAAACAGACTTTTAAGAGGTGAGCCCAGGTGAAAACATCAACATACATACAGTATCTCCCAAAACTGAGTACACCCTCACATTTCTTGCAAATATTTTATTATATCTTTTCATGAGACAACACTGAAGAAATGACACTTTCCTACAATGTAAAGTAGTGAGTGTACAGCTTGTATAACAGTGTAAATTTGCTTTCCCCTCAAAATAACTCAACACACAGCCATTAATGTCTAAACTGCTGGCAACAAAAGTAAGTACACCCCTAAGTGAAAATGTCCAAATTGGGAACAAAGTGTCAATATTTTGTGTGGCCACCATTATTTTCTAGCACTGCCTTAACCCTCTTGTACATGTTGGCATTCATGGTTCCCTCAATGAACTGTAGCTCCCCAGTGCCGGCAGCACTCATGCAGCCCCAGACCATGACATTCCCACCACCATGCTTGACTGTAGACAAGACACACTTGTCTTTGTACTCCTCACCTGGTTGCCGCCACACACGCTTGACACCATCTGAACTAAATAAGTTTATCTTGGTCTCTTCAGACCACAGGACATGGTTCCAGTAATCCATGTCCTTAGTCTGCTTGCCTTCAGCAAACTGTTTGCGGACTTTCTTGTGCATCATCTTTAGAAGAGGCTTCCTTCTGGGACGACAGCCATGTAGACCAATTTGATGCAGTGTGCGGTGTATACTCTGAGCACTGACAGGCTGACCCCCCCCCCCCCCTTCAACCTGCTTGAAGACAAGCAGACTAAGGACATTTTAAACTTTAAACTTATTTGGTTCAGATGGTGTCAAGCGTGTGTGGTGGCAACCAGATGAGGAGTACAAAGACAAGTGTGTCTTGTCTACAGTCAAGCATGGTGGTGGGAGTGTCATGGTCTGGGACTGCATGAGTGCTGCCGGCACTGGGGAGCTACAGTTCATTGAGGGATCCATGAATGCCAACATGTACTGTGACATATTGAAGAAGAGCATGATCCCCTCCCTTCAGAAACTGAGCTACAGGGCAGTATTCCAACATAACGACCACAAACGAACCTCCAAGACGACCACTGCCTTGCTAAAAAGGCTAAGGGTAAAGGTGATGGACTGGCCAAGCCTGTCTCCAGACTTAAACCCTATTAAGCATCTGTGGGGCATCCTCAAACAGAAGGTGGAGGAGCGCAAGGTCTCTAACATCCACCAGCTCCGTGATGTCGTCATGGAGGAGTGGAAGAGAACTCTAGTGGCAACTTGTGAAGCTCTAGTGAACTCCATGCCCAAGAGGGTTAAGGCAATGCTGGAAAATAATGGTGGCCACACAAAATATTGACCCTTTGTTCCCAATTTGGGCATTTTCACTTAGGGGTGTACTCACTTTTGTTGCCAGCGGTTTAGACATTAATGGCTGTGTGTTGAGTTATTTTGAGGGGACAGCAAATTTACACTGTTATACAAGCTGCACACTCACTACTTTACATTGTAGCAAAGTGTCATTTCTTCAGTGTTGTCACATGAAAAGATAGAATAAAATATTTACAAAAATGTGAGAGGTGTACTCACTTTTGTGAGATACTGTATATATACTGTAATTTAGACAGCTATGACACTTTATTTATAATGGTGGTAATCAGCGGCTTATAGTGGGACTGTGATAGTGTGGCGGGAAATCTTGCACTAGCTGACGCTGGCTGGGAGGGATACTGACATTAATAGTGACACTTATACAGTGATCAGTGCTAATACTATACACTGTCATTGTATTAATGTAATTGGCAGGGAAGGGGTTAACATCTAGGAGCAATCAAAGGGTTAATTGTGTGCCTAACTATGTGTAATGTGTGCTGCTTTTACTTTACTACCCTGTTTCCCCGAAAATAAGACCTAGCGTGATTGTCGGTGATGGCTGTAATATAAGCCCTACCCCCCAAATAAGCCCTACCCTGTTTCCCCGAAAATAAGACCTACAAGGACTTTAACTAGGGCTTATTTGGGGGGGTAGGGCTTATATTGCAGCCATCACCGACAATCACGCTAGGTATTATTTACAGGGAAACAGGGTATCTGTCTGTTTTTTCTCCTTGCTTTGCAGGGAGAAGAACAGTCAGATCTTTGTTCACAGTATACAGAGTTCTGTGTTTTTGTAAACACAGAACTCTGTGTGTGATTGGTCACAGCCGATCAGCTGACTTCAGCCAAAATCATTATCTGAAATCAGCTGCCAAACTCGTGCTGTGTCCAATCTCACCAGGAGGTGGCAGGGGGCGCACGCAACCATGCATGCATGCCCAAACCCAGAAGAAAAGCCGAGTTATAAAAGTACATCGCCCGGCCTGTTAGCTGCCGCCCGCTCGCAATACAACTACTGTGGGTGGGCGGCAAGATGTTAAAGTAGTAGAACACCCTCATCATTTTTCAGCACACCACATTGAGCACAATAAAAATAGTTTCTTTAGTAAACTATTTGTTAAACTTCTTACCCCAGCACTTGCCGTTTACAACCTCCAATGCTGCTGGCCCCTGCTTTCTCTGTGCTGCTTCCCTGAACTTGTGATCTTCACAGGAAGGAGTTAACAGTGGAAAATGAAGTCTGCAGTCAGTCGGTTGTCTTGGCGAAGGGAGGGGGATAAATCGGGGGAGTGCCTTGCTGCCCCAGGCTACAGGGCTGAAGACACAACTCTGTTCCTTGCATAGGATGGTGGCTCCATAGAATACTGCAGGAGAAAAGAGCCACAATGAAACAAGAAACCTGGTGCAGCAGTCACGGCACTACTTTAAACATAGGGAAGGAATAAAAGATAAAGAAACTGAATACTCAGTAAGTGATTAAATCAACCTGAGGGTTTTATTTCACTTTAAGTCTGCTCAAGTCTGAGCCAAACCCAACAACCACAGTAATTATCAGCAGGCAAATATGTACCACAGTAGTTTTACATACTAAGGAACGCTCAGCATCTCTTGTACAAGCTTTAGATGCTTTAGACCCCTGGTGACCACCCTAAGGCCCGAGGGCCACATGCAGCCCTTTGGTACTTGATGTGCGGACTTCCCCCTTGGACCCCCGCAGTCTCTAGGTGGAGAGGAAGCATTGATTTTTAAAGGGGTACTAGCAGGATCTCTACTAGCCTCGTGTTTCCAGGCTCTCACTGCATTCTACAGCATTTTGCAGTCTCCAACCAAACTTTGCATGTCCACAGTCACTGGTATCATTTCCTCTAGAATTTCTGCAGTCGCTAAAGGTTTTCTGAAGAAATTTACTGGACATTACATTTGTGCTGCCCTTCAGTACTGGACACAGTATTCTAAGTTGAACTAAAGGTCAGGATCCCCCTCCTTCTGCTGGTGATCCCTCTAATGATAATAAAGATCTATATAGAGGAATCAGAACCTTCTTCCTCCTTCTGGTGATCCTTCTAGTGATAATAAAGATTTATATAGAGGAATCAGGACTTTCTTCCTTCTGCTGGTGATCCCTCTAATGATAACTAAAGATTTATATAGAAGAATCAGAACCTTCTTTTTCTCCTTCAGGTGATCTCTCTAGTGATAATACAGGTCTATGTAGAGGAATTAGGACCTCCTTCCTCCTGCTGCCGATCCCTCTAGTGATAACTAAAGATCTATATAGAGGAATCCTCCTGCCGGTGACCCCTCTAGTAGTAATGAGATATCTATATAGAGGGGTCAGGGTCCCCTTCCTCCTGCTGGTGATCCCTCTAATGATAACTAAAGATCTATATAGAAGAATCAGAACCTCCTTCCTTCTGCTGGTGATCTCTATGGTGATGCAGAATTCTATTCGCTTTCCTCGCTATGAGGCCACACTGTTTGCTAATTTTTCAATAACCTGATATGATTACTCCAAAATCTTTTATATTTCTGTAGTTCTGGCCAGCACCACACTCCCAATATTTTACTCTGTCTGGGCATTAAAATCTACAACTTCAAGCAGCTTTCTTGAGGCCTTGAAATCCCTGTTCAGCTACTGTTTGGGAAAGTTGAACACAGATCATAAGGGAAGTGCTGGATATCATTTACAACACGCAACTTGCAGGCTTTTAGCAAGTTTTAGCACTGCTAGGCCAGTTAATGGGGCCACAGGTGATAAGAGGGAAATTTATTTTTGCTCTGGGAGCCAACAGCCCCCCCCCCCCCAAATGTCTGGTGCCAGCTGGGTGCCTAAAAAATAACACACCACCACCTTACTGCTGTGATAAAATGCTTGGTACACTTCTACCAGTGAACACCGCACTCAAAAGTGTCATAGTGGAACCTGCTACCCTATGGTAATATGACAGTCTACTGCCTGGTTCTCAGACTGCTGTGTCTTTGATGGCCTTGCATTCAATGGACAAAGTGGTTCCTCCACCTACTAGGGGGGGGGGTGTCCCTGCATCCTATTACTATACTGAAATAATACTTTGAAAACCTCATTAAAGATGCAGCTGTCAATATCTCACCAACAATAGCAAACCCGCTCTTGCCCGTGAGAGCTGAACATTCCTAAAGCTTTTGTCATGCTGTGACAATCCAACAAACAAGTCGGTGTCACAAGGAGCAGCGTATAGCTAGATGCTTACAGATGAAGAGATGAGCCGGTATTGCACTTTAATGTTGATATTTGTGGTAATATTACCTCTCTCTATAGTAAGCTGGTATTACCAGTTATATTCACATGAAAGGTTGCCACTCACAGGGATGTTTGAATCTTCATTTCAAAGCAGGGAGCAAGTTTATAGAATTCTGAAAGGTCCTGTTTTCATCATATAGAGGGCTGTTAGATGTGGATACATATGTGTATAATGTTCGTAAACCTGTGATTGAAGGGATGGGCTGGCAGAGCTATTCTCTCTCAGAGTATGATGCTTCTATGGTATTTACAGAGGGGAAGGGGGGTCACAAAAAAAATGTGGTGCTGAGTGTAAATGGAGGGACGCATACACATTATTACCATCTATTTCTTCATCTATCTGTCTATAGTACTGTATAATACCTATTCATGACATTTATCTACATATAACACTATCTACAGTGTCAGTATCTATCTATCTATCTATCTATCTATCTATCTATCTATCTATCTATCTATCTATCTATCTATCTATCTATCTATCTATCTATCTATCTATCTATCTATCTATTTCAGAGTTCTGCTGCCCTCTACTGTCAGCTGCTAGTATCACACTGTAATGTATAATTATGTATGTCACTCAGCGATGTTGGGAAAAGATCCTGGAAGGAGAAAGTATGTAGAGAGAAGGTCTCAGCCACATGTCCTGTCCATGCTGCTAATACCAGATCAGAAGAGGCGATTATGCAAGTATTCCTATGTTCTAATAGTTTAACTGCAGCAGCCCATAGCTTCTTGAGTGTATTGCTGAATACTCATGACAAACACAGTATCTCTGTCCTATTACTATCTTACATGCTGACAGATAACTAGGACTGTGTTCCAGGCTGGTTGGGTAATGGCTGGAGGTCTCCTCATCACCACAGATCTTGTCTTCAGATCTCTGACACAAAGATAGAGGCTGCATCATCCTCAGGGCCCCTGCAATGAGAATTTGCTGCAACATTCATCTGGAGGCATCTCTATAAATGCCTACAGTATATATACCCAGGTATATGTGCACAATCCACCAGGACTCCTATTGGGAGCAATGATGATAATACCTCTTTGTATATTGGATGTATGTACTGTTATTAATCTCTTCTTATATAAAGCTTGTATTATTTCCCTACTGGTGTGCATCTGTGTACTTATGGTTAATGTTATATGCTGGTTGCAGAAGTTCTTCTGCTTTCAATTACTTTGATTGTTCTCAGTAAGGGTTCCAGAGTCCAGAGTTTGGAAGCTTCAAAGAGCTTTGGGAGGGAGGAATCCTCCAACCCAATGTCCAGGTCTTGCTGGAGACCTGCAGGGTGTGTGTATACAGGTGTGCACATTCTTTTATAATCACAGGCTTGGTCGTAGCTTGGGGCTACTGTTAGAAGACATGTGCGCTCCACTCAGGAGACAGTACTTCACACTGGAGTCAGGAGGTTCCTTGTCCAGATGACAGATAGTCCAGATGACTCTGTTGAGTGAGTCTAGAGGACTGAGAGAGCCTAGAGAGATTGGAGAGCTGAGAGAGTGACAAATGAACACAGAGGGGCTGTGTAAGAGTGTCTGAGAGACCAGCCAAAAGCCCCAAGGTCAATGCTTGAGGCCTAGGCAGTGGACGAAAACCTCCAGTGTATTCCGCGCCATTCCCTTCCTCACCATACTGGTTAGGGCTCCACAGTGAGGGTACTTCACACTTTTTTTGGGGGGCAAGTCACTGGCTGCAATCTACTTATGCTACATGATTCGGATGACTAGCGGAATACACTGGAGGTTTTCGTCCAGTAAGTATTTTTGATCGTTGGTCATATTTTTGTTTTTGTTTTGTTTGGCTTTACCTCCTGGCGTTCCTCAGTTTTTTCTGGGGGAATTCAGGGATCTCCTGTGAGGTTAGCATTAAGTATAAATTTTGATTGGAGTGTATTCTCACAGATATATTCCTTTCTTTTGTTTTTTTTTTTGTTTTTAGCTCTTGCACTCCGAATTTTTTCCTCCCTATTTTTGCGTGCCTTTAAAGGATTTCTTCCAGTGGTCCCTTTACATGGTGAAAGGCTATTTCTCGGATCTTGATGATAACCATTGGGGTCGAGGGAATGCTCTCTCTAATAATATAGTGGCTATGTAAGTTTTGACTCTTTATAATTGTTCAAAATGTTCCTATGGTATTTTGGGTTTCTAAATTGCATTTGTACTCTATACTTTCAGAAGTGGTATTAGCCCCTGAAGAAGATTTGAATTTATACACATTTCGAAATGCATTGGACATGGTGGATTTTAGTTTTATAATCACAAAGATGTCAAGAATGGATTATTTCTTCACTTTTTCTGATATATAATTGTGATTCATCACTTTTTTTGTATATACTCACATTAATTATTATTCCTTATATTTATTTCTATCAGTTTGAACTTTATGGCTGCTTTCACACTTTGGTGATTTTCAGGAGTTTTAGCACTAGAAATAGCCTCTAACTAATGCCTGAAAACCGCCTCCTATTCATTTCAGTGTGACTCTTCACACTGGGGCGGTGGCAGCATCATGTTGTGGGGATGCTTTTCTTCAGCAGAGACAGGGAAGCTGGTCATAGTTGATGGGAAGATGAATGGAGCCAAATACAGGACAATCTTAGAAGAAAACCTGCAAAAAACTTGAGACTGGGTCGGAGGTTCCCCCTCCAGTAGGACAGCGACCCTAAACATACAGCCAGAGCTACAATGGAATATTTAGAATGGCCCAAAGTCCAGTTCTAAATCCAATTGAGAATCTGTGGCAAGACTTGAAAATGACTGTTCAAAGACGCTCTCCATCCAATTTGACAGGGCTTGAGCTATTTTGCAAACAATAATGGGCAAAAATGTCACTCTCTAGATGTGCAAAGCTGGTAGAGACATCCCCAAAAAAGATTTGCAGCTGTAATTGCAGTGAAAGGTGGTTCTACAAAGTATTGACTCAGGGGGGCTGAATACAAATGCACGCCACACTTTTCACATGTTTATTTATTAAAAAAAAATAGAAAACCATTTATTTTCCTTCCACTTCACAATCTATCACGTAAAATCCCAATAAAATACATTTACGTTTTTGGTTGTAACATGACAAAATGTGGAACATTTCAAGGGGTATAAATACTTTTTCAAGGCACTGTACACATAGCGCTTTTGCCTGCACCATATTGCATTGAATTCGCAGTACTATGCGATTTGGTGGGGTGCATTTATGAAAAGTAGTCAATGCATTACTTTTTGTACAGTCCAGTGTGATTTCAGCCCATTCCAATGAGTGGGCTGAAAGTCGCACCACACCAAGTCTCACAGGAATTACACAGGAATGCAGACCGTGTTCCTATGCGATTAAGGCGTGAACCAGCCCTGAAGGAGCCCTAACAACTTAGATAAAACCTGCCGCTGTGTGTTTACATTACAGGGGTGGCAGCCTACCAAGATTATGTTATCATAGGATAAAAGGTAAAGATTTTAATGCCGTGTTGTGGATTTTGAATATGAATTACTCTATAACACTTATAAATAGAGAGATGAATGAGGACTGTTTTTTAAGTGCTTTTACTGCTTGTTCAGATTTCAGATTTCATATTTTAGTGTGCATGCTCTGGACATAAGTGCACTTCAAGTTCCTTCTATGGCTTCTCTCCATTGAAAATATTGGTTTGAACCAGACGTAGTTCTTACTTAAAGCAAAAAGCAAAAAAAAAATGACTCTAATTTGAGAAGAGTTTGCATTGCATTTGAGAACAGTTTGGGATGCTCCTGAAATACACTTACTTGACTTTTATTGAAGAATAAAAGCAAAGAAATTGAATAAATGATACAAGCAAAAAAAATGCACTCAATTCTTTAGTTGAAAAAAAAAAAAAAGCTTTTAGGAATGGCATGTTTCTGCACACATGCAGCAATGCATGCACAGCAGGGTGACAATGCCACTGCTGCAATGTAAGGCAGTGGGTGAGTGTTGTCACCCATGAAAAGGAACAGCTATAGAAGAAATAAAATAGAGCTATGATCAGAAATGTTATTCGACTTCAAATTAATTGTAATTAAGTAAAAGTGCTGCATTTCAAGTTATGTTCTTTCTATCGTAGACAAAATACTGATTGATCCTGCAAGTCCACCAGTTTTCCTCCAGAAGTGTTACAATGCAGCAGAGCCTGCAGGGAATTTACTGCAATGCTGTCACATTCAGCAGCTGCACGGAGCTGGACACACCTTGAGGAGAAGGGGTATTATTGTTACCACTGATAACTTCTGATAACTCCTATTGGCTGCTAATCAGAACTGGCCATGTAAAGCAAAGTGGACACCAAGTAACCCAGTGTGCCCTCTAGAGTCCAGTAAAGACATTGGTGGCTTCTATGATTATTTAACTAGTGCAATAGTCTGTGATGCTCTTTTTTAATTTGCCCTAACATTTACATTTTCAGGACAAGCCTTCAAGGTGTAACCCCTTCTTCAAAGTCCTAACATTACTTAGATTGGCTGAAACGATGCACTCAGAATCTGGTCCGTGCATAGTTAACCAATCAGCTTCCAGGTTTTATTGTCAAAGCTTAAAGGGTAAGTTCACCTTTACAGAAAAATCTGTAAGTTGAACTTACACAGAACCCCCTCCTCATCCCCCCCTGTCCCGCTGACCTGGAACGCGGCGATTACCGTTCTGACACCTGGTATAGCCGCCTCACCAGTCTGAAATGCCCTCGGCTTAATCTCCAAAACGTACCTCGTCAGAAGGCACATTGAGGAGTACTCTAATTGGCCGGCGCCGTAACATGGGTGGCGCCAACCAATCAGAACCCACTTACCCCGTCCTGTCACCGTGGGCGAAGAGGAGAGAAAGCCGCAGGGATTTTAAATCTGCTGACTGGTAAAGTGGAGATACGATATGTCAGAACAGACGAGTGTAACTCTCCAGGGTAGCGGGACCAGGTGCGATGGGAACAGAGTCCAGTGTATGTGTCAGACTTCTACGTACCTGACCGACAAGTCCGCTTGAGCAGAGGGTGGTCTCCCTTACGTGTCTGACTCACGGCCCCTGGTAGAGAGGACAGGTGGCACGGGAGTGCGGAGTGATATGAGAGCCTGGTAATGAGGATCCTGATGCTGGTAGGTGGAGGGTCTTCAGGCAGCAAGTTGGTAAACAGGAATACAGACAACAGGTGCTGAGCAGAAGCAGAGCGGGCAGGTCCAGGTACAGGCTGGGTTCAGCAACAGGCAGGCAGAAGCGAAGTCAAACAGGCCAAGGTCAGATGCAGGCAGAGGTCAAGGGAATCCGAGAGGCAAGCCGGGTAGTCAGGAGATCAGGAACTCAGTTATGGGTACAGTAGCAAGGTTACAGGGAGCTGTTGATCAGGCAGCACCGAGCAGAGTGTACAGCAGACCTAAGTAGGCTGATTGGCGCCAAACGCCGCGCACGTGTGCGCGCCGACGCGAACAGGCACACACGCGCGTGCGCTCCTGAACATCAGCGCACACCAGCGCCCATAGGAGTATGCAAACCAGTGCCCACAGGCGGACATGCACTAGCGCGCACACCAGGGCCAGCCGGAGCATGCACACCAGTGCCCACAGAAGCGCACACAGGAACGCGCACACTGGCGACCACCAGGATGACCAGCACATCGCCCAACCAGGTAACCTCTGACAGTATGTTCACCTTACAGATTTTCTGTAAAGGTAAACTACACTTTAATAGAACAAGCTGAAGTTAGAAGCTGATTTATTACTATGCACAGCTGCACCAGATTCTGTCTGCTCCAGTTTTAATAAATCCCCCTCAAAGTTTTGGCTACAATTACCAGGGCAAAGAAAATTATTCAATCACTTGTTAAAACAAGTAAGTTAAAAAAAGTCTATTAGCATTTATTGGGAATAGGGAATCTGCTAGCGATTAAAAAAAAAAAAGATTGACCACAGAGGGACAGATAGCACACATGGAATGTATCAATATTACAAAGTACAAAGTAAAGAAACACACACAGATCCATAGCTCCACTCAAAACTGGCCTCTTCTGCACATGGACAACCTGGGTGCCGGACATCACAGTCTGTCTCCACTCTTCATTAGAAATTGAAAAAAATATCAGCTGCACTCCATCTAGTTTTCCTTGCAATGTTTTTAATAATCAATGAAATGACTTCCCCTATCCTGGTGAGCAAGCCAGGAGTGGTGAAATGCGTAAAGGAAGGTTGGTTTTGGGTTGTAGACATCACTGTAAGCAGCCAAGTCACTGATTATTAAAAAAAACACTGCAAGAAGAAGAGCTAATTGGAGTGCGGCTGATATCGTTTTCTGAATCTTTCAGTAATATAATTAGCAGCTATGAGTGACTGCACTTTGAACACCTAACCTACCCTTTGCACTATTTTATTGAATAAACGAGTTAGAGCAGCTGTGTTACACATAACAGAGGTGTGGAGCTATTCCTCTATAAAACACCATAATGTTGTCTGTAAAGATTAAATATTCCTTGACCTTGGGGGTCATGTCATTTAGCTGAGTGCAGGCAATGCGCAGGCAATGTTGGCTAGACCGTCTCCAAGATCCAGGCAGAGAGGATTAAGGTCTTGTTTGGTGTCATGAAGTCAAATATGGAGATTGAAATACAGAGCTGTAACATCAAATGATCCTAACACGTCAAATTTATCAGCTGAACGTGTCAGAAAAGGTATTATCATGATGGACTGTGAGGGTGAAGAAGAGATGGATGGTACTATACGGGATGTCCAATCTGTTTACTGTCTCTTTAGATTCTCTGTAGATGTGCAATAAATGAAAAGCTTGTTTATGAGAAGCTAAAATAGAAAGGTAGTCTATAGCCTTTCAACCATGAACTGCTATGCTGGATACACACTTACTGATAAACAGTCAATCAATCAGCCATAAATATGGCTGTTACAAACGATCTTCTAGTGAAAAAGGTCTTTTGAGGTCCTCCACAAAAAAGTTTTTGGGTTCTCTGCCAGGACTAGTCATATCTGTTTGGTAGCAATATCATGGTCATTGATGGAACTGACCCTTCACTACAATTGATGGCTTAAAGTGGTTGTAAAGGCAGAAGGTACATTCTGTGAGGTAAGATAAAAAGCCTTCTGTGTGTAGGAGCCTCCCTCAACCCCCCTACTACTTACCTGAGCCCCATCTCTGCCCAGCGATGTCCATGAGTGTCTTGGCCGTCCGGGCATCTCCCTCCTGATTGGCTGAGACACAGCAGCGGCGCCATTGGCTTCCACTGCTGTCAATCAAAATCAGTTAGCCAATCAGGAGAGAGAGAGAGGACGGGGTTGAGCCACAGCTCCGTGTCTGAATGGACGCAAGGAGCTGTGGCTCAGTTCGGGTGCCCCCATAGCAAGCTGCTTGCTGTCGGGGCACTCGACAGGAAGGAAGGGCCCAGAGCAGTGAAGGGGGAACCAAGAAGAGGAGGATCCAGGCTGCTCTCTGAAAATCCACTGCACAGAGCAGGTAAGTATAACATGTTTGTTTTTTAACCACTTCCTGCCCGGCCCATAGCAGATGACAGCCGGGCGGTGGTTCAGTTATCCTGACTGGGCGTCATATGACGTGCAGCAGGATAACATGCCGCCGCGCGCCCGCGGGGGCGCGCATCGCGGCGATCGGTGGAGCGGTGTGTCAGTCTGACACACCGCTCCACCGATCTTGGTAAAGAGCCTCCGGCGGAGGCTGTTTACCACGTGATCAGCCGTGTCCAATCACGGCTGATCACGATGTCAATAGGAAGAGCCGTTGATCGGCTTTTCCTCACTCGCGTCTGTCAGATCGGCGGCTCTCCTGGCAGGGGGGGTCAGTGCTGATTGTTTATCAGCGCAGCCCCCCCTCGGATGCCCACACTAGATCACCAGGGAAGCCGCCAGGACCACCAGGGAGCCAGGCAACATGTGGATGGCCAGGTATGTACCCCATGGCCATCCACATGAGCCCAATCAGTGCCCACAAATGGGCATTGACTGGCACCATTTTAAATCAGGGATGCCAACCATCAATGTGATCAGTGCCACTAATCAGTGTCAACAGTGCCACCCATCAGTGCCCATCTGTGCCACCTATCCGTGCCCATCCGTGCCCACCAGTGCCCACCTATCAGTGCCCATTAGTGCCCACCCGTGCCACCTATCAGCGCCACCCATAAGTACCCATCAGTGCCACCCATAAGTACCCATAAGTACCCATCAATGCCACCTACGAGTGGCCATCAGTGCCGCCTATGAGTGCCCATCGGTGCCACCTATGAGTGCCCATCAGTGCTGCATACCAGTGCCACCTATCAGTGCTCATCAGTGCCACCTATCAGTGCCCATCAGTGCCCCCTATCAGTGCCCATCGTCAGTGCCTGTCAGTGCCACCTCATTTGTGCCACCTCATCGGTGCCGTCGTATCAGTGCCCGTCATTGAAGAAGAAAATGTACTTATTTACAAAAAATTTTAACAGAAACAAAGAAAAACTTTTTTTCCAAATTTTTATTTGTTGCGCAAAAAACAAAAACCGCAGAGGTTTTATATATATATTTGTTATAAAGCAAATGAGATCTACCCTGACTTCAAGGAATAAATCATATACCTGAGAAACAATCTGTCAAAAATACTTAATAGAAAAATCTTACTTATCTAAATATTTTAAGAGTGAAAACAGCCCTTCCGTTTAAAAGCAATTAAAAATAAACTGCCATCCTTAAAAATTGCCCAGATAAGTAGAAAAAAAAAGGTTTTCATATACTGTATACGATTAAATTATGCTGTATCCAGCATCAAAGAGCTTTGTACAAAAGTCGAATACATACGCTGGGTACATATCAAATGTATATATTTTCACAGCTTAAAACACGTCAGTCGGCAGTTGCTGAATCTTTGATTAAATCAAAACAATTTAGAACAATTTGTTATCCAGCAAGTAAAGACGTTTTGTAATGAACACTTTCAGCATTGGAAACAGCTTTATCTTGTACCTATTGGCTTTAAAGTGTATTTCCACTTTCGCAGCCAAATTAGGATAACACCGGCTTTATATACAGTTTTCCATGTTCCCATTCACATAGAATAATTTAATTAAAAAAAATAAAAAAAAGAGAGAGAATTACAGCTTACAATTTTGCTCTATTCTGTACCCTCCAGCAAGAAAAAAAAATTCTTGGTAGTTTTCCCTGTTAATGAGAGGACTGGGCAGCTGTGTTTGACATCATTGACCCTGTCTGTATTGTGCAGGCAGATCTTCATTATCAGTTGTAGCTCGGTTTGAACATAGTCTGTCATGACAAAGGGTTAAAGGTGTAGAGCAGTGGTAGTTGGAGGTATTTTTTTTTGGGGGGGGGGGGGGGGGGGGGCGGTAAACAATACACCATCTAGGTTGCGGGCAGTGCTTCCTCCTGGTGCTTCACAGTGGCTTCCCCCATGTCTCCTCCCTCCTCCTCGGCAGCCAATAGGATCTCTTCTCCTCTCGGCCAATTGGTTGACAGGTCTCAGGACCCACTTCCTGATTGGCCGGGAGAAGAATCAGGAAGGCAATAGCAATTATCAATTTACTATTGTCACACAACTGGGTGTGCTTGGGGAGCAGTGCACTGCGCCCCGAGCCCACCCATTTTTTGAAGCCTATTAGAGCCTCTGGCTCTAATCACATGCTTCTAAAACTGGGGTAGGCAACCTCAGCCCTCCAGCTGTTTTGAAACTACCAGTCCCATGAGAAATTGCAAGACCCTGACAATCACAGATATGACTCCTAGAGGCAGAGGCATGATGGGATTTGTAGTTTCACCACAGCTGGAGGGCCGAGTTTGCCTATCCCTGTTCTAAGAAAAAAAAAAAGCCCCATTGAAATCCATGCATTCGGCACCCGCATGTAGATTAGGGGGCGCCCCCCTGAGCCCTGCATTACGTGCCGCCACTAGTTTAGAGACTAGGGATGGGCCGAACACCCCCCCCCCCGTTCAGTTTGCACCAGAACATGTGAACAGGCAAAAAAAATAGTTCGAACACGCGAACACCGTTAAAGTCTATGGGACACGAACATGAAAAATCAAAAGTGCTAATTTTAAAGACTTATATGCATGGTATTGTCTTAAAAAGTGTTTGGGGACCTGGGTCCTGCCCCAGGGGACATGTATCAATGCAAAAAAAGTTTTAAAAACGGTTGTTTTTTCGGGAGCAGTGATTTTAATAATGCTTAAAGTGAAACAATAAAAGTGTAATATTCCTTTAAATTTCATACCTGGGGGGTGTCTATAGTATGCCTGTAAAGGGGCGCATGTTTCCCATGTTTAGAACAGTCTGACAGCAAAATGACATTTCTAAAGGAAAAACTACTCGCGGCTATTAATGAATTGTCGGTCCAGCAATACACATAAAAGTTCATTAATAAAGAGGACATGGGATTCCCCCACAGGGGAACCCCGAACCCAAATTTTTTTTAAAAATGCATGGGGGTCCCCCCAAATTTTGGCGCAGGGTTCCCTTTAAAATCCATACTAGACCTGAAGGGCCTGGTATGGATTTTAAGGGGAACCCTGCGCCAAAATTTTTTAAAAAATGGCATGGGGTCCCCCCAAAAAGCCATGCCAGACCTTTATCCGAGCACGCAACCTGGCAGTCTGCAGGAAAAGATGGGGGACAAGAGAGCGCCCCCCTCCTGAACCCTACCAGGCCACATGCCCTCAACATTGGGAGGGTGCTTTGGGGTAGCCCCCCCAAAGCACCTTGTTGATGGGGAGAAGGGCCTCCTCCCCACAATCCTTGCCCGGTGGTTGTGGGGGGGGGCTTATCGAAATCTGGATTCCCCCTTTAACAAGGGGACCCCCAGATCCCGCCTCTCCGTGTGAATTGGTAATGGGTTACAAATGTACCCCTACCATTTCACAAAAAAGTGTCAACAATGTTAAAAAAAGACAATAGACGGTTTTTGACAACTCCTTTATTAACGTCTTCTTCTTTCTCTGCTTCTTCTTCCATCTTCTTCTGGTCTTCCTTCGGTGTTGTTCTTCTTCCTCCATGAGAAGACTGGAGGAAGAAGCGGAGGAAGAAGCGGAGGAAGAACAAGATGGACAGCATGTTGTTGCATGTTGTACAGTATGTTGTATAGCAGAAAGTAAAAAATATTGTTTTTCTAAATTTTCCATCTTTTTTTTGTTAATATAATAAAAAATATAAAACCCAGTGGTGATCAAACACCACCAAAAGAAAGCTATATTTGTGTGAAAAAAATGATATACATTTCGTTTGGGAAGGGGTTGCATGAAAGCGCAGTTACCAGCTAAAATAGCGCAGTGTTAAATAGCACAAAATGGCCTGGTTATGAAGGGGGTAAAACCTTCGGGAGCTCAGGTGGTTCATTTTTTGGTGAGCATGTTACACAGTTGTTGGTTTTGGGTGCATTAACATTTTTATGTATTTTTGATCATATATGCAGTAGACGGTATCTTGTGGCTTATTGTTTATTTTTCATACTTATTGATTGTTGTGGGTTAACTGGGGGTGTTCTGCGCCCCCAGTTCTGGCATTTCAGGGGCTCAAGGGATGTATCAGGCAGTCAAAACAGCAGAGGTTTTTTTTTTCTTAGTTTTCAGTATTTTTCCTTCTTTTAGTAAGAAAAAAAACAGAACAATTGTAATTAAATACCAAGAAAAGAAAGCTCTGCCTGTCTAAAATAATATGAAATTCATTTGGGTACACTTTTGCATGATCCAGTAATTGACAGTCAAAATATCACAGCTCTGAAAATGGCCTTGAAAGGAAGAGGGTGTAACATGCTGATATTTAGGTGGTCAAAGGGAACCGGTTATTAACCCCTTGCTACCAGCTGCATGTACTAAGGGCGGCTGCTATCAAGAGCTTCTAGGCCCCCCCCCCCCCTCCCCAGGCAGAAGTGTAATATTTAATTTATAATCTAAAACCTGAAGTGCTAGTTTTTCCTGCTCCTTACCACCTTATTAACATGCTTATGAAAAATCAGAAAAGAAAAAACAAGTTTATTTTAGACCCTGTGTCATCATCACTGGCTTTCTGTTCTTCTCTATGTAATGCAAGCAGGTCGTGGCTGGTAGGAGGAGCTGGTAGGGTGCTGTACATAGCTTCCCGAAAACATCACAGCACCCTGCCCTCAGTTCTGATGCAAGCAGTTGGCTGGTTCTTGGGAGGAGTTATACAAATACAAAAATAGTTGATGGGTGGCTGTCAATTTGGAGCAGTGGGTGCTCCTAGGTAGGTTGTATTTGCATGCAGAAGGCCATAGATAACGTCCACATGCTGAGCCTCCATGATTGAAAGAACTAAAATACAATAAATGATGGGTGGGACAGAGACAGCAAAGCTGGGGAGGAAAGGGCTAGATCAGCTTTTCTCAACCTTTTCATCAGAGAGGAACCCTTTACAGTCTCAAGGAACCCCTGCTAATATTACTATATCTAAAACTCATGATACATGAATTACCCCCTTACAGATAGCTAAAAAGATCAATGGTGTGAGTGGGAACTTATCTGAGAGGCATAAATTGCTCAAGGAACCTCTACTAACTTCTGGAGGAACCCTGGTTGAGAAACCCACAGTGTAGTGAGACACCTTGCAAAACTTAACACATGGTGCATAAAAAAGTCAGCACACAAAAAAGTACACATGGTCCTCCTCTGAAGAGAAAGGACCCTAGCTCTGATCCCCCAGGGCGCAAGGCTCCTGACAGGACCCGGGGTACTCACTGGCCACCTGACCAAACCAGATGGACCCCTTTCTTTGGGAGGCCTGCCAAAACAGGCCAACCCAAGTACTAGGTGGGGCTCCCCCAAAGGGAGACTCCATGGGAGGGGGAGAGCCTGACCAAAAGGCCATGTGCCCTCCCCCAAGACTTTTAGGGCAGGCCTGTTAAACCTATATCCTAGTGAGTGGCAAACACGCATATAAAAAGAGGAAAGGGGAACTTGATAAGTACATTTCTGCCATGGTGCAATACCATGGCCGGACCTTCAGCCAGGAATAAAAAATTCCTCTGGTCCTAGCCAAAAGGCCTGGCCCTAGAGGCAGGTGCAAAAAAAATTGTGTGCAGGGTGCAGCGGTCATGGTGCCAAAAACCCAAGGTGATCTCCCCACCGTGAGAATTACGGCCACAACCAGGGGCACCTACACCGCAGGCTTCTTTCACAGCCCGGGTTTCAGCCAGAGAAGTGCAGCCCCATCCCTACCAGGAAAGCATTAGAACTTTGGAAGAGCCCTGTCATCAATCGGGGGAGAAAAAGGAACCCTCCCACCGCTCCACACCTAAATACATGGTTGAGAGACCCGGCTAGATGATGCTGTGGGTCCTACAACCAGGGAATGAGGTGGGCACTATTAAACTTGCTACAGGTTCTAAAGCACATTATGAGAAGCTCACAGTGTGCAGTGAAATCAGAGTAAGCAATTCCAGTATAGGAGAGGAATGATGGAAATCCTGGAGTTCAGCTCTAATTTAAAGCCCTTGAAAAGCTCATGAAATCGGCATAGAATTACCACCAACATGGCCAGTATTAGAGGACTGCAGGTTGGCTATTCCTGTTCTCAGTGATACTGGAAACAATTTTCTACTGAGAGTCTGCCGTGAGAATGCAGTGTTTTGAAGTTCATATCTGAAATACACTTGTATGAAAGTAAATCTCCTTTTATCTCCCTGTTCTGATATGTTCTTAGATGGAGTAATCCTGGCAGCTCTCGGCAGCCATGTTCCCGGCTTGTCAGATGCTCTTCCATCATGTTATCTTTCCAGACTCTTAACAATCCACTTCTTCAATCAATAGTGAGAAATGACACGTGCTATGACCGAGGAATACAACATCCCGGCTACACCATAATATCCCGCCTTGCTCTCCATGATACAATATAACAGCTACACTTACAGAGCCTAAGTGCCAGTATTTTTTTTTCAATACCGCTTTCCAGGGACGCTCTGAGATCCAGTGTTCATTTTGACATCAAATTTCGATTTCGTTTTAGTTATAGTCTTTTGACTAAAATGCCATTTTAGTTTTAGTAGTATTTCAGTCTTTTGACTAAAATGCTGTTTTAGTTTTTGTCGTATTTTTATTCATCTGAATTGTTTGGGTTTTAGTCGTATTTTAATCGACTTAAATCTCAAGTATATTTTAGTCGACTAAAATCGAATGAGTTTAGTTAAATTTGAATGCATTATTTAAGCATTTCTTTAGATTTGCCAAACTCATTATAGTGTATACTCCTGAGTCCTGGAGTAAAAATCTAATGCCCCGTACACACGGTCAGATTTTCCGACGGAAAATGTGTGATAGGACCTTGTTGTCGGAAATTCCGACCGTGTGTAGGCTCCATCACACATTTTCCATCGGAATTTCCGACACACAAAGTTTGAGAGCAGGCTATAAAATTTTCCGACAACAAAATCCGTTGACGGAAATTCTGATCGTGTGTACACAAATCCGACGCACAAAGTGCCACGCATGCTCAGAATAAATAAAGAGATGAAAGCTATTGGCTACTGCCCCGTTCATAGTCCCGACGTACGCGTTTTATGTCACCGCGTTCAGAATGATCGGATTTTCCGACAACTTTGTGTGACCGTGTGTATGCAAGACAAGTTTGAGCCAACATCCATCGGAAAAAATCCTAGGATTTTGTTGTCGGAATGTCCGATCAATGTCCGACCGTGTGTACGGGGCATTATAATATGTTATTATTTATGGTATTAAAGTTTGAACAAACTACAGACACAGATTTAGCCGTTGCAATATATAACGTCTTTATAAATAAAACCAAGTTTCGTAAACTTGACAAACAGAAGTACAACTTGAAAATATTAAAAAAACAAAAAACGGTAAACTCTATTGGCTGTAATGCCATTGCACATATTACCTGAATATATTACCAACATTAAATATAAAGGAAAAAAAATAAGAAAAGCCTTTTCCTTCATGTTTTTTTCTTCTTTTAGCAGCTTAGTAGATGCCCCCTACATATTCTTACGTGGTAGTGCAGTGTTAAGTTTGAAGTCAAATTTAAAATTTTCAATTTTGACTAAAATGCCATTTTAGTTTTTGTTGTATTTCAGTCATATCAATTGTTTTTGTTCTATTTAGGCATTATTCTCACGAGGCAGATCCGCTGCCTCAAAGTCCGCCTCTGTCTGCCAGCTCAGCGGGAGATCTCTCCGTTGACCTCCGCTGAGCCGGCGGGTGACAGGTCCCTCTCTGCTCACTGAGCGGGGAGGGGCTTGTCGAGCGCCGCTAGTTGCTATGGAGAGATCGGACGAAAACGGACAGCATGTCCATTTTCATCAGATCTCACCCAATCTGATCCGCCAGGGACGGATGCGAACGTAGAGGCATCTGTCTGATATTAGCGGATCGGACCGGGTCGGATGTCAGTGGACATGTCACCGCTGACATCCATCGCTCCATAGACTAGCATGGAGCGCCCGTTCAGGTCCGCCGACAAAACTGACAGGTGGACCTGAACGGTCTGACAATGTGAAAGGGGCCTTAGTCGACTAAAATAGTATTCATTTAGTCGACGAAAATATTTTAGTCGACACTGCTGAGATCATTTACACATGATAGTCACACAGAAGTCTTTGATGAACACTGAACCTTTGTCATACCAAATAATTTAGACCCCTTTCACACTGGGGCGCTTTTGAGGCGTTTTAGCGCTAAAAATAGCGCCTGAAAAGCGCTTCTCAAGCCACCTCAGTGTGAAGTCCGAATGCTTTCACACTGGGGCGGTGCGCTTGGAGGATGGGAAAAAAAGTCCTGCAAGCAGCATCTTTGGGGCAGTGCGGGAGCAGTGTATAAAGCGCTTCTACACCGCTCCTGCCCATTGGAATGAACGGGCAGCACTGCCAAAGCGCCTGCAAAGCGCTTCGGCAGCACCGCAACACGGGCGCTATTAATCCTTTCTTCGGCCGATAGCGGGGGTTAAAAGCGCCCCGCTAGTTGCTGAATAGTAAAACTCCGCTAAAATTACCGGCGCTCTACCTATAACACCCGCACTGCCCCAGTATGAAAGGGGTCTTAGAGTATATAATAGAGGATAACTACATATAACAAGCAGTACCTATTATTGAGGGGCCACACAGAAAATATTGCTGTGCTAAAGTTAATAATCCTTTTGGATTGCCGTAATCCAAAACAATTTGAAGTTAAAGCTTTTTTTTTCAATTTTGGATAGAGCCACTCGTATGAGCATGCACACACGGGGACTTGTGTGTACGTCCAGTGCCACCCAGCGGCCTATTTAAACCTGAACTCCTCACTAGTTCTTTGCTGTATGGTCTTCAGCCTTGTTCCTGTGATCCAGTCTGGTTGGCATCCTTGACCCTGTTACTGACCCGGATTCCTCTCTGACCTTGATTACCCTTTTCAATTTTGGATAGAGCCACACGTATGAGCATGCACACCCGGGGACTTGTGTCTACGTCCAGTGCTGCCCAGCGGCCTATTTAATCCTTAACTCCTCACTAGTTATTTGCTGTATGGTCTCCAGTCTTGTTCCTGTGATCCAGTCTGGGTGGCATCCTTGATCCTGTTAATGACCCGGATTCCTCTCTGACCTTGATTACCCTTGCTTGCTCATGTTTTTTTTTGAAAAATTCTGTTTATTAAGTTTTGTAAATTGCTTGCTCATGTTTGCTGTCTTCCTTTGCTACTGACACCGTCCTGGACTACTGACCACATTTCTGCCTAGTACCTCTGTACCTCACTGCCCGATTGTTGACAACTTCTGCCTGTCCCTCGCTTTGATTCTTCTTATATCCTGTGTCCTTCCACTCGGCTGTCACCTAAAGGAGAAGTACAGATCGTGGATCACAATAGTGCAGTTTGTTCTGCACTCCTGTGACCCATTTTTAGCAGACAGCAGGCTGGAGCCCGCTGTTGGCTGACGTCACAGAGCTGGTCCAGGTGCGGGAAAGAACCTGACCATATGGTCAGGATCAGCCAACATGCCTGCACCTAGCTCAGCCTCTCAGCAAACCGCCCCCTGCACAGCCCAGCACTCCAGTGAGCATGGGAGGGGGCAGAGAAGACGGTCACAAGCTCTCTGCTCACTGAGAACTAAGTGATCAGCGGTCTTTGATCGCTTGGTCCTCAGCCTTAGAGCTGGTGGGAGACAGATACAACATCGGACCAATGCTGCATCCACCTAGGTAAGTATGATTAAAAACGTCTCTTCTAATCGGGTGTGGGATCTGACTCCACCATCAACTGGACTTAGTGTTTCCACAATGCATCACCAGCTTTACCTGTGTTGGTCAGATATCAGTGCTCCCAAGTTCCTGCTCACATTGTCTACACCTTGGTATGTGTGTTTTTGCTTCACCCTTGCAATCCTGGTCTCAACATCAAGGGGTGCTCGGATGACAACTGTGGAAGAAGCCACCCTTGTCATCTCAGGCTCTGCATACAGGTACATGACACTCTGGGAACTTTTGGACTTGTGTAGTCAGATGAAGGAAAACTTCAAACAAGCTCAAACAGTCCAGCGAGGTGGCTCCCACACATCAATGTTTCCCTCGTTGAGCACCCAACAGTAGCTCAAACCATAGAAATACAGAAATAAGGCCCATGCTCATTGCTGCTCCACAACTGCTGTGAAGTTGTTGCTCCATGAGGACTCAATCCAGGTTTTACCCTGTGTTGAGCCCTAATGAAGGGGGAGTGGTGTTGCCCTCGAAATGCATTGGCTGATTTTATATGACTGTAGCGCCCTGCTCCTGTTGATCAGGCGCTTGCATGTAAATTTAGTGGGTTATCTGTTCTGTACATAGTTCAGATTCATTGATATGGCTAAATTAGCCTCTGTTCCAGCATTGGCTGTGTTACATGCAGTTCCACACTGTAGGCTGTAGGTGTCGTTGTCACCACAGGCCAGTGATGGATGGGCAACAGGCTAAGGTGTATTGAGCGTCCTTCTTTCCTAGAAGCAGCCCAGTGGGAGTGGTTCACTGCTGTACATTCTGGGAAAGGATACTTAAGGGGCAGACGCCATATTTTTCGCTCTCTTTCCTCCTGGCCTAAGGTATGTGACAACTCCTTTTCTGTCTCGAGGCTATGTGACCGCAAGTAGGCCCAGAAGCTATCTGGGGACTACTGGTTCAGAGGTGGTCCTGTGCTGTCTGTCCTGTGGGGAGAAGCTGAGCAATTGAAAGATCCAGGGGAGGACTTATCTTGGAGAGGACCGTGTGAAAGGCTGGTATCTGAAGAGGAGCCTGGTGACTCAATTGGAGGATGCATCCTAACCAAATCTACCTCACAGTACTGCCAGATGGCTTAAAGAAATTATTGGTGCTGTGTTGCTGTGTTCATTTCCATTACTGAATCCTGTGGCAGAAGATCGTCCAACTTATACTAAATCCTGTGGCAGAGGATGATTCAACAATTATTGTTCCTATCAAGTCTGTGGCAGAGACTTTTGTCCGTGCATCATTCCGGCTGCTAGGTCAGTGAGAGAGGCCTATCCGGGTGAGCAAGATCCGTTGACTGAAGGAGTACTGTCTACAGGATCTAAAAGTTCCTCAGTGATCTGCACAAGGTATCTGAACTTTCCCTTGAACCCATCCCTCTACTGCTCAAGTTGTTTATTAAAAGCATTGGAAAAAGAACCAAGTGACTGGTGCATATATCGGTGGGCGCAAGACCCAGTACAGACGCTAAGTTTCTAGTGTGGTGAACTGTGAATAAGGAGTAACGGCAAAGACCCAAAATAATAACCAGCAGCTCCTTTTGGGGTCAGTGCTACATGACTTTTTTTAAATCAACAATTAAAATGATTTCAGACTTTTTAGTCGTTCTTGTGGGCCAAGGGTGGTGAGTGCAAAAGCAATCAATAATTATTTTCTCCAATGTTAACAATGTAAATATGTAGTGATTACTTGTTGTATTGTTGTAATGTTGATTTTTTGTCATTTTGTAGAAATTGTACTAGACGCCTCCCGAAGAAGCGGCTTGACCGCGAAACTGTAGAGGTCACCTCCACAAGTACTAAATAACCTGCCTTCATCTATCTGTGCGGGCATTAATATAAATTCTGGGTCAACATTGCTGTAAACAGTTTCTTGTTATTATGTTTTTGTTTATCCACAATTGTGTCCTTATATAGACTCTTTTAATGTCTTACCCTTTAATAAACTAAAGATTTTATATATACTGGTCTATATCCCTTTGGTACCGCAATAGTCCTAATACCCTCAGAAAAAGGCAGGACCGGATTGGAGAGGTCCTAATTTTTTCCCTTCCCTTTTTCAACCAACATTGCTTTAGACAGAAACGTGAAAAAAACCTCCCCTAATGGGACAAAGACACCAAAGTAAAAAAAAAAAAAAAAAATCCTCTATAATCTGGCTGAGATCATAATTTACAATTCCAACCAACCTTCTCCTATAGTGCACATCAGCTACTGCTGCTTGAAACAAATCTGAAAGCTAAACTTCATGTAGATATTAAAGACAAATGAATGCAGCTCTGTATACATTACTATTTTTTAATGCAAGCACTGTAAATGGATACATTTGACTTAATATAGAAGTAAAGGAAATTTTACTAAAATTTTAGAATTACAATTTTAATTAAAACTTCCCTAGGTGGATGCAGCATCAGTCCGATGCTGCATCTGTCCCCCCGGTGCCTCTACACTGAGAACTGAGCGATCGAACATTGCCGATCCCTCAGTTTTCAGAGCTCCATGAGCAGAGAGCTGCTGACTGTTTGCTCCCTCCCTCATTGGAGTGCTGAGCTGTGGAGGGGCAGAGCGGACGTCTCAGGCTCTCTGCGGCTTGCTGAGAGGCTGGGAAGGGTGTCAGTCCAGGCACCTGGCGGATCCAGACTCCCATTGTCGGGATAACGAGATGCCTGGACTGATATCCATGACTTCAGCCGAGAGCGGACTTTAGACGGCTCTTTGCTAAAAACGGGTCATAGAAGTGCAAAACGGATTGTACTCCTGTGACCCAGAGGAGAAGCCCAGCCAAACAAGCTCAGGCTGGACTTCTCCTTTAAAGTGGATCTACACTGCACTATAAACCAAAAACACTGTTTAATTCATTTCTTGTATTCAAACAAACTCCCCCATCCATCCATCCATGTCTCCATGCTTTATTTTGCTGAGAAATCAGTTTAAAAAACACTCCCTAGTAGACGTGTGTACTGCCGAAAAATGTGTTCATTGTCGTTTCTCTTTTTTTTCCAGTTTTTCGGGTCATTCGTTATGATCGAAATTCGTTATTTCGAATTAATTTGTAACTTCAAAAAAATTTGAATTCGTTATGTTCCATTCATTTACATGCGGTATTCGTAAATGAGAAAATTTGTAAATTAGAAAATTCAAAAATTTTGAAATTTTCGGAAATCCGAAATAATAACTAACTAATAATAACAAACTATTACATTATAGGTATTGGAATTTCCTTTAAAATTTGGTTGTTTATGAACGTAACGAATACGAATTTATCCAAAGTTACGAATGATCAGAAATAATGAATGCCGCATCTAAATGAATGGAACATAACGAAATAATAATAATATTAAACAGTTTTTAGTATTATTATTAATTTGTTACGTTCCATTAATTTAGATGCAGCATTCGTTATTTTGGCTAATTCATAACTTCGGATAAATTCGTATTCGTTACGTTCTCTAGCAGCCACATGTGAAAAGAAATTCCAATACCTATAATTTAATAGTTATTATTATTAGTTAGTTATTATTTCGGATTTTTGCATTTTGGGGTTTTCAAATTTTTGGGTTTTCATTCTTATTTTTGAATTTGTGGATTTTTGAATTTTCAGACTTTTGAATGTTCGGATTTTCGAATTACGAATTTTCGAATTTACGAATTTTCACATTTCCGAACTTACATCTTAACGAATGTAAAAATTCTCATTTTCGGAAAAATTAGTCAAACAGGTTTTCGTTAATTAGAATATTTCCGAATTAATGAATTTGTCGAATTTCGTCGAAAAATGTATTTGAAAGCTCTATTTGTCTCACAAAAATTATAAAAAAAAAAATGTGTCTGGGTACAGTGTTGTCTTTCAAAGTGTGACAGTGCTGAAAGCTGAAAATTGTCCTGGGCAGGAAGGGGGGAAAGTGCCCGGTAGGCAAGTAGTTTAGAGTAATGCCGCGTACACACGAGCGGACTTTACGACAGACTTTGCCCGGCGGTCGGGATTTCGTTGGACAATTCGATCGTGTGTGGGCTCCAGCGGACTTTGTTTTCTCAAAAGTTGGACGGACTTAGATTTGAAACATGTTTTAAATCTATCCGACGGACTCGAGTCCGGTCGAAAAGTCCGCTCGTCTGTATGCTAGTCCGACGGACGAAAAGCCACGCTAGGGCAGCTATTGGCTACTGGCTATAAACTTCCTTGTCTTAGTCCGGTCATACCTCATCACGTATGAATTCGACGGACTTTGGTGGATTTTGTGTAGGCAAGTCTGTTCATTCGGAAAGTCTGTCATAAAGTCCGTTGAAAAGTCCGCCGGGCAAAGTCTGCCGTAAAGTCCGCTCGTGTGTACGCGGCATAGGAATCAGCACATCAGTTGTGCTGAATTGCCAATATGCTAACAAGGGACTTGCTAATAGAAAAAGGAAAGTCTGCCACTTGTTTCACAGTCCAGTCACAACCTGGGAGAGGGGAAATACCTGCATGAGCCATTAAAGGGCAGCAAAAAAAAAAAAAAGGGGTCTTTTGTCATGCCAAGCAGAGTAAATTTTAAAACTGGATGGACAGAAATACAAATCTTTTGGCAGGTAAAACTTTCCCTATATAGGTATTTCTTCAGCTTTAAAATCTTCACAATTAAACCTCTGAAACAGCCCAGCCGGACAAAAAATATCACGATTTAAAAATGTCCCTTCTGTCTGTATTAAAATGTCACTGCTGTCTAGTGACCTATTCACAAAATGAATTTAATTTTTTTTTTTTTTTGCTCCTTAAAAAACAGATCCGTCAAGTTTATATTTTGCCATGCCATTGCCAGTTAGTCTTAAACTTTGCACATTTTCAGAAAGGAAGTGTAAAAATGATTATGCAGCACCTACAGCCCAGTACTGATAAAGCATTGATAAAAAATATATAATTGCCTCTTTGTCATTTAGGCACAGTACGGATGCTGCACTTAGGTGCGGGCGGAAGGCACAGGTGCACCACCCAGCCTGTTAAACTCAAGAGAAGCTGATAGCTGCTGCGGCTTGGCGGTGTACTCATACTATTAAAGTTTAGGGTGGTATCCACCCAGGGACAAATGCCCATAATGCAAAGGGTCTCTGTTCCAGGCATTAGTCCCTGGGGGCACAATGCTGTAAAAGTACTGCTTTACCGCTGCACCGTTCAGCCGCAGCAGCCGTCAGCCTCTCATAGAGTTTAACAGCCTGCCTGCAGTGGGGCTGGACTGTGCACCTGTGCCTTCTGTCTGCAAAGAAACAGGTTCTCCAAACTCCCCCAGCAGCCCAATCACCTTTGTTTCATTGATCTATTCTTCTTCTCCCCACTGATCTGTTCAGCATTCATGGATACTGGGTGTTTCTCTTTGTTCCCAGAAGCCAAGTAAGAACAGAGGCTTTGGGAGAAATAACGCTAATGCCCCATACACACGACCGTTTTTTTCCGTCAGAATAAACTCTGACGGTTTTTTCAACGGCGTTCCGATAGAGTTCCACTGAAACAGACTCGCCTACACACGGTCACACCAAAGTCCGAACGTTTAGAACGCGATGACGTACGACGGGACTAGAAAAAAGAAGTTCACTAGCCAGTAGCCAATAGCTGCCCTTGCCTCGTTTTTGGTTCGTCCGAACAGCATACAGACGAACGGTTTTCCCAATAGGAACTGATTCCATTGGAAAGATTTGAAACATGTTCTATTTCTAGGTCTGTCAGAATTTTCTAAATAAAAAGTCAAATGAAGCCCACACACGATCGTAATGTCCGATGGAATGATTCCGTCGGACCTTTTCTGACGGAAAGTCCGGTCGTGTGTATGCGGCATAAGGCCCACCCAATGAGCCAGGGATGGTGGAGTCTACCAGTTCCCCCTATAGACTTTATGTTATCATCTAATTCCCAGGTAGACTTGTACTGTCTATTGGAACCTTAAAGCAGACATTAACCCTCTTTACATACATTAGATATTTTCCCCTCCCTCCACTGTAACACAATCAAATATTGAAAGAAAATGTTCTTTGAACCCCTTTTCTGTGGGACCCGGCCCGGCGCTTTCTTGCCTAGGCAAGAGTGATACCTCTCTCCCGAAGTCTCCTTCCTGGGATACTCACGTCACCTATCCCAGGGGGCTGAGTGCAAAAACCCTGAAGAGACTGCCAGCCCCCCGGGGTCCTGTACCCCCCAATGCAGTGTCCTCTGCCCCCTTGACATCACCCCCCACTGTAGTGTCCTCTGCCCCCCTCCTCCCACAGTAGTGTCCTGTACCCCCCAATGCAGTGTCCTCTGCCCCCTTGACATCACCCCCCACTGTAGTGTCCTCTCCCCCCTCCTCCCACAGTAGTGTCCTGTACCCCCCAATGCAGTGTCCTCTGCCCCCTTGACATCACCCCCCACTGTAGTGTCCTCTGCCCCTCTCCTCCCACAGTAGTGTCCTGTACCCCCCAATGCAGTGTCCTCTGCCCCCTTGACATCACCCCCCACTGTAGTGTCCTTTGCCCCTCTCCTCCCACAGTAGTGTCCTGTACCCCCCAATGCAGTGTCCTCTGCCCCCTTGACATCACCCCCCACTGTAGTGTCCTCTCCCCCTCTCCTCCCACAGTAGTGTCCTGTACCCCCCAATGCAGTGTCCTCTGCCCCCTTGACATCACCCCCCACTGTAGTGTCCTCTGCCCCCCTCCTCCCACAGTAGTGTCCTGTACCCCCCCAATGCAGTGTCCTCAGCCCCCTTGACATTACCCCCCACTGTAGTGTCCTCTGCCCCCTTGACATCACCCCTCCACTGAAGTGTCCTCTGCCCCCCTCCTCCCACAGTAGTGTCCTGTACCCCCCCCCCCCCCAGAGACGTAGAGCTGTGGTCACGATCCATCTGTCACCCCCCCCCCCCCTGCGCAATCGAGGGCTTGCCAACCTCCAGTATAGATGGAGGCAGAGAGGCAGGTCACTTCAAACAACCCTGGATTTGCTGGGTGAGAGAGTATGCTTTTTGAGGGTTTGAGGGCAACCAGTGGTAAAAGTAAAAGGGGAAGACAAAAAACAAAAGGAGGGGAGTTATTTTCTTGCGTAAACTACTAGTCCCAACAATTCACCATGAAATGAACAAAAGCAGACATATTTGATGTCCAAAATGGGCTTAGGGTCCCAGACAACTAAATTCATTTAGTTATTGACATATACTGTATTATTGACTTTGTTTTGGGTTGGGTCATTGCTGCTTAGCAATAAGGTATTTTATTTACCATGATTTAATAGTTATCTTTTTATAAAGACTTTTCCATCAATCTGAAGACACATACTACAGGTGCAGAAATGTTAGCCTTTTAGATGTCCAGCCTGGGTGGCAACTGTGCCCCTCACCCCCCTCCCCCCAATAGATACATTGGAGAAATGTTTAGCCACCCGAGGACATGAAGTGTGTTAATTGTGGTATCATCAAATGAAAATAAGGGAAAAGAGGGCCTAAGGGCAGGTGCACTGGTGCCGTCCCACTGCGCTTTGGGCAAAGCGCCGCTAACCCCTGGTTATCTGCACTTTTCCATAGACTTGATGCATTCAGGTAAAAAAACCTATTGACTTTAGAACCACTTTAACGACTTCAGCCCCTGGAAGGATTTGCCCCCTTTCCAGACCAGAGCACTTTTTGCGATTCGGCACTGCGTCGCTTTAACTGACAATTGCGCGGTCGTGCGACGTGGCTCCCAAACAAAATTGACGTCCTTTTTTTCCCAAAATTAGAGCTTTCTTTTGGTGGTATTTGATCATCTCTGCGGCTTTTATTTTTTGCGCTATAAACAAAAAAAGAGCGACAATTTTGAAAAAAAGCAATATTTTTTACTTTTTGCTATAATAAATATCCCCAAAAAACAATATAAAAAACATATTTTTTCCTCAGTTTAGGTCGATATGTATTCTTCTACATAAAAAATCGCAATAAGCATTTATAGCGTCTACAAAATAGGGGATAGTTTTATGGCATTTTTATTAATAGTTTTTTTTTTTACTAGTAATTGCGGCGATCAGCGATTTTTATCATAACTGGGACATTATGGCGGACAGATCGCACACTTTTGACGCTATTTTGGGACAATTCACATTTATACGATTAAAAATGCACTGATTACTGTGTAAATATGACTGGCAGTGAAGGGGTTAACCTGGGGGGGGGGGGGGCGCAGCAGGGGTTAAGTGTGTCCTAGGGAGTGATTCTAACTGTGGGGGGGGGGAGGTGGGCTATGTGTGACACGACACTGATCACCACTCCCGATTACAGGGAGCTGTATTGCTTGTTTACATTAGCATTTCCCCATTCTTCCTCTCCGTGAGACGATCGCAGGTATCCCCGCGGACATCGAGTTCGCGGGACCCGCGGTCGGACTCACAGAGCTTGCGGCGGGCAGTTACGTGATTTTGCGCAGCGGAGCTAACCTGCCGCAGTAAAACTGCGGCGGCTGGTCCGCAAGTGGTTAAAGAAGATTGTAAAATCAGATTGTATAGTATATGGTGAGCTTAAAGGAGATTGTATAGTGTATGGTGAGCTTAAAGGAGATTGTATAGTGCAGGGGTCTCCAAACTGCGGCCCGAGGGCCAGATGTGGCCTTTTGCTAGCCTTTATACAGCCCTTGGGGCACTATTCCCCTCACCACTGATATGGGGCACTATTCCTCCCACTGACACCAACAATGGGGCACTATTTCTTCTACTGATACCAATGACGGGATACTTTTCCTCCTATTAATAGTGGCACTCCTCCTATTGACCCCCAACCCCGAGGCCATATTTATTCTCACTGATGCCGGGTCCGGGACATTTTCTGCCCCCGTTGGCTACAATCCGGCCCTCCTAGAGTCTGAAGGACATTAAACTGGCCCTTTGTTTGAAAAGTTTGGAGACCCCTGGTGTAGTGTATGGTGAGCTTAAAGGAGATTGTATAGTGTATGGTGAGCTTTAAAGTGTATACAAAGCCAGAACTTTTTTCTCACCATTTTAGATTAGGGAATGGTTAAAAGCGCTGTCAGTTTCTTTTTTTTTGTTATTTTTGTCCCATTGGGGTATTTTCCTTTCACTTCCTGCTCTAAAGACACAACAGGAAGAGAAAGGAGATCCCTCTAGTGAGAAAAATGCGGCCTTCTGCATACAGGGCTTAAACAATGCGGCTTTTACAGATGTTTGGTGTTTTTTTTGTTCAGCCTTTACAAACACCTCTATATTAGCCTATGTGTCTATGCACAGGAGTATTAGAATGTGAGTGTTTACAGGGTGAAAAAAAAAAAGAAGAAAAGTGTATTCAGGAGAGAAGCTGAGGAGCAGAAAAAACATTAGGTGCACCTAAAAAAAGTAATATTCTGGCAAATCGAATGCATTAATGCTCAAACATTTGACGCACCTTAACGTGTGTATAATACACAGCTTTGAAAGTGTTTTTTTAAAGGTAGATTTAAACATGCGTCTAAATCTTCCTGTCCTCTGAAGTCTGATTTGTGCTTCGATCGCACTTCAGAGGCTACTGACAGGCGGTGAGAAGGCGATGCGATGCCTCCTCACCACCTGTTTCAACCTAATTTTGTCCGGCAAACCTTCTGCAACTGTGTGCATTGCATGTTGTCGATGTGTGTTTTGCGCCGCTTTCCCATTTACGTCAATGTGTAGTGTTTGCCGGTCTCGCCGCCCACCAATTGCTACACGGTTAACTTTGCAGCGGGCACAAAGCATCATGCCTGTGGCATGTAAACACCCCTGTCCGCTGCCTATTGCAGCTTGAAGAGGTGGGGGGGGGGGGGGGTTGGACAGTTGGTAGGTGGCAAAAATGTAGCTCAACTACACCGTGGTACAACATGCACCCACTTTGCCTTTTTTCCTCTCTATTAGTGTACTGGTGACAACTTAACATTTTGGATTTTCCCTCAACTGTAATAGTGGTCACCAAGATAAACAAAACAGACGCAGACAGCAACAAAAAGGTATCAGGGGTTCTAACCCTTCCCTATGCCACCCAAAACTAACAAAAACTAAAAGGATGCTTTAGATAAAATTTAACTGTAATGCCCCGTACACGCGGTCGGATTTTCAGACGGAAAATGTGTGATAGGACCTTGTTGTCGGAAATTCCGACCGTGTGTGGACTCACACATTTTCCATCGGATTTTCCGACACACAAAGTTTGAGAGCAGGATATAAAATTTTCCGACAACAAAACCTGTTGTCGGAATTTCCGATCGTGTGTACACAAATCTGACGCACAAAGTGCCGCGCATGCTCAGAATAAATAGACGAAAGCTATTGGCTACTGCCCTGTTTATAGTCGTTGTTTTACGCCACTGTGTTCAGAACGATCGGATTTTCCGACAACTTTGTGTGACCGTGTGTATGCAAGACAAGTTTGAGCCAACATCCGTCAGAAAAAATCCATGGATTTTGTTGTCGGAATGTCCGATCAATGCCCGACCGTGTTTACGGGGCATAAGGCTACTTCACATGGGGCAGTAAAAACAGGTGGCTGATTGTTGCCCCCTAAACACCCAGCTGAATTTTAAAATTGCAGCAGGACTGGGTGGTAAACATACAGTGGCAAATATAAAACAAAGCTCCACCCAAAAGGGGAAGCTCCGCTTGTCTGCCCCCCCCACCCCCCCATCTGCTGCCACATTTGGCATCTTTTGGGGGGGAGTGGGTGCATGGTATTGACAGCTACCCGCTCCCACTTCCAGGTGAGTTTTTGCCCAATCAGAGAGCGCAGCTCACTTCGCACATGCCCAGTAGGGAGCTGCCGTGATGTCAAGGGGGGGGGGGGGGGCTGACAGTGGCTGAGGCCCCGAGTGGGAACCCAAAAAGCCCCGGGTCTCCGGTGGGCACTGTTCTATTATTAGCCCCGAGCACCACCGCCTGCCGCCGAGCGGGGACCGATCTGATCCTGAACGCTGCCGAGTGCGGCCGAGTCACATAGCAGAAGAAAATATTACAGCGCACACATGCAAAAAAGACATTTACCTCCAGCAAGGCTAGTTTAAAACACCTGAACATTTAAAAAAAAAAAAAGTCACATAGCAGGTCCCGCCTTCTGGAGCCTGCAGCGCCTATGATGGACGCCCCACTGGTCCAATGGCGGGACCGCGGGACCGCGGGACGTGTGACGTCCACCATAGGCGCTGCAGGCTCCAGAAGGCGGGAATTACAATACAGCCGCCGCGCCACATCGATCCCCGCTCTGCGCTCTGGTGGGCGGCTCTCCTCCTCTTCTCTGTCTACCTCGCACACCACGGCTCAGCTGAGCTGCTGCTGCAGGACACGTGAAGTCTGTCTCCTGGTCTGGTAGGTCAGTGTGTGTATGTCAGGTAGGTCATTTAGGTCAGTGCATGTCAGGTAGGTCAGTGTATGTCAGGCAGGTAGGTCCGTGTATGTCAGGTAGGTAAGTTAGGTCAGCATGTCAGGTAGGTCAGTGTATGTCAGGTAGGTAGGTTAGTGTATGTCAAGTAGGTCAGTGTATGTCAGGTAGGTAGGTTAGTGTATGTCAAGTAGGTCGTGTATGTCAGGTAGGTAGGTCAGTGTATGTCAGGTAGATAGGTCAGTGTATGTCAGGTAGGTAGGTCAGTGTATGTCAGGTAGTTAGGTCATTGCATGTCAGGTAGGTCTGTGTCTGTCAGGTAGGTCAGTGCATGTCAGGTAGGTCAGTGAATGTCAGGTAGGTAGGTCAGTGTTTGTCAGGTAGGTCAGTGCATGTCAGATAGGTCAGTGAATGTCAGGTAGGTAGGTCAGTGGATGTCAGGTAGGTCAGTGAATGTCAGGTAGGTAGGTCAGTGCATGTCAGGTAGGTCGGTCAGTGTGTGTCAGGTCACCGCCCAGCAACAAAAACCCTGTGCCACTACCCCCCCGTGCCAGTCTTGGACTTCGGGCTGAAGCCCCTGGTCTTTTTGCCACCTAGCAACTCCCCACAAGGCTTCACTGCTGGTTTCCATTAGAAGAGATGGTGGCGGCAGCACCCAATTGAAAATCTGCATGGGTGAAGACGCTGTGGAATTCCTGGACAGGTAAGTGCCCTAATATTAAAAGTCAGCAGCTACAGTATTTGTAGCTGCTGACTTTTAATTTTTTTTTCTGCAGAAGCCTGGAGCTCCTCTTTAACTCGGCTTCCAGAGATTGACAGGTGGCATCACTGGGGTCAAAGGGACCACGCCACAACAGGCATGAGATTTAAAAAAAAAAAAAGCACTGGTGGCAGGATCGCTTCCTGAATGCCTGGCACCGCTGTAGAGACTGCTTCCCGAGGAAAAGAGCCCTAAAGGAGAAGGGAAAACAATCACTATACTGAGCATCATCCAGAATATAAAAAAAAAAAGTAAAAACCTTCTTATACAATGTCAGGGGCCCCCTTTAATCACAAACAGGATAAATATGTAATTGTAATATCCTGGTCATTATGCTGACCAAAGGGACCAGACTTTGATCCAGCCTTCCCCATGCACAGGTTTGTCACTGGCTGTACATGGAAGTGTACAAGTAATTCCTATAAATTATTTCCAGGGCATTTTCCCAGGCCTCAAGTTCAATCGTCCCTTCAGTTTAGTATTTATATTTTAATAACATTTTATGGGATAATATTCTGCTGCCGTTTCACAAGTTCTGCTTCTTGCTTGAAATTCCCTATTGATCGCCTCCGCTCTGGGCGTCATTGTGGCATATATCTCGCCTTGTACAGCTGACAGGACATCTATACAGCAGAGAGAAAAGAAAGAAAAAAAAAAAAAACAATCACCTCAACAGATCCGCAGTGAAATTAGGCCGGATTGGGCCTCATCTATCAAAGTGGAAGGATCTGTGTTACTCCAAACAGCCAACTTCTCCCTTCCATTACACCATAGGGAGGATTGTGATTGGTTGCTATGACTGGGGCAGTTCTGGGTTCAGAGGCTTTATTCCTAGAAGATGTTAGCCTCTGGAAATCTCAGCACCAACCAAACCAACTACAGCATACCACAAAACTTTTTCTATTTTTTTTTTTTCGATTATTTTTTCCCCTAACAAATATACAAAACAAATATATGAGAACAAGACACAGGCAATCCATTTTTTTTTTGCATGGTAAAATGTTAGATCTACACAATAATAATAATAGTAAAAAATATTTTATATATATATATATATATATATATATATATATATATATATATATATACACACATATTTGTTTTTTTTTACTTTCTGCAAGCAATAAAACATATCCAATAATAAAAAAAAACAACAATTTTCTTCATTCTGCTACATGTTTTTGGTAAAAAAAAAAATCGCAATAAGCATATTAGCATATACTGATTGGTTTGCACAAAAGTTATAGTGTCTATAAACTATGAGATACATACTGGAATTATTATTATTATTTTTTTTTAAATAATAATGGCGGCAATCAGCAATTTATAGTGAGACTGCAATATTGAGGTGGAGAGTCGGACACTAACTGTCACTTTTGACACTTTTTGGGGACCAGTGACACTACTACAGTGATCAGTGCTAATAATATGCACTGTCACTGTACTAATGACATTGGCTAGGAAGGGGTTAAACAGCTAGGGCGATCAAGGGGTTAAATGCGTGCTTTGGTGTACTGTGTTAGGGGCTTTTACTAAGGGAAGTGATGGATTTTATTCCCTGAGCTGATCGGCATCTGCTGTGTCTAATTACAGTACAGCCGGGTCACCGGCGGCATGCACGCCCTCTATGTGGAAGTGTGGGATCATGTACCTAGTACAAGATCCAGCCCAGGAGAGCCACCTTGCCACCGAGAGATTGAAATAGCAGGAAAGACTACTATAGTCGGTTTCACACTACCACCTTGCGGTTTGGCTAATCTGCGGTTTTCCATGGACTTTCTATTAGGTTGTGCGTTTTTGGTGTGTTTTCTGAAAGCGCCACAAAGATGCCGCATGCAGAAAACATGGCAAAAACGAGTGACCTAATAGAAAGTCTATTGGAAATTGTGGGTTAGCCACGCGAAAACTGTGGGTAAATCTGCGCTGTGGCCAAACTACAGTGGAAACCAGCCTAACAAATCAACATTTTTAGCTAAACTTTGTGGATTATATATTTTGCATCCTTAGATTCACAATGTAAGTATGCATATGTGATACCTGATCAGCCTCTGTGGAAGCTGTAAATCACTGAAGTAGCCCTATCTTCCAGGTGGAGGCGGCTCTAGACTTTTTGAGGCCTTATGCAAAACCTAGACATGAGGCCCCACTCATGCCCATGATGGGAAAAATAATTCAAGTGATCCAATAGTTATCATTAGCGGATGAGACAAGAGAGTCGGGGGTGAGTCTGGGCTAGGATGGGAGTCCCACCACTACTGGGGAGTCTTGAGAGGATCAGGGATAAGACAGGAGTCCCACCAATACTGAGGAGTCTTGACAGGCTTGAGAGGATCAGGACTAAGACAGGAGTCCCACCACTATTGGGGAGGCTTGATGGGCAGGAGAGGGATCAGGACTATGACAGGAGTCCCACCACTCCTGGGGAGGCTTTACAGGCTGGAGAAGAATCAGGAATATGACAGGAGTCCCACCACTACTGGGGAGGCTTGACAGGCTGGAGAAGGATCAGGGATATGACAGGAGTCCCACCACTGCTGTGGAGGCTTGACAGGCTGGAGATAGATCAGGGATATGACAGGAGTCCCACCACTGCTGTGGAGGCTTGACAGGCTGGAGAAGGATCAGGGATATGACAGGTGTTCCACCACTACTGCAGGGGCTTGACAGGCTTGAGATAGATCAGGGTCTGGGCTAGGATGGGAGTCCCACCACTACTGGGGAGTCTTGAGAGGATCAGGAATAAGACAGGAGTCCCTCCAATACTGGGGAGTCTTGACAGGCTTGAGAGGATCAGGGATAAGACAGGAGTCCCACCACTATTGGGGAGGCTTGATGGGCAGGAGAGGGATCAGGACTATGACAGGAGTCCCCCCACTACTGGGGAGGCTTGACAGGCTGGAGATAGATCAGGGATATGACAGGAGTCCCACCACTGCTGTGGAGGCTTGACAGGCTGGAGAAGGATCAGGGATATGACAGGTGTTCCACCACTACTGTGGGGGCTTGACAGGCTTGAGATAGATCAGGGTCTGGGCTAGGATGGGAGTCCCACCACTACTGGGGAGTCTTGAGAGGATCAGGAATAAGACAGGAGTCCCTCCAATACTGGGGAGTCTTGACAGGCTTGAGAGGATCAGGGATAAGACAGGAGTCCCACCACTACTGGGGAGGCCTGATGGGCAGGAGAGGGATCAGGACTATAACAGGAGTCCCACCACTACTGGGGAGGCTTGATAGGCAGGAGAGGGATCAGGACTATGACAGGAGTCCCCCCACTACTGGGGAGGCTTGACAGGCTGGAGTAGGATCAGGGATATGACAGGAGTCCCACCACTACTGGGGAGGCTTTACATGCTGGAGAAGGATCAGGGATATGACAGGAGTCCCCCCACTACTGGGGAGGCTTGACAGGCTGGAGAAGGATCAGGGATATGACAGGAGTCCCACCACTACTGGGGAGGCTTTACATGCTGGAGAAGGATCAGGGATATGACAGGAGTCCCACTACTACTGGGGAGGCTTGATAGGCAGGAGAGGGAGCAGAACTATGACAGGAGAAGGATCACAGATGGGATGGGAGTTTATTTTACAGATGAGTAGTACAAAGATTTCAGTTGCAGTATAGAGAGATGGGATGGGTGCTGTGCTGGTAATGAGTGCAGTGCTCTTCCAATAGAGATAAGCAGGAAGGTGTAGAGGCAGCGCTGCATCCTGGGGAGGATGGAGGATCAGGTACCCTGCAAAATAAGCCCACCAAGTGAGTGTCAAATCCAGCTACCTGATTTCTAGTGTCTGCTAGTACATGCCCCATATTAGTAGCTGGGAAATCCCCTAACACTCACTCTCAATAACCAACATACGCTCCTGATGTGTGCATGTGAGAGGGGAGGGTGACCATTGTCCAAGTGCTTTTCTTTTTTATTTTTTTTTTCAAATTCTGCTAACCTGGCCCCCCTCCCTCCCATCTAGCTCACCACCCAGAGTAGAAGACATCAGGACTCACCCCCTCCTCTACTGAGGGGGGACACAAGAGGTGAGAAGGACGTGGGAGCCGATTGCAGGGTCGAAGCACCGGCTGCACGGATCACATCACTGCGGAGCATACACACTTTGCAGCAGTTTTAAGAAGCAACCACCCCCACTCCTAACCAGCCAAGAGGAGAGTCGACTAACTTTAGATCAATTGATTTTTTCGTCCCCAATAAATAAATAAATACACATTGTCCCCCTTCCTCCCCCCTGCTCCTCCAGGGATCGGTGGATGCTCCAGCTGGCTGCCCTCACTAAAGTCGGATGAAGTGAACTCCATTGCCAGAAAGAGGAGAGGGAGGTGAAAGACGGGGCCGGTGCAAGGATTTTCGTCTACACAGCGAAGGTGCATTTTGTTCCCCCCCACCATCCCCCTTCCACCCCTCCCTTCTCCTCCACAGTGTAATGCACAGTGTAGCGGTAAGGAGAGTGCAAATTCCGCCAACCCCCAACTTTACTCTTTCAGCAAAAATCACCACTCCCATCTGTCCAAAAAAAAATCCATCACTAATTTGTACACTCCCCCCCCCAGCACAGATCCTCTCTCCCTCTTCCAGAACAAATCCCCCCTCGTAAACAAATCCTACTCCACCCTCCCCAAATCCCCAGTCCCAGCACAATTCTTCCCCATCCTAGCAGTTATCCTCACACTCCTCAATTCCCCCTTCCAGCACAAATCCCCCCCCCCCCAATACCCTTCTCAGAATAAATCCTCTTCCACCCCCCCCCCCAAAATCCTCCTACTGAAATATATCACTCTGTGTGTAATAAATCTATATAAAATATATGCGTTTCACTTTTTGAATTGAATTACTGGAATAAATTTACTTTTTGATGACATTCTAATTTTTTGAAATGCACCTGTATATAAAATAACTGTGACTCTGTGAAATTGGAATGGACTCACCAAAGCCAGTCTGTATACTCAGCGTTATCGACCCTTCAATGGTCAATTTCTTTTGTTTTTTTTTCTGTCCATCTTTTTTATTGATATCATGGGACTATATATCATTTTCAGACTGCCTATGTCAATGCCAATTCATGTCTCAGTTCCAGTCAGTCTACCAATGCCCATTATTATCAGTCCTTGTGTTTCTTTTTTCAGTGTGTCTTTATGTTTGTCTCTGTCAGTGCCAATTACTCTGCTGGGTACAAGTGCCAGTCAAACTGGCCATCAATTTGAATTTGTATCTGTTTGTGTCAGTGCCCGTTTGTCATTCCATCCATGCCAGAACTTCCATCAATAATCTCAATATCTGTATATGACTGTGAGTCGGTCTGCTTCAATGACAGGGGGTCTGTCCTTCGATGCCAATGAGTTAAAATGTCTCTCTGTATCTATCAGTTTAGAAGGTTTGTGTTTTGTCTGTCCTAAATTTAGTTAGTGACTCCTTTGAAACGAATCCTGACAATCTATTTAGACATCTGTCTCTTTTTCTGTGACAATGACAATCATTCTGGCTCTCGATGACAACCCATCAGTTAGTCACAGCCAGTCATTCTATGTCCACCAATGACTGTGGCAATGCCAGGCAATCTGTCCATCTCTGAACAGTATGTTCATATATGTTTGCCCATTGTCAATCTGCCTCTCTATATACATCTGGGCCAATGCCAATCCACGCATGTGGATGATGTGAAGGAAAAAAGGGAAAGGGAGGAGAGAAAATGGAGAGGGCAGAATATTATGCAGAGGAATAGATGCAGAATCCAGGGAAGATAATGACTGCCGTATGGAGAGTCCAGATTGAATGTTTGGACCTTTTAAGGTATAACTAGCTGAAATGTCTCCAGGGCATTGCTTAACCACCCTGTGGACCCAAGGATCAGTGAGTCCAGATACTGACCCAATTGTGCTCCAGACATTGTTTAAATAGTTATAATGGCTGAGGCTCCAGGTATGGGACTCCTCAAGCCAATGTTGTTGAGAATGATTGTCCTTTTTATTGAGTTTGCAATTTATTTAAATGTCTCTTATGTTTACTGCAACAGTCAGAGCACTAGCTAACCTGTCACTGTAACAATATCACGTACTGGACATGAAAAGCTGTAGCTAGTGGCCATGTTGTGTGAGAACCTTAGGGCAGCCATGACAGCTTGGCTAACCGTAATATTACAGAACAATCTGAACTCCCTGTTAGGAATTCATAGGTTTAGACTTCAAAGAAACGGTCATCTCGACAGAGAAAGCAGAACCAGGCTAGGCCAGTAAAAACAGCTCATGTCGGCCTGGCAGGATGTTCAGGCCTGTCGTAAAATTGTCATCCTCTCAATTCAGAGAACCAGTAGATACCGGTCGTAAATACCCGAAGGCACATAAAGCTTAAAACAGTGGAATAAGTATGAAATTTCAGCATGTTTCAAAACTTCCAAAGTAATAATAGCACAGCCATAATATGGACATATTTAGTTTCCTCAGATACCGTATGTATAACACGCACCCCAAGTTTAGGAGGGAATTTTAAGGAAAAAAACTTTTAGGAGGGAAGTTTAAGGAAAAAAACTTACATTTAAATGCCCATCAATGCAGCCTCATCAGTGTCCATCTGCAGCCTTGTCAGTATCCATCTGTAGCCTTGTCCCCCATTGCAGCCTTGTCCCCCATTGCAGCCTTGTCCCCCATTGCAGCCTTGTCCCCCATTGCAGCCTTGTCCCCCATTGCAGCCTTGTCCCCATTGCAGCCTTGTCCCCATTTGCAGCCTTGTCAGTATCCATCTGTAGCCTTGTCCCTTATTGCAGCCTTGTCCCCCATTGCAGCCTTGTCCCCCATTGCAGCCTTGTCCCCCATTGCAGCCTTGTCCCCCATTGCAGCCTTGTCCCCCATTGCAGCCTTGTCCCCTATTGCAGCCTTGTCCCCCATTGCAGCATTATCCCCCATTGCAGCCTTGTCCCCCATTGCAGCATTATCCCCCATTGCAGCATTGTCCCCCATTGCAGCCTTGTCAGTGTCCATCAGTGTCCTTCATTTGCAGAAATCTGTCGTTTGAAAATGGCGCCGCCATTCTCGCCGTCTTTCGGCCATTCTCGGCGGCTTTCGGACACCGAGACTGCGAGAGCTGCCGAGAATGGCCGAAAGCTGCCGAAAGCCGCCGAGAGCGCCTAAGAGCCGCCGAGAATGGCTGAAAGCCACTGAGAGCCGCCAAAAGGCTCACAATCGGCGGGGGGATCAGCGTATAACATGCACACACGATTTCCCCCTGATTTTAAGGGGAAAAAAGTGCGTGTTATACGCCGATAAATATGGTAATTTGTAACATTTTAAGTGCAGACACCCCTATGTCAGGTCATATGGTAATCCACTGGTACCCCTTATTCCTCCTAAGTAGACTAGACATTAGAAACATAGCATGTTTATATTTGTTTTGAAGCAAATCTCAGGCTGAACAACAATATGAATATTTGGAGTCTGTAAACACTATAGGTGTCCTTTTATGAAAGTGAGGTAAAATACCTCGATTCAGTTCTCAGGCATTCTCAGAGGAGATCGCGCTCCTCTGAGTGCCTGTTTATGAAAGTGTGTAGATCGCTTCTCATATTGAGTTGAGGAGCGATCTACAAATGCCAGGAACTCCTGAGAAACGGCTCCTCTCACTATAATCTCGCGTGATATAGCGGGATTACAGTATGAGGAACCATAAAATACAAATGTTTAACACAATTCAGCACACATTATTCCCCAACATAAAATAATAAAGTTAAATTCCCCCTACACAATATACATTAACCTAATTATAAAAAAAACATTGTTTTTATCAATATTTAAAGATCATACATGTCCCTATTTAAATGTGAATGGTGTATAGTAAATGAATGTAATGCACATATGTAATGCAGCTATACACCATTCATATAAATGCAAAATACATTTATAATCATTAAAAAAATAATTTTAATAAAGTATACAAGTATAAAAATGTATTAATAAATTAAAATAAAATATATTTCATAATTGATATACATAAAAATTGATAAACTGGTGCAATGCGAGAACACTGCGAATCCACTGCGGGTTCCTGCATCGCACCAACTTGCATGTCAGTTCACACTGCCATATGCGAATCGCTGGGGAGTGTCAATACATTGTTAAAAACACCCCCAGTTCAGCTTGCATATCGCACTGCGAACTGACAGTCCGGACATGAATCGGATCGCATAGGTGTGAACACACATGCGATCCGATTCTGGTCCGAACAGAAAAAAGGGTCCTGTGCGTGTTTGCACCGAATGCGGTGCGATATCAGCCATACTATCTGTACAGCTGATATCGCACCGCACAGACATCGCATGTAATGTGAATGGCAGTGTGCTGCGAATAACATGCGATGCCTGTGCGATGTCGGGCATCGCACAAGTGTGAACTGGGCCTAAAAGTTAACAACACCCCCAAATCAGTTCGCATATCGCAGTGCGATCTGCAAACTCGGACAGTAATTGAATCGCATGGATGTGAACACCCATGCGATCCGATTCTGCGGTGGACCAAAAAAAGGGTCCTGTAAGAGTTTGGTCCGAGGGCAATGCAAATTTAGCAATACTATCTGTATGGCTGAAATCGCATCGCACAGAGATCGGATGTGATTTTGCACTGCAGTGCGGTGCGAATCACATCCGATCTTGGACACCGCAGCAGTGGGAACTGGCCCTAAACCATATTGCATTTGCACCAAAATGGTACAGGATCCTTTATTTGGTCCGCACTGGAATCTGATCGCATGGGTGTGAACACGCATGCGATCCGATTCCTGCAACATTACATAGTTCGCACTGTGATCTGTGAAATGATCTGGGGGGTGTCATTAACTTTACATTGACACCCGCAGTGGTGCGCAGATGTCAATGTAGGTGCGATGTGAAAACCCGCTGGTTCACGCATCGCACAAGTGTGAACCCAGCCAGAGACATGAACATCTAAAAAAAAATATATATATCTATATCTATATATATAGATATATATATCTATATCTATATCTATATGTATCTATATATATAGATATATATCTATATATATCTATATGTATATATATATATAGATATATATATATATATATATATCTATATATATATATACATATTTTTTTATATATATATATATATATATGTACACACTATAAATTCCTATCCTGCTGGTTTTGGGGTGTGTAATGGTGGGGACGATGTACTATGACTGTTTGGTGAAAGAAAGAAGTCAAAAGACTTCTTGCTTTCTCCAGAATATCAGCCAGTTTCAGGCTTCTCACTCTGATTCTCCACTTCTGAAATGGTGAATCAGAAAGTGAGAATTCTGTCACAGATCGCCAGTGAGGTCCTGAGATCGCACCTTCATAAACTGGCCGTTTCTGTGAATTCTCACTGTGCTGAGATAATCAGCGGAGAACATGTTCTCCACTGATTATCTCAGTTTCATAAACTGGTAATGAGCTGAGATCAGCGGTGAGACTCGGGATCGCCGCTGATCTCAGTTTCATAAAAGGACACCATAGATACAGAGATATGAATATGTATCACAAAGTGTACCTGGGTCATGGTCATGAGTGTAGACACCTCCCAGCAACCAACCCCTAAACAAGATGACCAGACGATTGGTCACTGGTCGCTGTCAACACCCTCTTTGATTTGACAGAAAAGAGGAGAAGCCAAGACAATGTGCAGTTCTCCTTTTACCATCCAAGCAGGAACAGTTTGAGAACCGATTACCTAGCTCATCGATCAAACTCTGATCAACCTTCGGACATTAATTGCAAGTATTCTTCCTTCCCTATTCTACCTTATTTCTTTGTGGCTGTATATTGTCATTTCTTTAAAACATCTTTTTTCTGTAAATGTTTTATTTGTACCAACTTGACCTTTTCATATTAAACCCTTATGTTGAAAAGTGTTAACCTTGTCTCTAAAGCTCTTAATGCAAGCTATAAACGAACCTGCCTCTTACAAGGGTGCTACTTTTTTAGAGTGAGGCCTCTGAGCAGACCTGTCTGTGGTGGCAGTGTATGTTGCAGACGCTTATTCTGAAATCACAATTGGTATTGCTAAAATTACGAGTCTCCCCCGGCTCGGTCTTTTAAAATGGGGGTGGTGGCAGTTAAAGGGTTAATTGCATAATTAGCCCAGTGACAATCGCTCTCAGGCTGCTCGCACCTAGATTGTGGTCCCGCAAGCTGGAAAATCCTTGTGCTGGGCGCAGCTGAGAGTGGCATTGTTACGTAAGTGACAGCGTGGTGTGAGGTTGGCCGGTCCTTCGTCGAGAGTTAACGAGGAGGGCAGGGATCTGACACCCGCGTTTGTCACAGTCACCTGGACAGGGAGCATGCAAGAGAGGGTGGCTATGTTTCTAAAAAGATGTAGAAGAATATATATTGGCCTAAACTGATGACAAATTTTGTTTTTTTACATTTTTTTTTGGATATTTATTATAGCAAAAAGTAAAGAATATTGTTTTTATTTTTTAAATTGTCATTTTTTTTTTTTTTTACGCTATAAAAAAACAAAAAAAACACAGAGGTGATCAAATACCACCAAAAGAAAGCTCTATTTGTGGGGAAAAAAAGGAAAAACATTTTGCTCAGGTACAGCGTTGCACCAGGGCCATCTTTAATATTGATTGGGCCCTGGGCAAACATGTTCTTGGGGGCCCCCCTACATTCTGAGACATACAAAAAAATAGCAGGTTGGCTCAAAATCAATCTACTGCAGCAGATCACGCAGCAATTGAAATTGGTTGCCAGAGATTACAGCCTATCCTTACCGTTCACTGATTGGTTGCCAGAGATTACAACAGATCACTACTGTTCACTGATTGGTTGCTGCAGGTTACTGCACACCATTACTGCTCACTGATTAGGTTGCTAGAGGATACTGCACACATTACCGCTCACTGATTGGGTTGTTAGAGGTTACTGCACAGTGCACATCCTTGCCGCTCACTGATTGGGTTGCTAGAGGTTACTGCACACCATTACCGCTCACTGATTGGGTTGCTAAAAGTTACTGCACACCATTACCGCTCACTGATTGGGTTGCTAGAGGTTACTGCACAGTGCACACCATTACCACTCACTGATTGGGTTGCTAGAGGTTACTGCACAGTGCACACCCTTAACTCTCACTGATTGGGTTGCTAGAGATTACAGCACACCATTACCGTTCACTGATTGGGTTGCTAGACGTTACTGTACACTATTATCGCTCACTGATTGGGGTGCTAAAGATTACTGCACATCATTGCCGCTCCTTGATTGGGTTGCTAGAGGTTACTGCTCACGATTACTGCTCACTGATTGTGTTGCTAGAGGTTACTGAACACCATTACCACTCACTGATTGGGTTGCTAGAAGTTACTGCCCACTATTACCGCTCACTGATTGGGTTGCTAGAGGTTACTGCACACCATTACAGCTCACTGATTTGGTTGCTAAAGATTACTGCACACCATCACCACTCACTGATTGTGTTGCTATAGGTTACCACACACAATTACAGCTCACTGACTGGGTTACTAGAGGTTACTGCACACCATTACAGCTCACTGATTTGGTTGCTAAAGATTACTGCACACCATCACCACTCACTGATTGGGTTGCTAGAGATTACTGCACACTATTATCACTCACTGATTGTGTTTCTATAGGTTACCGCACACAATTACAGCTCACTGACTGGGTTGCTAGAGGTTACTGCTCACCCATTGGTTGCTATAAGTCACTGCACACTGAATTCTGTAACTCATTAACAGTGTCCCCCTCTGTAAGCTGCTCTGGTCCAGCCGCTGCTTTATCAATCCACCGCTCTCCGCTGCTGACAGAAGGGTGAAGGAGAACAATCACAGCCCACTCTGTGTCTTTCATCTTAGCCCTGCTGACCAGAGAAATGGCGGGGGCGGAACACTAACCGTGACCAGAGAAGGGGCGGGGCGAGTGGAGGGATATTGACTGTGACTGGAGAAGGGGTGGGGCAAGCGGTGGGGGAACATTGACCGTTACCGGAGAAGAAGCGGGTCGAGCGGGGGAAACACTGACCGTGACCGGAGAAGGGGTGGGGCAAGCGGGAGGAACACTGACCATGACCGGAGAAGGGGCGGGGCAAGAAGTGGAACACTGACCATGACGGGAGAAGGGGCGAGCGGGGGGAACACTGACCATGACCGGAGAAGGGGCGGGGCGGGCGGGGGGGACATTGACCGTGACTGGAGAAAGGGCGGGGCGAGCAGGGGGAACACTGATTGTGACCGGAGAAGGGGCGAGGCGAGCGGGGGAAACACTGATCATGACTGGAGAAGGGGCGGGGCGAGCGGGGGGGAACATTGACCATAACCGGAGAAGCGAGGCGAGCGGGGGGGGGAAACACTGACCGTGACCAGAGAAGGGGCGGGGCGAGTGGGGAGAACACTGACTGTGACTGGAGAAGGGGTGGGGCGAGCGGGGGAAGACTGAGCCGCTCTGCCTCACTTCCTGTAACAGCTGCTGGTGACTGATATAGGGAGAAGTGGGATGAGCGGGCTCCATCACATACAGCCCACAGTTTGCCTCTCCCTTGTCACACTCAACCGGCCAGGAGAGCAAGTGGGGAATCGGCTGCACCTGCTACACGGGATGAATATTTGCGGGCAGCATGAGCTCAAGGAGAAGTTGCTTTTGGGGCCCCCCAACAATGATTGGGCCCTGGGCAACCGCCCTTTTTGCCTCATGGTAAAGATGGTCATGCGTTGCACAACCGCGCAATTGTCAGTTAAAGCGACGCAGTGCAGTATTGCAAAAGATTGGCCTGGTCAGGAAGTGGGTAAATCCTTCCGGTCCGGTTAAGCAAATTATAATAATGGGTATAACGAAAAAATAGCTCCAACTTCCTCTTTAAATGAAAAAAATATATTGTAATTTACCATGACATGGATGATTATAAGTCTATGTAGTATTCCCAGCCAGTATTTTGTATTATAATCTTAGTCTCTCTGGATGCGTAAGGTTTCCCTGGAAGCTATATTAAAATGCTGGCTTCGATGCTGGTGTTACTAATCAGCATGAACATTCTATATTGTAGAGGAAGACCTTCCCTATACCGTACATACATTTCAGTAGGATTCTGGGGCACTATCCCCTGCAGCCTTCTACATTACAATTCAGCAGGCTTGTGCTATGCATGTCAATCACAGAACATGATTTGACAGCCAGTACATGTACAGTACTAAGTTATTCATTTAATTATTTATCAACTCTAATGGCTTCTACATCTTGGCGCGGTGACACCGCTGCTGCCTTGCTCTCTTCCCTCTGCTCTATAGCACTGTGAAGATTTATAATGCTGGATCCTGGCAAGATACTGGATATGTACCACTATGCAACCTATGCCAATTCTACTAACTACAAATCCCAGCAATGCCATTCTAGCCTTTTCTTACCCCCTGTATCAGAATGTGGAGAGGCTGGTATCTAAGTGGGAAGAAACCAAGAAACCCCTTAAGAATTTTCTAGACAGACAGGAAACATAGGCTTCATGCAGATCGATGCAAAAAAAAAAATTTTGCTTTCAGGGCGTTTGGCATTTTTCTGCATGTTAGCTAATACGCCCATTCACATGCAGACATTTTAGCATGCTTTTATGCAGTGGCAGAAAAAAAAGGTCCAGGCATGCATTCCCATAGAAGTATTTTTGTAATTTTCTGCACAAACACACATAAACCTGCCTGAATGTGTAAAAACATGCATAAATGCACGCTTATGTGTGTCAGTTCATTCTAATGGCTAAAATACATGAATATTCTAGCCTGGGCTCTCCAAACTTTATAAACTAAGGGCTAGTTTACTGTCCATTAAGCTTTAGGGGAGCCAGACTGTGGCCATTGGGAGTAGACATTGTTCTGGTGTCAGTTGGAGGAATAGTGCCGCATTGTTGGTGTCAGTGGGAAAAATAGTGCCCCATTGTTGGTGTCAGTGGGGGAAATAGTGCCCCATTGTTGGTGTCAATAGCAGGTATTATGCCCAATTTTTGGTGTCAGTGGGAGGAAAAGTGCCCCAAGGTCCAGATAAAGGCAAGCAAAGTGCCGCATCCAGCCCCCGGGCCGCACTTTGAAGACCACTGTTCTAGCCAATAAAATAGGTTAATGCACAAACGCATATAAACACCATAGGCATGCAAACGCACTTAAACTCAAGTGAAAAAAAATTAGATTAAAGGCATTTTTTCTGCCACCTTCTGCCGGCATACATTCATGCGCCTGTGTGCATGAGGCCATATATAGTAGCCTTGCTCATGATTTTTAAAGCGCAGTTCCACCCAAAAGTGGAACTTCCGCTCATCCGATTCCTCCCCCCCTCCGGTTTCACATTTGGCTCCTTTTGGGGGGAGGGGGATGCAGATACCTGTCTAATCCAGTTATTTGCACCCACTTCTGGGAATAGACTCCCGCAGGAGTCACGCCCCTTCCCGCACCCCTTGCTGTCTCCTACGAAACACACAGGTGATAGCGAGGACCAGTTAGGATGCGCAGCAAGACTTGCGCATGCACAGTAGGGAACCGGGAAGTGAAGCCGCAACGCTTAACTTCCTGATCCCCTCACTGAGGATGGCGGCGGCAGCAGACGAGAGCCGAGCGATTGATCGGCTTCGACTGCCGACATCGCTGGACCCTGGGACAGGTAAGTGTCCATTTATTAAAAGTCAGCAGCTGCAGTATTTGTAGCTGCTGGCTTTTAATATATTGTTTTTAGGTGGACTCCCTCTTTGACACAAAGGGCCCCCTAATATAGTTTTCAGGTCCCAGGGAACCCCTATTGTGCTTAGTATGTTGTAGAGAGTTTTAAAATAAAGAATAAAGGATAGGGTAAGGAATGGGCTGCCCTATGCATGTTTGTTGTCCAAAAGAAGCTCCTACTCCATTTTGGGAGACAAGCTCCCCGTGATTTTTTTTTTTTAACCAGATAAAGGTTTATTGAGATGTCACAAATTTGTACAACCAGGCATTAAAAGTACATGTAGTTCGCATCAAATACCCTGTTTCCCCGAAAATAAGACCTAGCGTGATTGTCTGTGATGGTTGCAATATAAGCCCTACCCCCCAAATAAGCCCTTCCCTGTTTCTCAAAAAATAAGCCCTACCCTGAAAATAAGACCTACAAGGACTTTAACTATGGCTTATTTGGGGGGTAGGGCTTATCTTGCAGCCATCACCGACAATCACGCTAGGTCTTATTTTCGGGGAAACAGGGTATCAATTCTGCAGTACCCATCACTGACACCCATCAGTGCCCATCACTGACACCCATCAGTGCCCATCACTGACACCCATCAGTGCCCATCATTGACACCCATCAGTGCCCATCACTGACACCTATCAGTGCCAGCTATCAGTGCCACCTATCAATGCCCTTCAGTGCCGCCCATCAGTGCCACCCATCAGTGCCCACCAATGCCACCTGTCAGTGCTCACCAGTGCAGCCTCATCAGCGTACATCAATGAAGGAGAAAAATTACCTGTTTGCAAAATTTATTACCAAAATATAAAACGGTTTTGTATTTTTTTTAAAAAACATTCGGTCTTTTTGAATTCTTTAACAAAAAATAAAAAACCCAGAGGTGATCAAATACCACTAAAAGCTCTATTTGTGAGAAAAAAATGATAAAAATATCATTTGGGTACAGTGTTGTATGACCGCGCAATTTTCGTTCAAAGAGTGAAAGCTCTAAAAGCTGAAAATTGGTCTGGGCAGGAGGGGGGTTTAGGTGCCCAGTAAGCAAGTGGTTTATTCACATCACGGGAATGCTTTAAAGGCCCTTTAGAGCCGTATCTAGGGCAGTGCACGACCGGGACGCTCGTGATTTTTAAAGGAGTGTTTTGCCGTGATTGCCAACTGATTTTGACGTGTGACAATTGTGGCAAAATCTCACCATGTCGGGGGGCCGTTTAGAATGAGTGGCACCCAAACGTGCGTCGGCGTGGTTTCCGTGATTTGGAGTCACGGGCAGAATCGCGGCGATTCCAGATCACGAAATGTGGCTGGGACCTCAAGGAAAATAGACTGTCCACTTTGCAAGCGCAGTTACACTTTTAACATTTACATTTTCCCCAGAGCTTAAAGAATGTGTTAGAGTGGGGTGGTGATGTCACGTTCTCCACCTCGCCCAGTCAGCGAACGCCTGCAGCTTCCACAGGGATGGCTCAGGTGTGAGATATGTGTACTTATTTTGGTCCAAGCTGCAATAAAAATCATACCTAATCTTCAGCTTTAATAATAATAATAATAATAATAATATACTGTATAACTATAGCAGCATTTTTTTCCACACTAGAGATCTCCTTTAAGGAAGAGAAATCATTCTGTTGAATTTTGCACAGTTGCTGGATGGTCCTCACTGTACATCAGTGTCAATGTGAACTGCGGTCTGCTCCCTAGTTGGCTTATATTTATAATCCCAGTATCCTCTCAGTAAAACGCTGCTGGTTTAAGAATGTGACAGCCCCACGGGTACAGAATGCCATATGTCAGTGACTTTGCCTCCAGGAAGAGATTTCTCTATGAATAGATAGCTTTCAATACAAGAAACACTTGGTGCTTAGTATAACCCTTTATATCTTCTCTTCAGACACAGAAACAGGGAGTAAAGTGTTGCTACACATAGAGGTTGATTTACTAAAGGGAAAAAGACTGTTCACCTTGCAAAGGAAGTTGCACTTTGCAAGGGAATTTAGCTTAGTAAATGTGGTAAAGCTCTGCTGACTTTCATCATTCCATCATGTACAAGCAAAAATGCTTTTTTTTTTTCCTTGAATATGATTGAGTATTCTTTGCAATGTGCAATTTCACCACATTCAGTAAGCTCCGAGGAAAATTTCCTTGCAAAGTGAACAGCCTATTTGCATTTAATAAATCAACCCCTATAGATAAGATAGACAGACACACAGCTACATGGGAACCATGGCACAGGAAGCTGGAACCTCCCCCATAATTCCAAAGGACCTTCCTCGCCTGGAAAATGGCACGTGCTTGGGGCCCCGGAGAGAAGAGCTTTAAAGGTATGGACCTCTCTCTTTCTCTATCTATCTCTTTTATTCCTCTATTTCTTTTCCTTTTTTCTCCTCTCGTTTATAATTTTTTTTCTTTGAAAGGACTGGACCAAGCAATTTCCAATAGTCATTCCAGTTCTATTGGGTCTACTTTCCCTCCGTTTCAAGAGAACTTTAGTATGAACATTATGCTCTTATTATTTCTTTTTTCGTTATTTTATTGTCATAAAATGGCTTTCTGTTGTTTTATTACATATAATGCCACTTTTATACATTGTATCATATTCTTGGAAGCTTAATAAAAAATTGTCAATTAAAAAATAAATAAATAAATAAATAAATCCACCCCATAAAGTACAGAATTGTCATTAAAGTGATTGTAAAGGAAAACATTTTATTAAAATAAATAAATAAACAAACATGTCATCCTTAACTGCTCTGGGCAAAGGTTTTGCCCAGAGCAGCCCCGATCCTCATCTTCTCTGATCCCCCATAAGCGCTCTGGGCCCCTCCCCCTTACTGAGTGCCCCCATAGCAAGCCACTTGCTAAGTGGACACTCATGCGTGCTTGCTCCCGAACCGGCTCTCTGCATCCATAAGACCCAGAGAGCATGGCTCAGCCCCTCCCCCCACTCCCGCCTCACTGGCTGTGATTGACAGCAGCAAGAGCCAATGGCATCCATAAGACCCGGAGAGCATGGCTCAGTCCCTCCCCCCCCAGTCCCGCCTCACTCCTTATGTAAAAAAAACACTGATTATGGAAATCCTATACCACTAAACTAGGCCCATAAGTAAGAGATAAAAAATATGAGCCTCCTATATAAAACACATACCTCCCAACTTGTCGAAATGGGAATGAGGGACATCTACTAGCAAAAGCATGTAGCATATGCCACACCCCCTGCCACACCCCTTAAAGGAGAATTAACCTAAAAAAAGATTAGTTAGACCCACTTTTTTTTACCACTACTATTATACTTTATACTTGCTTTTGAGATTTACAAATGCAGAAATTCACATTTTGGATGAAAGGTTTAGCACTGGGAAACACTTTTTGAAAGATAAAAAGTGCATTTTATATACATCTATATAGGTCAGAGCAAAATGAGGGACAAATTTGCTCCAAATCAGGGACAGTCCCTCCAAATCAGGGACAGTTGGGAGCTATGAAAACAACATACAGTCAATGTCTTCTTCAGTAGTCCTTTAGAAGAAAACTACCAACTGTTGTTTGCCTTTGATATGCCTACTTCCCAACTTTATGAGATGGGAAAGAGGAACACTTATTAACACCACAATTTTCATACTAAAGCACACCCCAAACAAATATCCCCAATCATACTCCCATCATTTCAGAAAGAAAATATCAGGCAGACTTATACCATGGTACTATATGAGGAAAAGGTCAATTCCTTTTGGAAAGAACAGGAGGTTTTTACAATGTTCTTTAGACATCCCAAGGTCTAGAGACTGTTGTGTGCAGGGGACTTCTGACCCATCGGGAGTTTTTAATCTCAGGCAAAAAAGATAATGAGGGATCTGGTAGGTATAAGTGTTGGAGAAGTCACACTGAACAATTTCCTAGAGCCCAAAAGTCATGTAGGCTAAAAAGTATGCAAGTATGGTCTGAGCAGTGTGTCCTGTTGGTCATTAAGCCTTTTTGACTTGTTTGGCGTATGTCATTTCAGGTCATTAAGTTCCGGTAAGCCTCTTCATTTCCCGGTGATGGCCCCGGCACCGATTTAAATCCTTTGTGCACTTGTGGTTCTCTCACTGTCTTCTTACCTGCCAGATTTGGTGAAACTATCCACCTGCGAACCTGGGAGTTATATTTCCACCATTGTTTATGTACCACCCCCTTGTACTTTTGGTGGCGTTTTTCACAAATTTTCTACATTTTCAATATGGACTGTTATGTTTCAGGATTTTCTCTACAATATTTGAGTTGTTAGGTTTATGGAACCGTCACGGTTTTCTTAATATTAGTCACTGTTATATTTGCCAATAAGGTGTATTATTCATTGTTTCACCTAGTTGCTATATAGTGCTATTCATATTTATGGTCATACATGGTTTGATAAAATGTATTTACTGTATATATGCACTTATGGGTTTTTGATGTACACGTTTGTTGAGTTTATAGCGCTACACTTTTATCTTTTGTTGTTATTTTTTGCCTTGAGTCTATAGGTGTGTTAGCTGCTATCCTAGTGTTCTTTTTGGTCTAGCGCAGCGCTGTTCTTATCCTTTTACCAATCCCAGTGTGAAAGCCTGAGTGCTTTCACATTGGGGCGCTGCGCTGGCAGAGCATCACAAAAAGTCCTGCAAGCAGCTTCTTTGCAGCGCTGTAGAAGCAGTGAATACACCGCTCCTAAAGCGCCCCTGCCCATTGCAATCGATGGGCAGCGCCGCCGAGCCGCTGGCAAAGCGCCGCTGCAGTGGGGTCTTGCGATCGGTTTTAACCCTTTTTAAAACTGCCCCACTAGTGGCCGAATAGCGCCGCTAAAACAACAGTAAAGCGCTGCTAAAAATAGAGGCGCTTTACCGCCGACACCCGGGCGCTTTCAGTGTGAAAGGGCTCTTAACCCCCCTGGCGGTATTCCCGAGTCTGGCTCGGGTTGGATTTTTTATACCAAAAGCGGTATCCCCGAGCCAGACTCGGGCTTGCATCGCAGGATCCAGGAAGAGTATACTTACCTTGTCCCCTGGATCCTGCGATGTCTCCCCGCTGTGATCGGCGAGCCGCTGTGTCTCGCTGGATTCACAGTGCCGAGCTCCGTTCCCTGCGAGCGGTGCGACGCACGGGGACGGAGTTCGGCGGTAAATTCAAATAGTGAAACACACAGTATAGATACAGCATACTGTAATCTTACAGATTACAGTACTGTATCAAATAACTACACATCCCCTTTGTCCCTAGTGGTTTGCCCAGTGTCCTGCATGCAGTTTTATATATATAAAACTGTTCTTTCTGCCAGGAAACTGGAGATTGCCCATAGCAACCAAAACTGTCTCTTTACATCAAGAGTGGTTTTAGAGCAGCTAGAAAAAAGCGATAATAAATTATAATCACTTGCAGAATTGAGCGATAGTGATTTGTGAGGAGATCCGTCATCAAACACTAAAAGTAACAAAAGCTAAAATTCTGCAACTGAGCAAATATCAGTGTTTTTGATTTGATTACATTATTATATAATTTTTATTATTATTATATTATTATTTGTTATAATTATTTATAGTTATTTATTATATTATAATTTTTTATTTCGTTTTTCAAACTTTATCATACCCGGGATGTCTACTAGACTCTTGTTTGGACAGATTTAAGTGAACTATTCCTAAGAATTACAGGCCTACAATATAAAACGCCAAATTTCTGTGCAAAATAATTGTACCGCTTTCAGCACCTAAAATCAGAAATAATCATACCGCCAGGGAGGTTAAGGAAGCTAGAGCATGGGAAACTTCAAATATATTCTTCTGGATATGCCGTGTAACACTGCTATAACAAGTGGAAAAGATGACCAATTCTAAGACCCCTTTCACACTGAGGCGCTCAAACTGCCCATAAAACGTCGGGCATTTTTGCGGTGCTTTTGCAGCGCTTTTTGCGGCATTAACGGTGCACTTTTTTTTTTAGGTCACGTGTCCAAAAAAAAACCATTTTGCGGCGCTTTTGAAGTGCTTTTCGTGTGCTTTTCAGGTGAGGCGTTTTTGAAGCGCTTCCCGTTCATTTCAATGGAGAGGGACGTTTTTTAGGCACTTTTTTAAGCGCTCCAAACATGCTCCAAAGATGCTGCTTGCAGGACTTTTTTCAGCACCCCACCAGCGCACTGCCCCAGTGTGAGAGCATCCATTGCAATGAATGGGAAACCGTTTTCAGACGCTATTTTTAGTGCAAAAGCGCCTGAAAAGCATCTCTGTGAAAGGGGTCTTATGCCCTGTACACACGGTCGGACATTGATCGGACATTCCGACAACAAAATCCATGGATTTTTTCCGACGGATGTTGGCTCGAACTTGTCTTGCATACACACGGTCACACAAAGTTGTCAGAAAATACGATCGCTCTGAACGCGGTGACGTAAAACACGTACGTCGGGACTATAAACGGTGCAGTAGCCAATAGCTTTCGTCTCTCAATTTATTCTGAGCATGTGTGGCACTTTGTGCGTCGGATTTGTGTACACACGATCGGAAATTCCGACAACAGATTTTGTTGTTGGAAAATTTTATAGCACGCTCTCAAACTTTGTGTGTCGGAAAATCCGATGGAAAATGTGTGATGGAGCCTACACACGGTCGGAATTTCCGACAACAAGGTCCTATCACACATTTTCCGTCGGAAAATCCGACCGTGCGTACAGGGCATTAGGGTAATGAAGATGCTAATTGCTTGTTCTGGCTTTAATGGCAAGTCAGCCAATCATTTTTGTGTACCCATTCTTCCGGGTCTTCTTCTGGTATGTCATCCTTAGACAACGTACCTTGAGCTTATGCTAGACCATGAAAAGACTTTTGTGCTACATTTTCATCTTTTTTTTACTGTAGCAACACTTCATTTTCACCGCTTCCCAAAGCTGGCAGCAAAAAGCAAAAGCTGTAAAATGAAAAGCCAGATTTAGTCTGCCACTTCATAAATAGCCTCCAAAGAGTTTACCCTAGCCTTGTGGTCTGCTTTCATATTCCTTACATTGAAACTGATGGATTAAAGCAGAACCGTAGGTGAAAATAAAACATCCTTGTTTATTCCAGTTTTGTATTCATTGAAAAATCCTTGCATGTATTTTTCCCCAAAAGTACCTTAATCCATTCGATTGGAAGAGGGAAGGCCAGTACTGTAAGCATTTAGGTTATACTGCATTGCACAAGGGAATCAATCTAACCCGGGGAAAAGAGAACACAAGGATTACTTCATCCAATCACAAGTTGAGATGGGTCCTTGATCAAGCTGTATTTTAACTATAGTGAGAAAACAAAGCTCAGGCTGTGGGACCGCATCATATTACTAGTATTGGCTGAACAGAATGCCACATTTCCTGGCAGATAAAAGCCTATATATAGTGTATGTATATTGTACACACACAAAAAAGGATGAGACACAGGTACTCTTGCTCATTTTTTAAAATTATTTGTGTCAAACACATGGAACATTAAAACAACTGTTTCGGGCCTGGGGTATCCCCACCCTTTTTTAAGCTCACAGGTTTTTTAACAGCATCATACAATCGCTTAAATCACAACAAAAAAAAAAAAAAGTAAACATGACAGTTTTAAAGTGATATTACCTTTGATTTAAAAATAATAATAAAAAATAATATTGCTCATTACATTGTAAAGCGCTGCGTAAACTGTTGGCGCTATATAAATCTTGTATAATAATAATAATAATTACACAGGGAGCATTTAAACACCCTTCTTTCATTCACAGTCAGTTCTCTGACTGATATACATCTTATACAGTCTGCACCAGACATCGCTGGCCTTTACTCCTATATCAGCAACACCAGGCAACTACCACTATCATTATAACATTCATTTCATATGTGGGTTTTTAATCCCAGGACTTTACCAATTTCTGGGGACTTGTGCTGTTTTGATATCAGTTTATACTCGTTTTTTATTTGGGCTCCTCTCTTTGATTAGTCTACATTTTTTTATATTTTCAGTACCATTTGGCATTTCCTATTTTCATTGATTCACAGAATGGAGCCCATTTGTCCTATTCTTCCAGATACTCTGGGTTACACCTACATTCATGCTCCTTGTGTTCCTGTTGGACCCTACCACCACAGCTTCCGGACCAGGCATTCATTGCGGCCCTAGCACCCTGGCGGCGTGTTTGTTTCACACTAAGCGGATATGTGAGTCTTACAGGGATGACTACTTTATCCTCCCTGTATGCATATTCTTTCTTTTCCACTTTTTGTCCACGAATGGTTGATTTTGATATACTTAACTCACCTTATAGATGTATCATGCATCCGCCCCTGATGATTGGATAGATCCCATGAAACGCGTCGGGCTTAAGATATAGATGCAATGTACACATACTTACATGGTCTTTGGATCCAGGCAATACTGTGGATTATAACTGTTATATTATAGTGCCTTTTTTTATTATTGAGGAAAATATCATTGTATATTCTATTCATGTTTTTAACATGTAAATGACTTGGATACATGATTTGTTATATTATGTGCCACTATTGCATGTATTGTCTGCTATGTACCTACTCAATCATGGCAAACAAATAAATACTTGTTCATGTTTTCACGTTGACTCCTTCGAATAGCTACAATATACACACCTCATTTAAAGTTTAGGGATGGAGATGCATGTTATCATGCGTCTCATTCAAAGTCCCAAAAACCCCCTCTATTGATATATATATATATATATATATATATATATATATATATATATATATATATATATATATATATACACAGAGAGAGAGAGAGAGAGAGAGAGAGAGAGAGAGAGAGAGAGAGAGCAAGGATTTTATCAGATATGATCAGGGCCGTCTTTAATATTGATTGGACCCTGGGCAAAACTTTTCTTGGGCCCCCCCCCCCCCATGCAGTTTCGCTCTCCACCTGCTCTGAGACATACAATAAATAGCAGCTAGACTCAAAATCAGTTTACTGAATCAGATCAGGCAGCTATTGCGATTGGTTGCCAGAGGTTACAGTGTATCATTACCGCCTCAATGACTGGTTGCTAGAGGTTACAGCACATGATTTCTGCATGTTGATTGGCTGCTAGAGATTACTGTGGATATGACCTCAGGGGGGCATGATATACATATCAATGCCGCTGCCGCTATTTACATATGAATGCCACCGCTATTTACATATGAATGCCGGTAATTTACATGTAAACACAGGGTCTGCAGGTGAGTCATCTGTACACAAGAAAAGTGCAGAGCTGGGCAGCATTAGTAGCAGCACTTCACACTGAGATATTGGGACACAGCATGGGACTAAAACCTCAAGGGACAAGGGAATTTAAACCAGGATAGTTGGCAAGTATGAGGCGGCTGCTTTGGGCCCCACAACAATGACAGGGCCCAGGGCAGCTGCCCCTTTTGCCCTGCCTTAAAAACGGCCCTGGATATGATATCATCTAGGGCTAGTGGGGCATAGGAGATGTATGCATTCTGGTTAGTAGTATTATAAGAACTATTGTAATAAGCTCAGTTTGTGCTTTGCATCTCAAATGCACAGAAACACATATAAATACATACATTGAAACAAGTGATGCCATGCAATAAATAGCAATAAACAAGTTATTTTCCTGTAGAATTTTTCAGTCTACAAAGTGGGCATAAATCACATCCTAATATTACATCGATATAGTCACTTACTGCCAATTAAGAAATTAATGACACCTTTCTTCTGCAGCCCCAGAGGGTTCATGAATTAATAGGCTAGCTAGAAACCATTGCCATTAATAATTAGTGAATTTCTACAATACTGATGGTAATGGATGGGAAAGAAATGAATGTGACTCAATATACAATTATATTCAAAGGCCATTTATAGTTTTTTTTTTTATTAGGTTTTACCAACGTGTGTCTACATTCAGTTTATAAAGGTATATGTAGGAAATGCAGCAACATTTTCTTGCAAGTCTATCAGTTTTATTAGACTCACTGTGTGGTCTGTGCTTTTTACATTAGCAGTTCTACAAGGATATTAAAGGATAACTTTACTTTTCAAAGTTTTTCGTTTTGCTAACCCTTATGCCGCGTACACACGGGCGGACTTTTTGATGGACTAGGTCCAGTGGACTTTACGACGGACTTTAAGACGGACTTCTGAATGAATGGTCTTGCCTACACACGATTAACCAAAGTCCGACGGATTTGTACGTGATGACGTACGACCGGACTAAAATAAGGAAGTTCACAGCCAATAGCCAATAGCTGCCCTTGCGTCGGTTTTCGTCCACTGGACTAGCATACAGACGAGCGGACTTTTCGACCGGACTCAAGTCCGTCGGAAAGATTTGAAACATGTTTCATTTCTAGGTCTGTCGAACTTTTGGGGAAAAAAAGTCCGCTGGAGCCCACACACGATCAAATTATCCGACAGAGTCCGGTCCGCTCGTGTGTACGCGTCATTACTCCTCACTGTCCATACCTCCTATACTCTTACTAGAGAAGGATACCCATACCAAGAGAGTTTTGAAGGCTGTCACTGCTGACCTCATCTTGTATTTTATTGGGATTTTATGTGATAGACCAACACAAAGTGGCACATAATTGTGAAGTGGAAGGAAAATGATAAATGGTTTTCAAAATTTTTTACAAATAAATATCTGAAAAGTGTGGTGTGCATTTGTATTCAGCCCCCCTGAGACAATACTTTGTAGAACCTCCTTTCACTGCAATTACAGCTGCGAGTCTTTTTGGGGATGTCTCTACCAGCTTTGCACATCTAGAGAGTAATAGTTTTGCCCATTCTTCTTTGCAAAATAGCTCAAGCCCTGTCATATTGGATGGAGAGCATCTGTTAAAAGCAATTTTCCATAAAGACATGGATGAGTGAGTTTGGGGTGGAGGAACTTGACTGGCCTCCTAACCTCAGCCTGATAGAACACCTTTGGGATGAATTAGAGCGGAGAGTGTGAGCTTGACCTTCTCGTATAACATCAGTGCCTGTCCTCACAAATACATATGGAAGAATGGTCAAACATTCCCATAGACACAGTCCTAAACCCTGTGGACAGCCTTCCTAGAAGAGTTGAAGCTGTTTAAGCTGCAAAGAGTGGGACAGTTTAATATTGAACCCTATGGACTAAGGCCGCGTACACACGGGCAGACTTTTCGACCGGACTGGTCCGACAGACTTTCCAGCGGACTTTCGATGGACTTTTGACGGACTTCCGACTGCCTTTTTAACGAACGGACTACCCTACACACGATCACACCAAAGTCTGACGGATTCGTACGTGATGACGTACACAGGAATAAAATAAGGAAGTTCATAGCCAGTAGCCAATAGCTGCCCTAGCGTCGTTTTTTGTCCGTCGGACTAGCATACAGACGAGCGGATTTCTGGGTCCGTCAGATTTGCGACTGGAAAAGTCCGCTGAAGGTCCAGTGAAGCCCACACACGATCGGATTGTCCACCGGATTTGGACCGTCGGCGTCCGTCGGACAAGTCCGGTCGAAAAGTCCGACCGTGTGTACGCTGCATAAGACTGGGATGCCATTAAAGTTCATGTGCGCGTAAAGGTAAGCGCCCCCAGTACTTTTGACAATATAGTGTAGCTTCTCCATAAATCTATAGGTAATATATACTTACAAAAAAAAAAGGCATCCTACTTATATCAAATCAACCAAGTTTTCTGCACTGGGGAAAACAAGAAAAGAATAGATTGGGTGTGGACAGAGAACTTTCTATAGAGAACAAGCGGCCAGCATCACAGTAGAGGATTTATCCCCATGGACAGGCTTCAACCAAACACAGATGAAAACACTGCTTACCAGGGCCCAAAGGAGGACCTGTCATAAGATGTTAAATGAAGGTCATCAGTCGGTGTCACCGTTGGTAGTGTCCCAGGTAAAGGGGACATCACATGCCTGACACCAGGCATTTATATCCCCCGCCTTTCTCCCATTAGTCCTAAAGCTGACATACATCAGGCCCCAAATAATCCACACTCCCTAGGGCTCAGCATTTATCATTATCCTCTTAGGAGAAGGCCTGGAAGTATGGAGGTTTCGATTTTCTGGCTTGTTCTGCTTAAGGCAGTATGACTTTCTAGAATATTTAATAGAAGTGTGAGCAATATACTATACAGTATACACACATTGTGCTATGTCTGTGATGAAACTGTCTTGACTTACTTCCCCAGATGGCGGCATTAAACATTGTACCTGCGTTCCAGACTCTGCATTTTATTGGCTGATGAATCAGGTCCTGTTTCCTGGCCCAGTATGACAGACACATATTTTTCAGTCTGCAGAAATCATGCCCACAAAATGTTCTATGGACGTAAAATTGCTAGCTCATCCATCACGGCGCGGCCCCCCTCCTCGGCTGCGGTGCACACCTTAAAACGTTCAACAGTTTTTATTCCTGGAATGGCGTGAAATACGTCCAGCTATTTAACTTCAGCCACATCCCATTAATATGTTTAACTCGGAATGCATTTATCAGCCTATCGTAGCCACCGGAACATTGTTTGGGAATAAAAAAGAATATTTTGCTGTGTGAATAAGTACAAATGCGTGTTTGGGACTGTTCTGTTTATGGAAAAAAGATGAGTTAAAGTCAGACAGATGCTGACTATGATCAATGGAAAAGGTTTTATGATTAAAATGAGAAAATTACTCATTTATTACAGTGTCTGAAGTAGGGACTGTCTGGATTATCAGGCAATCAGATTCACAAATGCCAGAGGAAATGACAGCTGATGAATGAAACCTTAAAGCTGGACTTCAGACAAACAGCTAAATACACATATAAAATACATACAGTTTATTGGAGCTGTTTTACATGCCAATGGATTGTCATTTTTGTCCATCCAGTCCTGAGATTTTCAAAGCCCTGTTAAAGAGCACAACCCTGTCTAGCCTTACAGTTGATCCAGGTGAGCTCTTGAACAAGGAGAAGGGGGAAGTGGCCATGGTTGGAGTTACCATGACATCTTGTAAACTTACTTTTTTGCACCCAAATCTAAGTTGTTTCGACCCTTTTTAACCTTTTTTTCACTTTGGCGATAAAAATAGGTTGCTGATCAGCATTTTTGCCACCCCACTCTGGATGCCTACCTTAAAATAACATGAGAACTTAAGATGTGGTGGTTCAGGAACGTCTGAGGGCTTGGGTCCTAAAGGACTGGCCTTTGGTTCAGCGTGGGGTGTCCACTGGAATAGAAAAGGGGGAGCCAGGAGAGCCATTATAGTGTAGTTAGTTGGCCCAGAAATTATGATTGAGAATCAGATAGTTGTTAGTCTGACAGTAGATGCAGCACAGGCAGAGGGACCTTTCTCCATATCAGGTGGTCTTGCCCTAAAATTCAAACCTACTGCCAAATAATTATAAAATGGATAAAACACATTACAGAAACAAAAATGGACTTAGACCCAGCTTGTTGCCTTCTCCATGTTCCATAGGAAATACAAGAAATCTCTGGTAAGACACCTACTAAACTCTGCAAAAGCGCTCATACCACTTAAATGGAAAACTAGACACACACCATCAATAAAAGATTGGCTTCTAAAAACTGACACAATCTATGAAATGGAAGAAACCATGGCTATTAAGAAAGAAACTTCCACACAACTTCATAAAATGTGGAGATCCTGGTACCTCTTTAAACTATCTGAGGACTACAAAACACTAACCGAGTCCTGATAAGACTACAGCTATAAGAAGAAAACCCCTGAGATTAAGTACTATTAATATTCACTGTTTTAGAGCATTGAGCTCATAACTTAGATTAATGACCACTACCTTATCATATTCTATTCCCCCTTTTCCCCCTCCCACTTATAAGAAACATTATTTCTATAAGAACTATGTTAATCGAATAACTTTATCTACTGAGTGGATTACCATAAGACCTACAATTCTAGATTTTCTGCCTCCTTTATAACCTAAATTGTATTGTAATATATTATCTTTACTATTTCATTACAATTCTGTTCAAGATGAAAACTGTTGTATACATTAGATGCCTCATTTTGTATGCTTCAGTTTCTATAATAAACCTTTACTGAAAAAAAAATAAATAAAAAATTATGATTGGCTCAAGCGGTTCACCAATCGGAAAAAATAAAATTGGAAAACAATTACTTCTGATGCAGATGCAGTCCCATAAGGGTCTGGAAGCACACAACCATACGTGGGTAGAGAAAACTCTCTATGCAAGATACAGATGTCCGGCAGTCCCAATCCTGGATCCTCTGCGGGTTCTCAGGCAGGTGTGTGAAATCAGTGAGCAACAATGGGCATCTCTGTCAATCAGACCACCAATGGGCTTTTTTCAAGACCTAATTGAACTAATTAAAAAAAAAAACATGATGGCCACTGAAGTCTGTGAAGATTGCCATGGGCACAATGCTGTGTGGTGTACCAAATTTACGGTAATTCACCATTTAACGTTTGATAGGTGGTGCCGCTAGCCAACAGCGCCCATTGAAGTCAATAGGACTGCCCTGTGACTGTACACCAACTGCTTGGCTTGTCATTGTGGCTCTGTAATGCAATGCAAAATCCCTCTTGGTATAAAAAAAAAACTAGGCACTAAACTGGTTGTAGTCCCTACAATCCACTTTTGACTACAGGTAAGCGTTTAATGAGGCTTACCTGTAGCTACCCCGGATATCTCTTAAACCTGCACGGTTTAGGAAATATCCCCATTATCCGCATGTGCCGATGGGGGAAGGGGCGTGGCTGAGCCGAGACTGAGGGGGCAGATTTCTTTCTTTAGTGAATGCAGCCAGCTGGAGCCAGGAGGAGAGCTCAGTAGTGAGTGAAATCACAGGGCAGCTCTAAAGGGCTCTGCAATCACTTGTGCTGCCGAAGGGACTGGAGGTGTTATAGGAAGCACAGCCCAATGTGCTCTAGACTGGCTACCATGTGACCCCCCCCTTCTTCTCACATGTAAACTCTGCCTCCACGGAACCTTACCTTACATTTGCAAATTGTAGCCAGGAGTCGGGGGGGGTGGAGCCGGGAGAGAGAGCCGCTCTGGACAGAGGTAGCTTCCTCCACAGTGCGCACCCACAAAGAGCGTCATCAGTTACCAGGATGCCGGCGGTCCTGGCAACCAGTGTCTGGACAGAGGTTTGGAGCTGTCAAATGTGAGCCCCGCCCATCCCCGACATCAGTGCTTAGATTTGACAGAGCCACTCTCACTGCGTCCGCACGCCCCCAGCTTGCCCACCAATCACTGGATGTTTGCACTCGGGGCATGAGAAATACGAGACCCGGGGCTTTTTGGGGACGCTGGGCAGGTGGGGCCCCCTGGGCAACTGCCCAGCTTGCCCATGCAAAAAGACGGCCCTGTGCCAATGTCATCAGCACATGCGCACTTCAGTTAGTGTGCCATTAGTGGCGGCTCCCGTGCCCATGCCAATCAGAGCGCCAGAGCCCACGATACCCAGAAGTAACTTCAGAAGCGCTGTCGCTGGCCAAAGCTGTGTACAGCGACCGTTATGGGGGCTTCGATCTAAGGTGAATATTTCATAATGAGCTAGTATGCTATGCATACTAGCTCATTGTGCCTTTGTCTTGCAGGTTCTTTTTTTTGTGGGTTTACAACCACTTTAAGGAGGCAGCAGTATAATCTCCTGAATGATACCTTTAATTCTAAATTGTGAGCAGGCCTTTAATTACCATGATATAAAGGATAGATTCTTCATCTCATTAAAGGGTTAAGTCTCACCTGTTCTGAATTTTATTTAAGACAGACTCTAAAAAATAGCCAAATTGGACTTTTTAGGCATGCTGACTTGAATACACCATTTTTGTTAAAGCATATGTAAAGTCATTTTTTTTTTTAATAACAAACATGTTATACTTACCTGCTATGTGCAATGAAGTGGCCCAGAATCTCCTCTTCTCGGGTCTCAGGCTTGTGCTCCTGGCTCCTCCTCCCAGTGTGCCACCATAGGAAGCCGCTTCCTATTGTCTATAGCAGAGATCTCCAATCTACAGCCCTCCAGCTGTTACGGAACTACATGTCCCATGAGGCATTGTAAAACTCTGACATTAACACAAACATGACTAGGCATGATGGGAATTGCAGGTCCTGAACAACTGGAGGGCCATAGTTTGGAGACCCCTGGTCTATAGCATTGATCTCCAAACAATTTCTCCCAATGACACTAAGGACTGGGGCACAACTCCTCCCAATGACGCCAACAATGGGACACAATTTCTCCCAATAACACCAACAATGGAGCTCAATAACACCAAAGATGGGGCACAGTTGCTTCCACTGACACCAAAGATGGGGCATTGTTTTTTCCCACTGACAGGACCTTTTCTACTCTCAATGGCCACAGCCTGGCCCCCCTAAAATATGAAGGACCGTAAACTGGCCTTGGTTTGGAGATGCCTGGTCTATAGACACAGACAGAGAGGCTCAGCCATTTACATATTGTTTATATTGATTAAATATTGATTCTGTCGGTTTGGTAAGTAAGGTGTTTCTGGATGATCTGGAACACTTATCGTGTATATATCAGTTTAAATTGGATTCACTATGTAATGTATAATGAATTGTGCTAACACCTAGTGGAAATCCAGTGTAACTACAACATATAGGTGAAGATATACTAAAACGGGACCTCTCAGAATCTGGGGCAGCTGTGCATAGCAGCCAAACATCTTCTAACTTCAGCTTGTTCAATTAAGCTTTGACAATAAAACCTGGACTGATTGGACCCACACTTGACTCTCTAGCAGCAGAGGGATGGCAGCAGCCCAAAAGCGCCCAAGATCCCTCAGCATGGTCTGTATTCACACAAAGCCCAAAGACAGCTGGTTGCCTCCTTCCAACTTCCAAGCAACACCTTACTCCAGTGATACCAGACCAGATCTTCAGCGGACAGACCCTACTCAGTCAGGTCTCTCTTTAGCTTAAAGATCCCAGCATCCAGAACCTCAGGTCGCCCACCTGAGGCCTTGCAACAGCAGACATGTGGCAACAATGCCCTGGAGGGCCAATCCTCTCCAGTAAAAGACCCAGATCTCAGTGTGCTCAAAGAATATATACAGTCTCCCACCATGCCATCAGGGCCTACCTCCCTGGGATTGGCCAGGGCGGTATTAATATTCATGCTGCCATCTGCATAGCTCCACACCTATATCCAGAAACTTCTCAAGCTCTCTGGAGATAGAGCAAGCTATCAGACTGTGCACAGCTGAGCACACTGAACAGACCTAACTAGAAGAATGCAGCTGCACTGATTACAGCGAGCAAACTAAATTTACCTAACAAACAATCACAGCCACACTGGTACAGTGAGGCAACTAAATTTACCTATCAGGATACTTAAAAACAGATGTGACCGGCCACAGCCAGCACCTACATGCCTCCATCCCTAAATACATATGTGTCAAAAGAAAAGAAGAATTGGTGGGACTTTACATGAGGCGTGTCTGTGCATTTGATCACTGAAATAAAAGGTATATAGTCTGTATTAGGATTTGATAATGATATGATGTAATGCAGTGGCTTCCCAAATTATTGCAAAGCCACCGCACACATCAGATCAGTACACGTATGTATAAAATAATACATCACCACCAATAATGTTAATACTCATGATAATAATAATACTCATATTAATAATAATAATAATAATAATAATAATAATAATGATAATAACATTGACTCTAGTATCGATATGCTTTAATCAAAAACACGTCAATTCATAATCGAATAATAAAAAGCATTGTTGGTACAGAAATAAACAGTTGATAATCAAAGGAGAACATATATAGACATGATCAACAAAGCAGATCCAGAATAGCATGGTACATTCAATATACACCTCAGTATATGTATTAATAAAATGTTATATTAAATTAAAATCCATGATTATAACAAGCTTGTCTGAGCACCCTTGTTGTAGACTCTACGCGTTTCGTAGTCTAAAGCTACTCATCAGGAGTGGGATGTAGTGATTGTACTATAATTAAAGATTATTAAGATAATTAAATTTACCTATCAAAGCACAGCTCCACAAAATACAGTGACAGTGAGCCAACATTAAACCTACTGTATCTAATCGAATCCTAGCACCTACCTAGGAGGGTGCTACACTTGCATGTTTGCATTCGTTGATTTAGTCCTTAGCAAGTCCCCTCCCTTCTTCTTCTTCTTGTCCTCTCGGTTAGTTTCCAGCCTTCATAGTGGGCACAAGAACAGGGGTCACTAAATGGCGGACCACGGTCTGAAACTAGACTGACTGACAGTCCTGTCCAGGCTGTGTTGTGTTAAGGGGCGCTGTGATTTGTAAAGAGGCACTGCGATGTAAAGGGGGGCAGTGATGTGAAGGGGAACAGAGGACACTGTGGGACTGCTTTAAATCGGGGACTGTGATGTAAAGGGGACGGTGATGTGAAAGGTACGCAGAAGATGATGATGTACAGGGGGACCGTAATGTGTTATAGCGCTAACAAGATTTGCCGGAAGGAAATTTTGCTGGCTGGACCTCCATACATTTTAATTCAAGATCCCTGGTGTAGATGATCATTGTCCATTGCTGCATTTTCCCAAGTAAAACTATGTTGAAATAAACTGTATCTTATTGGAGAACTGATCTGTCTGTGGAGAGTGATTATTCAGCAAATGATTGTACTGGCCAGATGGACCAAGGCCTAACGGAGGCATATCAATGCATAAAGCAGTGCTTGAAACGGAACACTGGCGTTCATTTTGAAAATATAGTGGGTTATTTAATAAAGGGAAATCCACTTTGCACTGCAAGTGCACTTGGAAGTAAAGTCGCTGTAGATCCGAGGGGGACATGCGAGGAAAATAAAAAACAGCATTTTAGCTTGCACATGATTGAATGATAAAATCAGCAGAGCTTCCACTCATTTCAGATCTACCCCTTATGCCCTGTACACACGACCGAAGGTTTCTCCGACGGAACTCCGACAGAATTCCATTCAAGCGGTCTTGCCTACACACGGTCAAACCAAAGTCCGACCAAAGTCCGACCATCCAGAACGCGGTGACGTACAACACTTACGACGGGACTAGAAAAAGGAAGTTCAGTAGCCAGTAGCCAATAGCTTCCGTCTCATACTTGCTTCACAGCATGCGTTGTTTTTGGTCCGTCGGAACAGCATACAGACAAGCGGTTTTCCTGATAGGAATTGGTTCCGTCGGAAATATTTAGAACATGTTCCATTTCTAGGCCTGTCAGAATTTTCGAAAAAAAAAGTCAGATGAAGCATACACACGATCGGAATAGATGATGGAAAGCTTCCGTCTGACTTTTTCTGTCGGACATTCCGCTCGGGTGTGTACGCGGCATTAGATTTCGAGCGACTGCACTTCCAAGTGCACTTGCAGGGCAAAGTGGATTTGCCTTTCATTTATAACCCCCATAGTCACCTTAGTATAGATATACTTTAATCGCTACTACATGCTACTTGTGTATTTTACACCCATAGGGACCTTTTTGTTCACCCTATTGAGTGATCAAACACTGCTCAGAAATGAATCACTAGTTATTTTAGTAGCATGGCCAAGCCCGTGCAGTGCTACCCTTTAATGAAAAAATAAAAATGAATAAAGGAAATTAGCATGTCCTAATTTTCCCTTGATGTGAGTAGTAACTAAGTGGATGTCTAGCATGTTAAACAAAAATCAATGTCGTGACTGCCTTTGTTAATTATATGTTAAGCCTTTTGATCAGGTAGGGTTAGTGGAAGTTTACAGATCGAGCCGCGGTGATTTAGTCGCACATTACCGCCGCTCTTCCCCTCACTGCCAAACGAAGAAGGATTTTTTTTTTTTCTCCTTGTTGTTTTGCAAGTTACAATCTACGTACAAATAAAGAAATAACAGAAGCAAACAAATGATTGCATCTGCCAAAAAAAAGTGCACTAACTTTATTACCATTTAAGTGAACAATATTATATCTTCACAGCACAACACTGACAAAGAAAGCCATTCCACTGTACCCACTGATGGATGCAATATCCACATTTATTGTGACTGCTTTTTAATACATTTTATGACGCAGTGAAAAAAAGTACTGTTTACTTCTATGTCTTGCCACATTTATTTTATATCACACTTTATTACTGCTTAATGGCTAAGGCTTTCCAGAATGCAAGACAGAAACAAGAGGAAAAATATACATCCCGCTGTCTTTGGAAACTGCATTAGATGGTAGGTGAGTCACTCCGTATTTCTAGGCACTGAATAGACCTTGGCACTTTTGCAATGGTTAATTACTCTGCCAAGGTACTTAGCCTGTTGTGTAGGTGTTTTGGATTTAAAGGGTTCTTAATTTTACCTCTAGATGTATGAAATACTGCCAGTTCCTGCGGGATTTAAATTGTTTTGTTACCATTTACAACGTACGTTAAACCGCTTCAATAACGGGCACTTTCACCCCCTTTATGCCCAGGCCAATTTTCAGCTTTCAGCACTGTCACACTTTGAATGACAATTGCGCGGTCATACTACACTGTACCCAAATTACATTTTTATCATTATTTTGAGACAGAGCTTTGAGCTTTCTTTTGGTGGTATTTAATCACCACTGTTCTTTTTTTATTTTTTATGTTTAAAAATCAAAAAAAGACTGAATATTTTGTGAAAAATGTTTTGGTTTTCGTCTCTGTTAGAAAATTTTGTAAATAAGTAACTTTTCTCCTTGTCTGATGTGCGCTGATAGGCTGCACTGATGGGCACTGACGAAGCGGCACTGATAAGGATGCACAAATATGCAGAACTGATGGGCACTGATAGGCGGCGCTGATATGCAGCACTGGTGAGCACTGATAGGCGGCACTAATGGGCACTGATAGGTGGCACTGACAGGCGACACTTATGGGCACTGACAGGCGACACTTATGGGCACTGATAGGCAGAATTAATTGGCGGCACTGATGGGCGGCACCACGCTCTTACGTCATACCCGGAAATATCCAGCTTGGAACACAGGTGGCGCGCACGCCACGGACTGGCTTCTTTATACCGCTCCTGTGTATCCTAGCTTAATATCGCCGTAGCGATTGTTTTTATGAATTTATTCTCACTAAATTCCTTTATACTACACTATGGGAGCCCTTTGTTGCTTTCTCCCGTGAGGACTGTGTTATCTACTAGTGAGGTGGAGTCCTAATTGGAGCACATCCCGGAACCCCAGTATACATCTGAAGGAGGTACAGATGATCCAATAGAGCCACCCAAGTAGAAAACCTGGATAAGAAGCCCACTATATGCCTAATACCCCTGTAGGGGTAACTACATCCGGTGAGTGGGGACGCATTGGGGGAGCACCAAGTCACCATATCTGATGTGCACTAAAGTCACCTGATCCTGTGGAACCTGTGGGAGTCTTCCCTTTAATATACTGCGCTTATCTTTTTCAAGTTATTGCGTATGTCCAAGGATTTGAATATACATTGGACACTCATTTACGATTTATAAACTCTGTGGACAGTTTATACATATATATATTTTTTGCACGGTTTATAAAGGGTGCACATATTTTTAGCAGTTACATTTAGGGTGGAGAGTGCTGCACTTTAGAATACGCATGCTTTTTACTGCAGAGTTGCACTAGTGATTTATAATAGATACATATTTTCATTGTTTGGATAGATGGATGAGTGTGGATTTGCATCCCACAGTGTATTTAGTGGAGCTACATCTTAGCACTTCTTATCACTATTATTACCGTAGTGGTTCCTAAAATCACACACCTTAGTGAGTTTTTACAAGGTGTTACTGTATATATGGTTCTTCTCTCTTTTTTTTTCTTTACACGATATTTGTACATGATCTATTACACAATTATATATAAGGAACATTTTTACACATTTTTTTTTTTTTTTTTACACAACATATGAGACCCACACTCTGATTGTATGAGTTACGCTTAGAGGTGAGCTGGACTAATTTAAATCATAGCCACAGAGGGTAGCGCCGGGTTTTCCCCAAACTACTCTATATTATTGATAGGTGGCACTGATGGGCACTGACAGGCGACACTTATGGGCACTGACAGGCAACACTTATGGGCACTGATAGGCGGAATTAATTGGCTGCACTGATGGGTGGCCCTGGTGAGAAGGCACTGATTGGCATCACTGATGGGCACTGACTGGCATCACTGATGGGCACTGTTGCGGCTTTACTGATGATCAGTGCCCTGATTTCCAATGATTGGCTCTCCACTCCTCATACTCTGTCAGTGTGAGGAGAGGAAAACCCACAACTGGCATTTCCTTGTTTACAAGTGATCAACTGTGATTGGACACATCTGATCACATGGGTGAAGAGCCGCGTTATCGGCTCTTTACCGAGATCGGGCATGCACCGTCTCCCGGGTGCCATTTGTCTATACGGTGGGCGGGAGGTGGTTAATGACTTTTACAAAAAAACATACAATATTATATGGTCCTCTATTTTGTAAAATAATGCTTAATTTTTTTTAGCTGCTCATCCCTTCTCTGTTCTGCAGATGGCAAGACGTACCGCACATTGGATGTGCTCTTATTACATACTGTTACATACAGGGGCGGACTGATAACTCATGGGGCCCCCAGGCAATAGGAGATTATGGGGCCCCCAGGCAATCAGAGAATATGGGGCCACACAGTATACACACACACAGTATATAATCACACAGTATACACATACATGTACACAAAGTATACACAGACAGATGTAAAAAAAACACAGATTTATACATACTGTCCCTGGTTTTACTGAGGCTGGCAACCCTGATGGGGCCCCCTAGTGGCCCAGGGCCCTCGGGCAGTGCCCGAGTGGCTCAATGGTCAGTCCGCCCCTGGTTACATAGTTAATCAGGTTGAAAAAAGACACAAGTTCATCCAGTTCAGCCATAAAAAACACACAAATCGAAAACCTCCATATACACAATCCTATATCCACAGTTGATCCAGAAGGCAAAAACCCCCCAGCAAAGTATGATCCAATTTTCTACAGCAGGGGAAAAAATTCCTTCTTGATCCCCTGAGAGGCAATCGGATATTCCCTGGATTAACTTATCCTATAAATATTAGTGTAGCACTAACTCACGGTGGAGCTGCTGGTTTAAAGCAGGCTGTTACCGTCACCTTTGTTACCTCAATTTCACCAGAACCGGGTCTAGGGTCCCGTTGAGTTTAATACCAGACAGTGTAGACACCAGGCACTTGAGTATCTTTTCCAATGCTTTAATAAAGAGTAACTGAAGGAAGTAGCAGGAAAGAGGTAGAAGAAGAGTTGCAGGGAAGTTCAAATACCTTTTCTTAGTGTAGTATTAGGAATTAGAATCTTGTAGATGAATGTACTCTCCTTTTAGAGTTGAATCTTTGCCCACCCAGATAGGTTCCTCTCACTAACCTAGCAACCGGCACGCAGCACGAACAAAAGTCTCTGCCACAGACTTGAATGGAATAGAAACCCGTACGATCCTCTGCCGCAGGATGTAATGGTTTACAATGGACAGCAAACACAACACTAGAACCTTTAAGCCGACCTGGTAGTACTATGCGGTAGGTTAACTTTAGAATGTGTTCTCCAACTGAGTCACCAGGCCCCTCTCCAGACCAGCACTCTTCATGATCCTCCCATGACGGGTCCTCCCCTGGGATCTTCTCAGTTGTCCAGCTTCTTCCCGCAGGACAGACAGCCCAGGACCATCCCCTCGCCGCTGTGGTAGGCCCCAGACAGACTTCTGGGCCCACCCACACGCTGCAGCAACGTGGGCCTCCCAGTCGGAGGACCACGCGGTAGTACTCCTAGCACATACCTGTCCGCCAGGAGGGCCAGCAGGTGGAACGAAAAAGACCCTAAAGCATGACGTCTGTCCCATAAATACCCTCTCCCAGAATGCAACTCAGAGGACCACCTCCACCGAGTTATCTCCAGGACAGAGAAGCACTCATACGCTTCAGCACGTTTCCTTTCCAACACCGACCCATGGCGACAACGACACCCACAGGCACAGTGTGAAACTACATGCAACACAGCCAAACTGGAACAGAAGCTAAATCTGACTATGTATGAAACAGATAACCCACTAAATTTACCTATAAAAAATGTACCAGCGCTACATTAGTATCTAGTTAAATTCTGTACATTTTAAAACAATCTACTGAGCTGGACAGAACCACCTCTGGAGGGAGTCCATTCCACATTTTCACAGCTCTTATTGTGAAGAAACCTTTCCGTATTTGGAGATTAAATCTCTTTTCCTCCAGACGTAAAGAGTGCCCCCTTGTCTTCTGTGACAGGGGCTGCATATACTGGGCACAAGTGGCTGCATTTGATGAGCACAAGTGGCTGCATTTGATGGGCACAAGTGGCTCTATATGATGTGCACAAGTGGCTGCATTTGAAGGTCACAAGTGGCTCCATATGACGGGCACAAGTGGCTGCATTTGATGGGCACAAGTGGCTCCATTTGATGGGCACAAGTGGCTTCATATGATGGGCACAAGTGGCTCCATATGATGGGCACAAGTGGCTGCATTTGATGGTCACAAGTGGCTCCATATGACGGGCACAAGTGGCTGCATTTGATGGGCAAAAGTGGCTGCATTTGATGAGCACAAGTGGCTGCATTTGATGGGCACAAGTGGCTGCATATGACGGGCACAAGTGGCTGCATTTGATGGGCACAAGTGGCTGCATATGATGGGCACAAGTGGCTGCATTTGATGGGCACAAGTGGCTGCATTTGATGGGCACAAGTGGCTGCATATGATGGGCACAAGTGGCTGCATATGATGGGCACAAGTGGCTGCATTTGATGGGCACAATACCTGCATTTGTTCAATAGGCACAGTGAGGCTGCAATTGATGGGGGGGGGGGGTCAGTATTTTTCAGTTTGTTTGCGCCCCCCAAAAAATTTTGAGCACCAGCCCTCACTGCTAATGATTTGCACAGGGGCAAAATTATATCTCTCTCTCTGGAGTCCATGCTTAAAATGATTGTAAAGCTTTGTGTTTTATTTTTTAAAAATAGCAAACATATCATACTTACCTCCACTGTGCAGCTTGTTTTGAAACGGGGGGCTGGGGGACCGGTCACTGTCAGAAGTTTTTTCACCTTAATGCATAGGATGCATTAAGGTGAAAAAACACGAGGGTTTACAACCCCTTTATTACAAGAAAGGACTTTGCTCGCTTTGGAAACCGCAGCTTGGCATTGCATGCTATTATTAAGCTTATGATCTACCAAAACCCCCAGATCCTTCTCCACCATTGATTCCCCCAGTTATACTCCCCCTAGTATGTATGATACATGCATATTCTTAGCCCCCAAGTGCATAACTTTACATTTATCAACATTAAACCTCATTTGCCACAAATGTGACCTCGGAATCTCACAACAAACAAGCACTTCTGGCTTTGTTACACACTCTTTTCAAGCTGCTTATTCCTTTACCCTCTACCCCTCAAAGCCCTGTAGATGGGATGATGTACCAATTGTTGGATGTGTGGCCCCGGGAACTCATGAAGAAGAACTTGTTTCATTTTCTACCCATGCATGCACAGTCTGCCCTCTCTTGCAGCTCAGCAACCTGAGCATGCATGGGTAGGCAATGAAGCCAAGTGCTCCTTCATGAGTTCTCGGGCCACACATCCAAAGCTTGGTACATCATGCCATCAGCAGGACTTAGAGGAGAAGGTAAAGGAATAAGAAAAGAGTGAAAGAGAATTTTAGTAAAAAGTGAAAGAGAGCATACTGCGCAGGCCTGGCACAGCACAAAGCTGAGTGCAGGTTTGCAAATTTTTGGAGCAGCGCATGCAACACACGGTATGTCCTGCCATCTGCAGGACAGAGATAAGAAGGCAATGGAATAAGCAGCCTAAAAATGGTGCATTTTTTAACAAAACGAGAGACCACATTTTTAATGTGATGAGGATGCAGTAATGTCTGTGTTGATGGGGAATCAAGGGAATTTCTTTCCTGCAACCCGTGGTTGCAGGAAAGAAATTTGCTCCGTGTATGGCCGGCCTTAGTGGAGCATCCCTCAAAATGTAACTCTTTATCTTGTAACTCCTCTGCCTAATCCTCACTAATCTTCCCTCTCTACTAATTTGGAAACAAGCTAACATTTTTCAACTTGTCCTTTATTGACTATGTCAGTTACCTTATTATGCTTTAAGCGTTACTCCACTTTTGCTGAGAAAAAAACATTCCCCTCTGGGTGATCTATGTACATTGCAGCAGGGGCGTACCTAGAGCATTTGGCACCCGGGGCGGATCCTATATCTGGCACCCCCCACATTAAAATGTGAAAACACTGCACTGTGCCCCCTGCATACCTCTGCATCCTTCAATATCTCTTTGTCACTACTGTGTGCCCCCTCTCCACAACTGCACCTCTGGACCCCTTTACATTACACAGCACCCTGCATTTCTGGACCCCTTTACATTACATAGCACCCTGCACCTCTGGACCCGTTTACATTACACAGCACTCTGCACATTTGGACCCTTTTACATTACACAGCCCCCTGAACCTCTGCACTCCTTTACATTACACAGCACCCTGCATCTCTGGGCCCCTTTACATTACACAGCCCCCTGCACCTCTGGACCCCTTTACATTACACAGCACCCTGCCCTTCTGGACCCCTTTACATTACACAGCACCCTGCCCTTCTGGACCCCTTTACATTACATAGCACCCTGCACCTCTGGACCCCTTTACATTACACAGCCCCCTGCACCTCTGGACCCCTTTACATTACACAGCCCCCTGCACCTCTGAACCCCTTTACATTACACAGCCCCTGCACCCCTTTACATTACACAGCACCCTGCATCTCTGGGGCCCTTTACATTACACAGCCCCCTGCACCTCTGGGCCCCTTTACATTACACAGCCCCTTGCGCCTCTGGGCCCCTTTACATTACACAGCACCCTGCACCTCTGGACCCCTTTACATTACACAGCACCCTGCATCTCTGGACCCCTTTACATTACACAGCACCCTGCCCTTCTGGACCCCTTTACATTACATAGCACTCTGCACCTCTGGACCTGTTTACATTACACGGCACTCTGCACCTCTGGACCCCTTTACATTACACAGCCCCCTGCACCTTTGGACCCCTTTACATTACACATCCCCTGCACCCCTTTACATTACACAGCACCCTGCAGCTCTGGACCCCCTGCATGTTACACAGACCCCCCTTCAGTGTAGCCCCCGTTCAGTGCAGACCCCACCTTCAGTGTAGCCTCCCCTTCAGTGTAGCCCCCCCTTCAGTGCAGACGGTCCCCCGTTCAGTGTAGCCCCCTATTCAGTGCAGACCCCCCTTCAGTGTAGCCCCCTGTTCAGTGCAGACCCCTCCTTCAGTGTAGCCCCCGTTCAGTGCAGACCCCCCCTTCGTGCTGGCCTGACACCCCCCCCCAGTGTGTGTGTTACCCGGGGCTGCCCCCCCACCCCCCACTTAATACGCCTCTGCATTGCTGGGATTTTACCAAACTTTGATGCCGATTCCTACCTTTTGTTATTTTGAAGAAATCTCTGTGTGTTTGTCTGTGTCCATGTGGGAAAGTCAATCTAAGTCAAGCTTCACCTGCAGGGCTCTAATGAGTTAAGCTGCTGGGCCTGCATCCCTTTAGACGTGATTTCCTGTTGGGAGTATCTCACCAAAAATCACATTTAAATTGCAGGGGATGCCTGAAATCTAACTTGTATCTTAGTGCAGACTTCTGGGAAAATCAGTGAGCCAATCACGCAAGCAGGAAATGACATATCTGGGAGGCGTTCTGTATACATTCTGTGCAGAGAACACCTCCAGGTAGCCATATTGCATTGCATTTTTACAGAAAATTACAGCGCTGCAGATTGAAAAAGAAAGGTCATTTTTAATAACATTCAAACGCAATATGACTTGTGTCGCAATTGTATACGCTGTATTATTTTTTTTCTTTATTTGCTATTTAAATCTTTACTTCTGTCACTTTCTGGAACCATTTATGGTCTAACATGATCTATTGCCTGGTGCAGCCTGTGCCAAAATGATATATAACGCACTTATAAATATTTGGAATGACCCTTAAATTTTACAGCTACATGTTATTTCCTTGAATTATGTTTTCCATAAATTTGAATTATACCCTAAAATGAAGTCTCTGTTTCAAAGCCAGAATGACTGTTGGCATTTTATATATTGTTTTGAGTTGTCCTGTGTAATCTCTGTCTATGTATCTTTGTGGTATCATTGAAAATGATCCCAGATGGGCATTGCAAAGCTGAAAATGTATGAATAAAAGTGACACACAGTATAATACATCATTTCACAGTGTTCTGGTATAGCAGTAGATGTCGATTACAAGGTATTGGGGCCCCTGATATCTTGAAAGGGGCCCCTGATATAAAATATAAATAATATAAATATGTATATTTATTTTATATAATGTTACAAAATACAGTAATAGATTGAAGACTTACTAGAGGAAATGGTCAGAGACTGTTCTACAGGAGTGGTTGGAGACTGAAGGATTGCTGTAGGAGACAGTCAGAGACTAAAGCCTCGTAAACACGATCAGTTTAGTTAAATCTGCAGCCACACAACTTACCTGGCTGTAATGAAATAAGTCCCTCATCCTGCAGGCTGATACTTCCTGTAGAAATCTTCTCACATAGGAGAGAGGTGGATAAATGACAGGATCCTGTCCCCCATTTAGGGAATCTGTTGCATGGACTTTTCTGAATGGATGAGAGGACAAAAAAGGAGGCAGGCACCCATGGGAACCTTCTTCAGTATTGCCATACAAATTAAAATGAAAGAGATATCGCACAAATGGTGAAAAAATAATAAAAAATAAGCTGTGGCAAAAAATGTATTCGATAACATATATAACATAGACACTATATTACCAAAAGTATTGGGATAAAGTAGCAAGAGAAAAACTCACCCAAGCTCTAACGCTATATAGTATAGTTGGTGTGTAGAGTAGTCGGTGCTCTGGCTAATTAAGCTCACAAAAGATCCATAGAAAGTACAGGCCAGCAACTCAACAGCTTCTCTATAGAAAATATTTATTTGAGCATTACAGCAATAACATCATCCAAAAATAATCAGGATGATGTTATAGATTTTGGATGATGCTAACGCGTTTCGGCCTTAGGCCTTCATCAAAAGCCTTGGCTTTTGATGAAGGCCTAAGGCCGAAATGTGTCAGAATTTTTGGATGATGTTATTGATGTAATGCTCAAATAAATATTTTCTATGGAAAAGCTGTCGAGTTGCCGGCCTCTACTTTCTATAAAAGTATTGGGACGTCTACCTTTACACACACATGAACTTTAATGGCATTCCAGTCTTAGTCCGTAGGGTTCAATATTGAGTTGGCCCACCCTTTACAGCTATAACAGCTTCAACTCTTCTGGGAAGGCTGTCCACAAGGTTCAGGAGAGTGTCTATGGGAATGTTTGACCATTCTTTCAGAAGCGCATTTGTGAGGTCAGGCACTGATGTGGACGAGCAGGCCTGGCTCGCAGTCTCCGCTCTAATCAGGTTGAGATCAGGACTCTGTGCAGGCCAGTCAAGTTCCTTCACCCCAAACTCGCTCATCCATGTCTTTATGAACTTTGTTTGTGCACTAGTACGCAGTCATGTTGGAACAGGAAGGAGCAATACCCAAACTGTTCCCACAAAGTTGGGAACGTGAAATTGTCGAAAATGTCTTAGTGTGCTGACACCTTAATGCCGCGTACACACAATCGGACATTCCGACAACAAAATCCTGGCATTTATTTCTGACGGATGTTGGCTCAAACTTGTCTTGCATACACTCGGTAGCACAAATATTGTCGGAAATTCCAATTGTCAAGAACGAGGTGACGTACAACGAGCAGAGAAAAATGAAGTTCAATAGCCAGTGCGGCTCTTCTGCTTGATTCAGAGCATGCATGGAATTTTGTGCGTCGGAATTGTGTACTCACGCTCGGAATTTCTTACAACGGATTTTATTGTCGGAAAATTTGAGAACCATTTTTTTTGCATTTTCATTATTAAACTGTATTTTGAAAAGTGTTAAACTTGTCTCTAAATGCGTTATGCAATGAAAAAGAATCCTTGTCTCTTAAAGAGCGCTACTGTATACAATAAATCCTCTGAACATACCTGTCTGTGGTGACAGTGTGTGTTACAGACGTTTATTCTAAAATCATAGTTGGTATTACTAAAATGATGAGTTTCCTCCTTCTCGGTCAAAAGGTGGTGGTGGTGGTAGCTTTATGGTAAATTGCTTAATGTAGTTCAGTGACAATCACTCTCAGGCTGCTGGCACCTAGATTGGGTCCCTCAAGCTGTAAAATCTGTGTGTCGGGTGCAACTAAGAGTGGTATTGTTACGCAAGTGACAGCGCAGTCTGAGATTGACCAGTCTTTTGTCATGAGTTGGTGAGGTGGGCAGGGATATGATATCCACGTTCATCACACCACTGAGCTTGCACCGAAACACACCAGCACAGATTCCAGTCACCTCTCTCCCAGGGACTTTGGCCCCACACTATGCTTGGACACTAGGAAGCCATTCTTATTCTTCACTCAAGCTTCTATTAACCCCCCGAGGCCTCACACCTCATCTCCTCTAACAATACAGGTTAGGTTCCTAGGGTGCCCTGTGTTGCGATATCAGACTTAGTATGTGGGTTACTGATCATTAGGGAAGGAACCAAGCCCACAAGCTCCTTCATTACCAGGGCACCTGTCACCTATGCAACCACACTTCCTGGCTGGCGGCTTATGCATCTGACATTGATCCAGTTGTCATAATTAATGGTATTGCAGGTTCATTTTGATAGCTTACCTGCATCTTAGACATTGACTTTAACTTTTATCATCCCCTTTTTCTAAGCCCTTGTGCTTTGAATATCTTGTACATGCACCCCTTTGAAATGCCTTCAGACTAGGCAGAACAAAACTTCCAAAACTTTACTGGTGGTTCGCCATCATTAAGTCTGTCATCCAAGTATTCTTCATATATAACTTCCTTCAATTTGCCCACAGATAATCTAGCTTCAGGCTGCCCAGTGCCATACCTCCAAAAGTCTATTTATCAACGTTAATCTTAAGGTAGGTCCTCTGTACCCTAACTGGGTATCCACCTGAGTAGCAGTTGAATGACAGGAACAGCTCGCATGGCGCAGCAGTTTTCCAAGATCATGCCTGTCCAAGGACCCTGCAGGGTTTCTTCCCCTTGAAATTATATCCCACCACAAGGGGGCAATGTTATCAATACTAGACATGTGCACAGCCAAAAAATTTTTTTTTCAGGTCATTTGTTGATCGCAATTCATAAATTCGTACATTCGAAAATTTGTTCATTCGTACATTCGTAATTTCGTACATTTCGTACATTTCGTACATTCGTGCATTCGTACATTCGTACATTTGTGAATTCGTAAATTCGTAAAATCGTACATTTGTAAATTAGAACATTCGGAAATTTGTCAATTTGAAATTTTAAAATCCAAAAACCCGAAAATTCGAAAATCTGAAATAGTAACTAACTATTAAATTATAGGTATTGTAATTTTCTTTCAAATTTGACTGTCAGTGAACGTAACAAATACGAATTTATCTGAAGTTACGAATTATCCAAAACAAATGCTGCATCTAAACAAATGGAACGGAACAAATTAATAAGAAATAATAATAATAAAACGTTTTTATAATTATTATTATTGTTATTTATTATTATTAATTCATTACGTTCCATTCGTTTGGATACGGCATTCGTTATTTTGGATCATTAATAACTTCGGATAAATTTCTATGTGTTACGTTCACTAACAGCCAAATTTGAAAGGAAATTATAATACCTATAATTTAATAGTTACTAGCAATAGTTAAGTTATTATTAGTCAATTATTATTTCAGATTTCCGAATTTCCGAATTTACAAATTTACGAATTCACTAATTTACTAATGTACGAATGTACGAATTTATGAATGTATGAATTTACGAATGTACACATTTTTCGAATTTCTGAATATTCGGAAAAATTCGTTAAACGGGTTAACGAATTTGTCGAAATTCGTTAAAAAACGAATTTGGAACGAAACGAATTGCACATGCCTAATAAATACCCAGGAGCCAACAACATTAACTCTTACCTAACCTCCGGGCAGCCCATCAATAGAAACAATAATACAACTAACCCTATCAACAAAACTTACACAAAACAAAATGAGGTAAAGTGAGTATAGAAAGAAATCACCCCACTTTTAAATAATCGCATGTTGTTGGTTTTGCAGCCTGAAATGAAGACAGACACAGTTTTTGTTGTATCCAGCTGTATTTACTCAATGCAACCTATAACATCCAAGTGAAAGATATTATAGGCCAGTCAGCTTAACATCAATAGTGGGTAAATTATTGGAAGGGATGATTAGGGACTATATCCAAAGATTTACAGAGGAAAAGCATATCATTAGCGGTAATCAGCATGGGTTTATGAAGGATAGTTCCTGCAAGACCAATCTGCTAACATTCTACGAGGAAGTGAGCTGCCATCTTGATAGGGGAGGCCTGTGGACTAATGCCCCGTACACACGGTCGGACTTTGTTCGGACATTCCGACAACAAAATCCTAGGATTTTTTCTGACGGATGTTGGCTCAAACTTGTCTTGCATACACACGGTCACACAAAGTTGTCGGAAAATCCGATCGTTCTGAACGCGGTGACGTAAAACACGTACGTCGGGACTATAAACGGGGCAGTAGTCAATAGCTTTCATCTCTTTATTTATTCTGAGCATGCGTGGCACTTTGTCCGTCGGATTTGTGTACACACGATCGGAATTTCCGACAACGGATTTTGTTGTCGGAAAATTTTACATCCTGCTCTCAAACTTTGTGTGTCGGAAAATCCGATGGAAAATGTCCGATGGAGCCTACACACGGTCGGAATTTCCGACAACAAGGTCTTATCACACATTTTCCGAAAATCCGACCGTGTGTACGGGGCATTAGTGTGTCTGGATTTTGCAAAAGCATTTAATACAATTCCCCATAAACGCTTAAGCTGAGATCTGCAGGCTAGGACCATAGGGTTTGTGCTTGGGTAAAAAACTGGTTACAGGAATGTGTCCAAAGGGTTGTGATAAATAACCTGTACTCAGACTGGTCTGGAGTGGTGAGTGGGGTACACCAAGGTTCTGTGTTGGCACCAATTCTATTCAATTTATTTATAAATGATATAGAGATTGAGATAACTAGCTCAGTCTCAGTTTTTGCGGATGACACAAAAATAAGTAGAGAAATAAACCCACATTAGGACATAGAAATTTTGCAGAATGACCTGAATAAAATTATGGAGTGGGCAGACAAATGGCAAATGAGGTTTAATGTGGAGAAATGTAAAATAATACACTTGGGGCAAGAAACATAAATGAAAATGATTCACTAGGTGGAAAACCTCTGGGAGAATCAAGAATGGAGAAGGATCTAAAGGTCCTAGTAGATGACAGATTGAGCAATAGCATGCAATGTCAAGCTGCAGCTACCAAAGCCAGCAGAATATTAGCATGCATTGAAAAAGGGATTTTTTCTCCAGGGATAAAACTATAATTCTGCCACTTTATAAAACTCTGGTTAGGCCACATCTGGAGTATTCCGTCCAGTTCTGGTCACCGGTCCTTAGAAGGGATGTGCTGGAGAGAGTCCAAAGAAGGGCAACTAAATTAATAAGAGGACTGGAGGACCTTAAATATGAGGACTGCCAGCAAACGCTAAATTTATTTTCACTGGAGAAGCAACGCTTAAGGGGGGTCATGATAGCGATCTACAAATACCTCACAGTGGATCCCAGCATAGGAAAAAAACTATTCAGTCCCAGGGAGTGTATGAGGACATGGGGACACACATTGAGACTGGAGGAGAAGCAGTTTAACCTTAAACTATGCAGGGGGTTCTTCACTGTCAGGGCAACAAGGATGTGGAACTCTCTCCCACAATTGGTGGTGGCTGCGGGAGTATGGATATTTTTAAAAGACTATTGGATCTACATCTTAAAAAACACAACATACAGGGATATAGGAAATTATTATAGACACTGACACACGTACACCAACACAGGTTGAACTGGATGGACTATTGTCTTTATTCAGCCTTACCTACTATGTAACTATGTAATACAGGGGCCCTCAAACTTTTTAAACAGGGGACCAGTTCACTGTCCCTCAGACTGTTGGGGGGCCAGATCAATGCAGCCTCACCAGTGCCCAGCAACACAGCCTCACCAGTGCCCAGCAACACAGCCTCACCAGTGTCCAGCAACACAGCCAGCCTCTCCAGTGCCTAGGAATGCAGCCTGACCAGTGCCCAGGAACACAGCCTGACCAGTGCCTAGCAACGCAGCCTGACCAGTGCCCAGCAATGCAGCCTGACCAGTGCCCAGCAATGCAGCCTGACCAGTGCCCAGCAATGCAGCCTGGCCAGTGCCCAGCAATGCAGCCTGACCAGTGCTCAGAAATGCAGCCTAATCAGTGCCCAGCAATGTAGCCTGACCAGTGCCCAGCAATGTAGCCTGACCAGTGCCCAGCAATGTAGCCTGACCAGTGCCCAGCAAATGCAGCTTGACCAGTGTACAGCAAATGCAGCCTGACCAGTGCCCAGCAACGCAGCCTGATCAGTGCCCAACAGTGCTGCCTGACCACTGCTCAGTAGTGCAACCTGACCAGTGCCCAGTAATGCAGCCTGACCAGTGCCCAGTAATGCAGCCTAATCTGTGCCCAGTAATGCAGCGTGCCCAGTAATGTAGCCTGACTAGTGCCCAGTAATGCAGCCTAACCTGCCCAGTAATTCAGCGTGCCCATTAATGCAACCTGACCAGTGCCCAGTAATGCAGCCTGACATATCCCCAGTAATGCAATGTGCCCAGTAATGCAGCATAACAAGTGCCCAGTAATGAAGCCTGACCAGTGCACGGGGATTAGAGTGAGAGGAGCACCAGGGGACTTACCGCTGTCATCAGGCAGCCACAAGGAGGATACATGTGAAGCTTTCCCGTACTGGACAGTGCCCGAGATTGGTCTGGTTTCCCCCTATAGAGCGGGGTCCACGGGGATCTCTCCGGGCAGACTGCGCCTTGTGGGGGCTCCAGTGCCTGAACAGCCGGGCAGGCCAGTTAAAAGACCTTGGTGGGCTGTAAACGGGCCACCGGCCGTAGTTTGAGGCGCCCTGATGTAAAATATAACACCAACATGTCAGAAAAAAAAATTAGAAAACAGAATAACTGAGTTGAAAAAAGGATCCCCTCCCTCCTAAAAATGACGTGTAAACTCAATCAGGTGTAGCAAATTACCTTCTTAATAGCACACAAAGCCATATGACTTTCGACTGTGATCAGCAGTGGTCATTTTGATTTGCTCAGCATGAAAAGAGCTTTCCTGGAACATTTCCATCTCTGGTAATACAACTGAAGCAAACAATCAGCTATGGGTGGGAAGGCACTGTCAAAAAATCTCTGGGATAAAGTTGTAGACAGGCACAAATTAGGAGATGGAAAAAAAAAAATTCAAAAGCTTTATCAATGTGGAACGTATTTGGTACAACACAGACCCTCCCTGAATCAGGACGTCGCTCCAAACTGGATGAAAGAGCCAGGAGGAAACTGATCAGAGAGGCTACCAAGAGGCCTACAGCAACTCTGAAGCAGTTGCAGGAATTTATGACAAAGAGTGGTCATTGTGTGCATGTGAAAACAATATCACAAATTCTCCACAAATGTGGCTTGTATGGGAGGCTTGCAAGAAAAAAGCCACTCTTCAAGAAAGGCTACATTCAGTCATGACTGAACTTTGCCAAAACGCACCTTGAAGATTCTGAGACCACATGGAAAAAAAGGTGTTATGTTCAGATGAGACTAAAATTTAATTATTTAGCCTCAACAACAAACGATATGTTTGGCGGAAATCCAATACAGCTCTCCATCCAAATAACACCATTCCTACAGTAAAGCATGAAGGGGGTAATATCATGTTATGGGATGTTTCTCTGCAGCAGGTACTGGAGCACCTGTCCAGGATAGAAGAAAAGCGGATGGAACAAAATACCGTAAAATTCTTGAGGAAAATCTGCTGCCCTCTGCTTGCAAAGCATAAACCCAAAGTAGGCACCTGCCTACAACATGGCATGATTCCATGAACTCTGTAGAGATCTGTCTCAACTATTCTGTTAAATCCTGCCTAAAAATTATATATTAAAAGGTCTTGCACCTTCATACCATTTATTGTTGCATACATGTTCCAGGACATGTTGCCACTTATTTCATGCATGTTTCAGTATTTAATGCTGCAGTCATGTTCCTGGATATTCTCCAGAGTTTAAATGCACCTTGTTGCTATAGATTATTTGCAGGTATGTCCTCCTAGCACAGGTTGCTAGGTAAATTTAGCTTTACCTGCCGAATTTTTTTTTTTTTAAAGTCAGCAGCTACAAATACTGCAGCTGCTGACGTTTAAAATATGGACACCTACCTGTCCAGGGCACCCGCGATGTCGGCACCCGAAGCCGATCTGTCCCTCGTGTGGAGGCACCATCATCTTCGGTAAGGAAATCAGGAAGTGAAGCCTTGCGGCTTCACAGCATGGTTCCCTGCTGCGCATGCTCAAGGCGCGCTGCACGATCCCACAGGTCCCTGCTGTCTTCTGGAAGACAACAGGGGGAATGGAGGAGGCACCGGATTTGGTTTAGATATGCGCGGGTACCCGCGCATATCTATGCCTGGAAGTGGGAGAAAATACCTGGATTATACAGGTATCTGCTCTCCCCTCCCCCCTGAAAGGTGCCAAATGTGACACAGGAGGGGGGGAGGATTCCAAAAAGCGGAAGTTCCATTTTTGGGTGGAACTCCACTTAAAGGGAGCAGCAATTTTTTGGTCTGACCTGATCAGGGTCTCAGAAGCTGGGAGTTTGCTTCCCCCTGCCTCCAGAATACGTTTCCAGATCTTAGAGCAGGAGATTCAAATCAACCAGCCTGAAAATATATCGGGTTCCAGCCAATTCCTGAAGAGGAGTGTCCAGTAGGGAATAGAGATAAATAGTCAGGAACACAGAAGAGTAGGGTTTCTTCTCCCCAGGGGGATTCCAGAGGTGTGGAACTGCTGCTGTCAAGCAGCCCATGGACTGTGCAACTGCTCTGGGAGGCCTCAGAAGTTCCAGGAGTAAGTAGACTCTACTTAGAAACTGACCGCAGAACCACACAACCAGGAATTTGGTCCTGAGGGGTGCCATCTCACTCGCTGGGTTGTGTCTGGAGGAAGCTGGAAGCTAGCAGCTGTCTTGAGGAAGTTTGAGTAGTGACCCTAAGTTGATCCTTGGGGCTGTGTGTTGGAAATATGCACTGGTTGCTGATTACTGGCTTTGCGCCAGGTAACCAGATGTCAAAAGACTTGACCCATGGCCTTTAGCTGTGAGGCCCTAGCCTGTTATGTATTCGACAAATACCAAGGAGGGATTTTCCTCATGGTGCCCATCTGTGAGGCCCTTTTCTGTTCAGGAATTACCTCATGGCCTTTAACTGTGAGGGTTTAGAATAGACTGTCCAATATTCATCATTGCATGCAAAAGAACTTTGCTTCATGGTCTTTGGCTGTGGAGTGTTGGCCTACTCAGAAAGTCACCGCATGGTCTTCAGCTGTAGGGAGTCCAGACCCACGGAAAAGGTTGTCCTTCTATTGTTATATGCTAAATGTTTTGGAGTGCCCCATGCCACCAATCCCACTTCTCCTACAAGTTCTACGAGCAATAAATTACAAAATGACAACCCCTAGACTGTTTATTGGAGTTGGAATGAATGGTATGTTGTTTGGGTGCCTGGTGGCCTTGGTACAGTTTGAGAAAAAGAACCAATTCATCTGCCCCTGTGGGGGTAGCTTCACATATGTTCAAGGATGTCCTGCCATTTATTATCGCTTACATGCTCCCGGACTCATTGCTGCACATACTGTATATATCCAGGTCATGGAACAATTCCAAGTTAAATGGAAGCATGGATGGCAAGGCGTTCCGGTCCAAATCCTCTGATAAAGGCCAACTGACGGGGAGCCAAAGGATAAATATCCCAACTTTTAAAGATTTCAAAATAATTTTAATATTTACTGATACTTGTGTATGTGGCTCCAAGTAATGTCTAATTAGATTAAAATTATTAAGTCTGTGCTGGCCTATCTCTCCAATCCTACCCCCACCTCCCTACATAACCTTTTATGTAGTTGTGTGGGGAGGACACTATAGACTAGAGTATCATTTGAGTGATAGCTATGAGGCTTCTGGATGTCTATGCAAGGAAGACTTTCACAGGTAAATGACATACCTAAATCACATTAAATGCACATATCATCTTATGGGAACCTGAGTTATTGTTGAAATAAATGGCTTGGCGACAGGGTCTCTTTAAAGCACTATTAATCCAACAAGCATACATGTATTATATTGTAGCTTACCAATTCTTAGATGTGATGGCTGTATTATTTGTCTTTTTTAGGCTTTCTTTCTTCTATTTTCATCTGGTGATACAGCCAGCAAGTCTGTTATTTTTCAAAAGAACAAGTTCTCCAGCAGACTGTATCAGTTACAGAGATGAGTCAAACCATTTAACACTAGCTTGATTACCTCAATGGTCAACTTTTATTTATTTATGTAAAACCTTTATCCCAAAAGGAAAAACTGTTTAGTATTAGCTGGAGTTTGGCTTCAATTTGTCTAGTATATTTAAATCTGCTAGTACTTCTAACACCCCCCTCCCACTAGACTAACAATGCCAGTTTACTTTGATGAGATAAACCACTTATAAAGTGTGAGCTGGAGTTTGGCTTCAATTTGTTAGTGTATGGAAATCTGCTAATACATTTAGCACTACCCTCCCCCACAGACTGACAATGCTGGTGTCTGCTGTGCCTCCTGTGTCATTCATCTAGAGTTGTGTCTCACAAATACATAAGGTGTGTTACTGGTAGGATCACCAGGAAAAAAGCCTTAAAAAGAAAATGGATGAAGTTGCAACATCTAATTATTGGAAAGTTGCGTCTTAATACATTTTTTGTTTTGGCTTTAATACCGCTTTAAGGATTTTACTTGGGTGCCATGTTATGTTTTTTATTCCTCTTTTTGTTCAGTACACCTAAAAACTACACAACTAAAATCACAACGAGTTAAAAAAAAAAAATCAATAGCCCAGCAAAGGGAAATTATGTAACCATGCACTATTAATGTGAGGAAATTCTTATAACCGACAGTCCACTTAACAAAAATCTATTCTGTGCTCATTACAAGTTTCAGCTTTCATTTTCTCAGGTCCACATAAACCTTAATGAATCTCTGAAGGTCTTACTACAAGTCAATAGCCAGAAAGAAAGCAAAGAGTTCCATTAAGAAAATGGGAAAGAGAAGTACATAAATTTTCATTGTCAATAAAGTTATTATAATTATAAACAGTAAGGATAATATTGACCTTCCTGGCCCGGTTACACTGTAAGGACAATTACAAAAAGATTACTTACCTAAGTTAGGTTTTCAAGAGCAGAACATACTTGTGTTAATATGCTGTGTATCTGTGCTAAATACACTGTTAAGATATGTCAGTTGGGACTGTTTTATACGTGTAGCGGGCACCTACTTTTAGGTAGGTGACCTTTCTTGCTAGCTTTCTATGACAGGTAAATTTAGACAGGCTGATGCTATTACAGCAGGCCTGTTTTGTTGATTTCCATATTTGAGTGACAGGTAGTTTATGTGTTGGTCTCAGCCAATCATTAATTTGCTTGGTAATCCCGGGACTCTCATATAAAATGGGGTCACGTGGTGCCCGGGGGAGTCAGAGTCCAGTCCTACTCTGAGGAGCGAGAGAGCCAGCCTGGTTCCTGGAGGGGAGGTTGGAGGTTTCTCCTTCAGGAGCCAACGGAGCTTCGCCTTAGCGAGAAGGGTGGAGATCCGGTCCTCATGGAGGAACAGATGACATCTTACAGCATGTAGCCGTGGATGTCGTAGGCCGCCCCTGCAGGGAGGGAAGTGGGCCACACAGAGAGGAACTGAGAATCATTGCGGATGAAGTAGCAACAAAACGGAAGGAAACTGAGCGATCAATCGTTTATGAGTGGCACATGGACTATTGATCACGTGAGTGAAAGCCCAAGGGAAGGGTACTACCAGAGACTGAGGGTTGTTGGTGCACGAGTCAGTGAGATGGACGGTAATGGCCTATGACTTTGAGTTCAGCATTGCTCCGGGATTCCAATCAGTCAAGCGAGAGGAGTTATGCAGAGTGGCTCTCCTTTAGCTTAATTTGGAAGTACCATGTCGGTGGGAAGTAGTGGTAAAGAGGTAGCGGTGAAGCTGAAAGTACACATACAGAGATATGGATCGTTCCTTTTAAAGTCATCCAGATGAAGAAGTTATTCAGAGTGACTCTTTATCAACTCATTCTCTATCAAATCTACTTCTATCTTCCCTGATCGAAGAGATAGTTTAAAATGATTTCCTGACTATCAGCAATTGTTCATAGATTTTCCTGTAAGAGCCATTGAAAGATGACAATGTAACAAAAGAGCATCTCAAAGGAAGTCCTTCTCCAGTCCCAGTTTATGTTGATGAAAAAAGAATTAAGAAAAAGCACTAAGGACTGTGACTTTTCAAATCTATGGGCTGCGAGGGTTGAGTAGTAAATGTGAATTACAGATATAGCAAATATTTAGCCACTCCTTCGGGGGTAAGCGCTACATACGCCAAGAGTATTTGTAGTTCTGTGCAACCGATTTGGGTCTGGTTTCCAACACAGCCAGGATCTCTGCTTCTACTGGACGAGTTTGGACCTCTATCGCAAAAACAACAGCATGGCTTGGTCAAGAACACTCCCCCACCCTAAGGTTATCACTCTACTTCTCTCCTCCTGTCAGCATGTCCCCTGTCCTGCATTCACTGCATGTTGCCCTGCCTGAATGGTGAGGGAGCTTGGGGAAGATAAATCTAACCAACGTGTGGGGCCTTCTACAGAGTGAACCTGATACTTTACCTAGTATGCGCTAGCACAGACAGGTTCTGGACCTCTACTGCACAAGCAACAGCATGGCTTGGTCAAGAACCCTCCTCCACCCTAAGGCCATCACTCTAATGCCCCGTACACACGGTCGGATTTTCCGATGGAAAATGTGCGATCAGAGCGTGTTGTCGGAAATTCCGACCGTGTGTGGACTCCATCAGACATTTTCCATCGGATTTTCCGACACACAAAGTTGGAGAGCAGGAGATAAAATTTTCCGACAACAAAATCCGTTGTCGGAATTTCCGAACGTGTGTACACAAATCTGACGGACAAAGTGCCACGCATGCTCAGAATAAATAAAGAGATGAAAGCTATTGGCCACTGCCCCGTTTATAGTCCCGACGTACGTGTTTTACTTCACCGCTTTCAGAACGATCGGATTTTCCGACAACTTTGTGTGACTGTGTGTATGCAAGACAAGTTTGAGCCAACATCCGTCGGAAAAAATCCTAGGATTTGGTTGTCGGAATGTCCGAACAAAGTCCGACCGTGTGTACGCCCTATACCTCTCTCCTACTGTCAGCAATGTTCCCCGCCCTGCATTCACTGATGTTCCCAAGCCTGGTTGGTGGGAGAGCTTGGGGAAGGTAAATTCAATCTACTTGTGGTGCCTTCTACAAAGTAAACCTGATACTTTGCCTAGTATGTGTCAGCACAGCCAGGTTTCTGGACCTCTACTGCACAATCAGCAACAGCATGGCTTTGTCAAGAACCCTCCTCCACCACTCTACCTCTCTCGTCCTCTTAGCATGTTCCTCTTCATGGTTGGCAAGCAGGCTTGGGAAAGGTAAGTTCAACCTACTTGTGGTGCCTCCTATGAAGTGAACCTGCTACCTTATCAAGTATATGCCAGCATAGCCAGGTCCTGTACCTCTATTGCACAAAAATCATCATGGCTTGGTCAAGATCACTCCCTCACCCCAAGGCCATTATTCTTCTTCTCTCTTCCTGTCCACATGTTCCCCGTCCTGCATTCATTGCATGTTCCCCTGCCTGGTTAGTGAGCGAGCTTGGGGAAGGTAAATTTAACAGACTTGTGGTGCCTCCTACAAAGTGAACTTTCTTGGGGTTCACCTTGCCTAGTATGTGCCAGCACAACCAGGTACTGGACCTCTACTGCACAAGCAACAGCATGGCTTGGTCAAGATCACTCCGCCACCCTAAGGCCATCACTCTACCTCCTTCCTCCTGTTAACATGTCCCCTGTCCTGCATTCACTGCATGTTCCCCTGCCTGATTGGTGGGGGAGCTTGGAGAAGGAAAGTTCAACCTAACTGTAGTACTTCCTACAACGTGAACCTGTTACCTTGCTGTTTGAATTACAGATACACCCCCACAGCAGCTGTCAAATTTAACATTGGCATGGCAGTTCAGGGCTCCGCCCACACAGCCACATCATTCATTCACAGAGAGATGAGAATGTGGCAAATGGACTTGTAGTTCTCAATGGAATACAAGTGTGGTGATCAGTGCACTCATAGTCCATTGACACTTCCTCCAACTCCCTAACTGAAAGCCTGTAGGGAGGTACAGACAGGGAGCTGGAGGAAGAGTTTGCTGAAGCCTGGCACTGCTAATGAAAAAATATGTGTAAAAAATCAGGGTGAACATAGCCTTTGAAATGATTCCTTGCAGTAGGATTTTACCCAGATTGCAATGGTTAATTGTTTATTAGCTCTAATGCCCCATACACACGGTCGGATTTTCCGATGGAAAATGTCCGATCGGAGCGTGTTTTCGGAAATTCCGACCGTGTGTGGGCGCCATCGGACATTTTCCATCGGATTTTCCGACACACAAAGTTGGACAGCAGGAGATAAAATTTTCCGACAACAAAATCCGATCGCGTCAATTCCGACCGTGTGTGGCCTGTTCCGACGCACAAAGTGCCACGCATGCTCAGAAGAAATTCCGACACGGGACAGCTCGTTCTGGTAAACTTAGCGTTCGTAATGGATAAAGCACTTTCGTCACGCTGCAATGTAAAAAATGGTTTAATACAGCGCACTCTCTTCTTCTTTATAATGTGACAAGAATTAAGTCGTTTTGATGCTCATATTCACACACACTTCTCACAAACTTTTTTCGTTACTATTTATCGGGATTCCCTCAATATATTAATATATTTTGATTTCTCACATCTGACAACATATTTTTTATTTTTTTTTTTTTACTTTAATGTAGAATCTTTTTTTGTGTTTCTCTTTTTATTTTTATTTTTTTTTGGTGATTTTGATTAGTACTCCCGAAAATGTTTGTGTGTTTTTTGTGACAAGTTCTCACAACACCATTGATATGTTGTTCTATTTAATCTGTAGGAGGAGATTGTTTGTTGTTGTTGTCCCTTGTTAATTTCACATTGTACTTTAGAAATGTACCTGAATACTCACCAACAAACTGTCCTTTTTGGATGAAAACACACACAGGAGAGTAGAATTTACCTAAAAATATTTTATTAAGGGGTCACAACTATAAACAAAGAGGGAGGCAACGCTGGAGAAACTGCAGAAGTGGGCGAAGCCTTGGACCCCCAGGGCAGACATCAATTATTTAAAAGCAAAATTGGTGGCCTGAGGAGTCCTTATCTAAGGGAGTGCAGTCTGGTCCAGAAGTCCCAGAGATCCGGAAAGCAGCAGATGACATCTGTGTCCCCAGGCTGTGGTCATACGAGAGACTGCATCTTCTGTCAGACCAGACTGAACCCAGGGCAATCACTCTCAGGTCTTCTTTCCACGCTTCCTTCCAGCCTTTGGCTGTGGTGGTGGAGTTGTGGCAGCAGGAGGAGGAGGAGGAGGAGGATCGTCCCTCTCCATGACATCCGTCTTGTGTGTCAGTTCCCCACTCTCCCCCTTCCGAAGGACTTTATAAATCAGGTCCTCAGAAATCTTGCGTTGGCCCTCCTGCATGCCCAGCAATTTGGTGGCAGCCATGCAGGCAAAGGCCTCTGCAGGACTGGGGAAGGCTCTGAGGGACGCCGAAGCCTCCTGGATCAGCCTGTACGCTGAATCCTGCACAGGACTGGGAGTGGCCTTCCTGGCCCTTTTATATGGCAGGCGGAGGGGAGGGACCTGAGACTCAGTCAGGCTGCGACTTGTCCCAGGCTTCTCTTGGCTGCCACTTGTCCCTGGCTTCTCTTGGCTGACACTTAGCCCCGCCTCCTCCTGGCTGCCACTAATCCCCGCCTACTCCTGGCTGCCACTAATCCCCGCCTCCTCCTGACTGCCACATTCCACAGCCTCCTCCTGGCTGAGGTCTTCCTGTGTATGAAAAAGGGACATAGTTTTAGTATTGTTTTCATCAATCACACACAATTTTCACCTCCTGACTGCTGCAAATTGAATGTTAACAAATATAACAGACTATCCTTCTGAGCCCAGCAGTTTTCATTCTTGTCCCAATTTTGGGTGCCCACTACTGTCTATTGATATGTAAAACACTTTATGAAATCAGCAAATAGTGATCAATAATAACATCTAGTAAACATCATTTCTTTATTGCCCAGAAATCAGTAGAACAATGCTATACCTGACTCCAGCTGGGCTCCTCCACTTCTTCCTGGCTGGAAGGCCCAGGTTGGACGTCGGAAGCCTCAACTGCTGTGGAAGGAAGCGTGGAAGGAAGAGTAGAGAGGGATTCCCTGACTTCAGTGTGGTCTGACAGAAATCGCAGTCTCTCGTAGTACCAGAGCCTGGGGACATAAACGTCATCTGCTGCAGCTCCGGATCTCTGGGAATCTGTGACCTTCTTGCGCTCCCTAAGATATGTGCTCCTCAGGCCCCCAATTTTAGCTTTTAAATAAGGGATGGTTGCTGTGGGGACCACCGGCTTCACCAACTCCAGCAGTTTCTCCAGCGCTGCCTGCCTCTTCTGTTTGTGATTATAGTGGGGGTGTCTGACCTGCCACAGACAGGGCAGCTCTCTGTACTTGTCTATGAACAGGGGCAGGAAATTGTGGTCGTTGAACCCATCCATTTTCTCTGCAAGACACAACACAAGACAAACCCTAATGTCAGGCCAAACTCCCCTAATCTTGTTACAATATAGGCTTCAATTTCGAAGCAGTATAGGCCCAAGTTTAGATCCTACCTTCGTTAGCACGATCGGCGTCTCCGATGCTCCTTCCTCCGCTCACAGATCGTACGTAAGACGCGCGCGTTACGATTTATACACACTGCGCATGTGTATAACTCCGCCCGCCCCTGACGTTCTTTCTATTCTATTCCCCGCCCCTTTTCGTTCGGCGCAGTGGAGGAAGAGCACATGGCGGAGAGACAGCAGGATAGTGCTAAGTACAGCAACGAGGAGGAGGAGGAGGAAAGGCCGGAGCCTGAAACGTCACGATCCAGAAGGAGATTAAAGGACTCAAATATGTCCTTTGGGGAGATGTTGGAAATGGTGGACATCCTGAAGAAGGCCGACTATGATGGAAAGTATGGGCCTTACCCCAACCACAATGTCCGAAAGGCCAAGATCATGGCGAAAGTGGTCAGGAGTCTGCAACGGAAATTCGGGGTACGACGATCGAAAGATGAGCTCAGGAAGTGGTGGTCGGACCTGAAATTACGAGAACATGAGCAGTACAGAAAGATCCGGAGAGTGCTGCAAAAAAGTAAGTAGTTGTGCTGTGTTCCTATTGTTCTTGTGTTTATTACGTTCGTGCTGCTCCATGTGCTTTTAGGAACTGTTGTACAGTTTAAAATGGCAACTTTCATGTTCATGGGCACATTATTCGTTCGGATCACACATTTTTATTTCGGACGATAAAATACCATTGTTTAGGCCATATGCATTTGGCCACCATTTTGACGCCCTATACTTGTCTTCAAAGAATTGGGTTGTGTAGATGGGTTTGTTACTAGAATGAAATGCAAACTAGATTGTGTGTAAGGAGAGGACACTGAGCAGCTGTTTTCACATCTGGACACTGGAGCACTAGTGTGGGACCCCAGAACACCCTTTTTATTAGGGGGGCCACACAGGTGCTCCAGGGTATACTATAGGGGGGGCTACATCTGTGAAGCTTGTACTAAACAGGTAAAGTATTGCAGCTTGACAAAGGACACTAAAAAAGCTACATCTTGGAACTCTGCTAAAATAGACAATTGTACCTCACTTCCAAGCAATGTTTCATCTTTAGAGTTCTGCCATCAAATATCTGTGTGCTAATTATACCATTTTTGTTTTACATAGGGGAGAAAAGACTCGGAGGACACCCCCCATCCGAGGAGACCAGAGCCCCCCCCCCCTCTGGAAGAAGGGAAAATCCCTCCAACACAAGATGAGCAGGAGGAAGAAAACGTGGTGGAAGTAGTCACCACAACAGGTGAGTGTCTGCGACCACAGGCTCAGATAAGAGATGGATTGCGGCATTTTTTTGCAAACCTAATTTATTTTGGGTTTCCTCTCTTTTTAGGTGATCGTGAGGTTGTGGATGAAGATCCTTTCACATCTGAAAGTGCCCAGATCCTGATCGGGGAGATCATGGGGTGTAATTTACAATTGGAAAACATCCAGCAAAACATCAATGATGTTATTCCAAAATATAAAAACATCATTGATGTTTTGGGGCGAGTTTAAAACCCCTCCAAATCACTTTCTTCTTTTATGTGCTACAATGTGCGAAATGTTTTTGTGATTTTTCCCAAAGCCAAAATTGGAGGATGCACACAGTGTGTCAACATGTGCTATCTGCCATCACGGGAGATCAATGGACGCGTTTTGGGGGTGCAACCCCTTCCTCAATAAGAAAGTAGCGGTGAGGAAGGGCTTTCTCCCCCAGAACACGTCCCTTGATCCCCCATGATGGCAGAGAGCACATGTTGACATTGGGAAATTTGTGTGCATCTTCCAAATTTGGCTTTTCCAGGGGTGATTTCCCCCCATCTGAACGCAATATCAAACACAGTTCCTAAATACTCATGTCTGATATTGCCTTCCAGTTCTACCAAATGTGAACTTTGTAAGATCAAGATTTGTGTCTTTCTTGTGGGTTTTACACAGGCCTGTTTTCTATAAAATGCACATTTTGATTTTGGATAATGACACCACAAAAATTGTTATACAACAAACATGTCGGTTTGTCAGAAAAACCTTTGGTAAATGCACATGTGATTGTGCAGGTATTAAAAAGATTCTTCATCAAGAATGTGTGGATTATTGTCTCAACGCTACAACACTTTTGGGGTGATGTAATTGTTGTTTTATGAGAAAATGGGTGTAATTTCCTAAGGGCAAATCCTCTTTGCACTACAAGTGCAGTTTCAGTGCAGTTGCAAGTGCACTTGTAGTGAAAAGTGTCTTTGCATTTAGTAAATAACAGCCAACAGTGCTTTGTATAAGGTTACACAATCACGACATTTTCTGGACTCAACACATTTCTGTCAGGGTCAGCTAAAACAAACACAAGCAGTAAATGTCCACAAAGAAGAGCCTGGGGGGAGATGCCTGTCGAGAACTTGAGGTCCTGCAGACTTCTCCCTGTGGCCAAATACCGCAAGGTAGCGACCAACCTCTGCTCCGGAGTGATGGCTTGCCTCATGCAGGTATCCTGCCTGCTGATATAGGGGGTCAGCGAAGCCAACAAACGGTGAAATACGGGGTCAGTCATCCTGAGAAAATTCCTGAAATCACCAGGATTATTCTCACGGATCTCACGGAGCAAAGGCATATGACAGAACTGGTCACGCTGAAGCAACCAATTCTTGGTCCATAAACTCCTCCCCACCCTGTTCATGGACTGGACTTGTGTCAAGGTCAGGACCCCAACACCAAGCCCCCGCACAGCACGAACTCTACGAGGAGTACGCATACGAAACATGGCTAGAAAACGGTCGGCTGCTCAGAACGAAGTAACAGAACGCACTGAAGAACAGCAAGGCCTGTGAAGAGCGACCTGAAAAACAGCAACGAGCGGACAAGATCGCACAGAAAACTCCGATACGAACTGACTGCACGCACTGAAGAGCAAATACAAACCCACAAGCACAAACTGAACGGCAGAAAACGATCTGAAAGCCACGAGTCTGAAAAAGCGCGAATTGTCTCTCACCAAACTTTTACTAACACGAGATTAGCAAAAGGAGCCCAAAGGGTGCCGCGCTTGGTTCTGAACCGGCCTTTTCTAGTCTCGTCGTACGTGCTTGACGTCACCGCGTTCTTGGCGATCGGAAATTCCGACAACTTTGTGCGACCGTGTGTAGGCAAAACAAGTTTGAGCCAACATCCGTAGGAAAAAATCAGAGGATTTTGTTGTCGGAATGTCCGATCAATGTCCGACCGTGTGTACGGGGCATAACAGCGAACTGTTCCTTGACTTCATCACATCTAGTGCAGGGCTATGGACCCTGCATTGGTCTTGATGACATCAGGATCTTAGACCGCTGGAGCATGGGGGAAAAGACGCTGCAGGGACTGGTTTAGCAGGACGGAGGAGTGCAGAATTTGGTAATTAAATCTACATTGACAAGTCCTCTAGACCTAAATGGGCAATGAACCCTTGCGCTGTGGGCGCAGACACAACAAAAAAAGGTTTTATTAAAGATTCCTAGAGTTGAGCTATAATGCAAATCTGTGGCAACAGAAAAATTATAAAAATGCACAAATGACCTTGTATAGCAGGCACCTCCAAATACATGCACATGGGTTTTATTCTCTGCAAGGCCATTGATAGCTTCCATCTGATTAATAAAAGGTCCCCCATTGGAGTGATGGGCCCACAGTGAGGTGCAGGATGTAGGAACCGATTTTCATATCAGAGCCCCTCAAGCTATGTTTACATACTATAAATACACACTATATTACCAAAAGTATTGGGACACCTGCCTTTACACTCACATGAACTTTAGTGGCATCCCAGTCTTGATCCATAGGGTTCAATCTTGAGTTGGCCCACCCTTTGCAGCTATAACAGCTTCAACTCTTCTTGGAAGGCTGTCCACAAGGTTTAGGAGTGTGTCTATGGGAATGTTTGACCATTCTTCCAGAAGCGCATTTGTGAGGTCAGGAGCTGATGTGGCCTGGCTCGCAGTCTCCACTCTAAATTCATCCCAAAGGTGTTCTGTCGGGTTGAGGTCTTGACTCTGTGCAGGCCAGTCAAGTTCCTCCACCCCAAATGTCTTTATGGACCTTGCTTTGTACACTGGTGCGCAGTCATGTTGGAACAGGAAGGGGCCATCCCCAAACTGTTCCCACAAGGTTGCGAGCATGAAATTGTCCAAAATGTCTTGATATGCTGACGCCTTAAGAGTTTCCTTCACTGGCATTAGGGGGCCAAGCCCAACCCCTGAAAAACAGCCCCACACCATAATCCCCCCTCCACCAAATGATTTGGACCAGTGCACAAAGCAAGGTCCAAAAAGACATGGATGAGGGAGTTTGGGGTGGAGGAACTTAACTGGCCTGTACAGAGTCCTGACCTCAACCCGAAAGAACACCTTTGGGATAGATTAAAGCAGAGACTGGGAGCCAGGCCTTCCTGTCCACATCAGTGCCTGACCTCACAAATGCGCTTCTGAAAGAATGGTCAAACATTCCCATAGACACATTCCTAAACCATGTGGACAGCCTTTTCAGAAGAGTTGAAGCTGTTATAGCTGCAAAGGGTGGGCCAACGCAATATTGAACCCTACGGATGAAGACTGGGATGCTATTAAAGTTCATGCGCATGTAAAGGCAGGCGTCCCAATACTTTTGGCAATATAAGGTAAGTATGTATGGAAGCTACCTACTACAATGATTACCACTTCCCAGTCCCATGCCAAGTGACCGCCCTGTTGCTTACTGAATGCAGGAGGTTGTCCACTTAAGATAGGCATCATTCAGAAAATGCCTTCCTGATGCCTATGAATACAAAGCATTCTCTGATTGGATTAGGTGGTGATCATTACATCATCACCCTGCCTCTCTACCTTGTTTAGAGAACAATTTACATTCATTGAGAAAAGGGAAAGGGTTCCCTGAATGGTGCTTGTGCCCATTAGCCAACCTCCTGTGTTCACAATGCAGCAGAGCATGCGGCTCAGCACAGGACCCAGAAGCAATTGGAGATCAGTGAAACCGGGAATCTGCACTCCTCCTGATCCTAGGAGGAGGAATTGGGGGCGGTGTCTTCTACAGTGATTTCCTCCTAGCACAAACTGCCCCAAATCCTTCCTCCTAGCACAACTCCCCCTCATCGCCCCTCCCAGCAAACCCCCTCGTTCCTAAATCCCCACTCCTAGCAGAAACCCCACAACCCCACTCCAATTCCCCCTCCTAGCACAACCCTCCCAATTCCTCCTTCTAGCACAGATCCCCCCTCCTAGCACAACCACCCCCAAATTCCCCCTTCTAGCACCCCCCCCCAATTCCTCCTCCTAGCACAAACGCCCCCAAATCCCCTCCTAGCACAACTTCCTCATTCCCAAATCCCCACTCCTAGCAGCAGTGCTTTTTTTCTTAGAGAATAGGTGCAGGAACTTCCTCCTTCTAAGTGACTTTGTGGTTTCACCCCCTACCCACCTCCAAGCATTGACCCTTGGTTCCACCCCCACCCACTCTCTCTTCTCTCTCCTCGCAGAGTCGTACAGCACGGGCGTTAACACGAGTAGCGCTAAGACCAGGATTTGGCTGCGGCACCCCTGAGAACTCCTTGCGGCACCCCTGAGAACTCCTTGCGGCACCCCTGAGAACTCCTTGCGACACCCCTGAGAACTCCTTGCGACACCCCTGAGAACTCCTTGCGGCACCCCTGAGGACTCCTTGCGACACCCCTGAGAACTCCTTGCGGCACCCCTGAGGACTCCTTGCGGCACCCCTGTTGAAAAACTCTGTTCTAGAGGGATCCCTCAGGTATGGTCTATACATACTGTATTACTCAAAGCTGGACCAATGTAACTATGTAACAATATCCAATCGTTCTTTACAAACAATCGCATTTTTAGTGATTGTACTTGGCTGAATATGCCCCTACAAACCATGAGATTTCTTTGTGGTTCAACCTAAGCTGAGATTGTTTATTCTGATCGTAAAACGTGTAGCTAGCTTTACACATCTGTATATAGATACTATACTTATGCAGTAATGAATCATAATTATTTCAATACAACTAGCTAGTATGACAACACTGAACAATAATCAAATCAAACAGCTCTGAGGTGTCTTAACGCAGCCCACAGGAAACGTTTGTTTAAAATCACTATAATAAATGATTGTATTGTCTTTAGATAAGCGTGTTGCCAGCTGTTAAAATTACAGACCCATTTATTACAGAAAGGCAAACATGCCATGGTGTATACCGCCAGTGACTGTCACTCAGCGAGTGACAGGATAAGAGAAAAAGCACAATGTACTTTTCAGGGGAAAAGAACTGCCAGACAGCCAGTGACAACAAACACAGCGATGGAAGTACGCAGAAGAGACTTAAAGGAGCGCTAGAATCAAACACAAAATGCCAATTCAAGTTAAAGTGACTCTAAACTCTGGTTTAAAAAAAAAAATCTATTCAATCATGTATTCGTAAATCAAAAAATTCCCTTCTATCGCTCTCCGCCTCCTCCAAATCTTCAAATTCCTTTCTTTTTTGCCGTTGTGATCTGACTTCCCGTCAGAAGGTGGCTACATTCATTCTCCATGGTCCCACTGTATGTAGGAAAATAACCACCAGGGGAAGCCCATTCATTAAACGATTGTCGACCAGTCGCCGTCATTATACTGCGGGAGGTCGGCACGATCCCGCAAACCATCATAGCTATACGTCAGTCCCTTTAAGCGCGATAGCAGGCATGCACACACACCCGCTGCATCACGGGGGTGCCGTTGCCCGTAACCGGCGGTCGCGATGACCGCCGGCTGCGAGCGATCACGGGCATGATAGGTAGAACAGGGATGTGTGTGTGTGTGTAAACACACACACATCCCTGTTCTGTTCTGTGAGGAGAGACAGATCGTGAGTTCCTAATAGCTAGGAACGACAATCTGTCATCTCCTATCATCAGTCCCCTCCTCCTACAGTTAGAACACACACTAGGGAACACAGTTAACCCCTTGATCACCCCCTAGTGTTAACCCCTTCCCTGCCAGTGACATTTTTACAGTAATCAGTGGATTTTTATAGCACTGATCGCTGTATAAATGACAATGGTCCCAAAAATGTTATCCAAATTGTCCGATGTGTCCGCCATAATGTCGCAGTCCCGATAAAAATCACAGATCGCCGCCATTACTAGTAAGAAAAAAAAAATAGAAATGCTATAAATCTATCCTCTATTTTGTAGACGCTATAACTTTTGCGCAAACCAATCAATATACGCTTATTGCGATTTTTATTACCAAAAATATGTAGAAGAATATATATCGGCCTAAACTGAGAAAAAATTATATATATATATATATATATATATATATATATATATATATTTATTATAGCAAAAAGTACAAAATATTGTGTTTTTTCAAAATTGTCGCTATTTTTGTTTATAGCGCAAAAAATAAAAAACGCAGAGATGATCAAATACCACTAAAAGAAAGCTCTATTTGTGGGAAAAAAAGGACATCAATTTTGTTTGGGTACAACGTCGCAGGACCGCGTAATTGTCAGTTAAAGTGACGCAGTGCCGAATCACAAAAAATAGCCCAGTCATTCAGCAGCCAAATCTTCCGGGGCTGAAGTGGTCAAAGTTTAAGTAAACCCCCCTATCGTCTTCAGCCAAGGAAGCTGTCATCTCTACCTCTGTTTAATCTACAACTTCCATGATGCTGCACATGTGATCAGTTATGACACCAGCCATTGGATGGTTTGACAGTTTGGTTGAGAGCACAACCAATGGGAGTGTTACATTTCTGTGCCGGAAATTAAACTGTTTTTTGAAACTGGTAAATGGATGGGTTTACTTCCACTTTAAGGGCGCACAGGCGCCACCCCCCCATCCATCACAGCCTCCCCTGTCTATGTGTCTGGCCCCTTTCAGGATAACGACGCATGGATTCCAATGCGGGGGGGGGCTGTTTTTTTGAAGCACAGATTAAAGCCAGAGGCTCTAATAGGCTTCGATATAGGGTGGGTTTGGGTCGCAGAGAGTGCCCTCCGATACCACCCAGGTGTGTTACAACACTGATCCTCCTCCCGGCCAATCGGGATATGGGTTTTGACACCGGTCACCCGGTTGGCTGAACCCCCCAAGCAGTCCTATTGGATGCCTATAAGAAGGAGGGGAGGAGCTGGAAGCCGCCATGTAGGAGAGGACCGGAGCTTGCTGCACCACGCTGCCTGCTGCCTGCCCCCCGCCACCATCGATAGGTTAATTGCTAGACCGACTGGCAAACAGTGGGTGGGGTGGCTGTTTGCCACCCCCGCAAAAACAAAACACCAGCCGCCACTGATAATCACCCTCTCTTACTCATTCTAGAGATGGGATTTATAGCGTGCATAGACCAGGACTAACATGCACTGCTCAGTCAAAAAAAACAGAATAGAGAGAAAAGGGAAGAGGTTCAGGAGCTCACAAGGAACCATAAAAACACAGTAAGAAACTATTTCATGAACAATAGATTACAGGGCCATTAAGTAGTGGATGTGTATGGATTATTTTTGAAAAATAAGGATATTCTTGATTTACGGCATATGAAGGTTGGTGTGCACAAGCCATGGAGCGGAAGGGGGGGTTTCTGTGATCTATGCATCACTTGCGTCTAACTCCGTAAAATGACCATACATGTTGGCCTGGGAGAAAGATCTACAGACTGAATGGGATCTGGAAGACTGGTATGAGAACTATTCGCTCGATTAAAGGCATATACAATACTTCACTCATAGAGGCTAATGTCAAAATTATCACAAAATGGTACTTGGTTCCCACAAAATTGGCAGCAATGTTCCCTTCCACTTCACATTTATAGGCTGTCAGGGAATGGGTTCTATGATTCACATATGGTGGGAATGTCCCAGAATCCGAGAATTTTGGAATAGGGTCTTCCAGATAATACGAAAGGTTACAGGTTGTGCTATCTCTCAAACACCAGTGATTGCCTTGCTGCATGGATTCTTGCCGCATGTGCCTATAATCACCCGTAAATTGATTCTGTTTATATTGACAGGAGCCAAACTGACTATTGCCAAAGCATGGAAGAAGTCTTTGGTATTTATATTGTCCATGAAAAGAAAAATTTCATGGATAGTGGAACAAGAAAAAATGGTCAGTTCCTTGTTGGACAAGACCACACAATTTGAAGCCGCATGGGAACCCTGAGCTCGGTTTATGGGAATTTCTCTGATGCCGGGCATTGGTAACAACACGAATCGCTGATTTTTGAACTTCACATCGGACAGACAGGCATTCTATACTCTTTTCTTTACTATTCCTTTATCTTTTCTTCCTCTCCCCTAGTCTTTTTCCTTTAAAATATCTTCTTTTTCTGTTATAGGAGCAGTATAATTTTTTCTTAAGTTACATAGGAATTCGCAAGTTTATATACTAATTTTTCATAATAAGGTCAGGATGTTATGCCGCGTACACACGATCGGACTTTATGGCATACTTGGTCCGGCGTACCGGATTTCGTCGGACAATTCGATCGTGTGTGGGCTCCAGCGGACTTTGTTTTCTCAAAAGTTTGACGGACTTAGATTTGAAACATGTTTCAAATCTGTCTGACGGACTCGAGTCCGGTCGAAAAGTCCGCTCGTCTGTATGCTAGTCCGATGGACAAAAACCGACGCTAGGGCAGCTATTGGCTACTGGCTATGAACTTCCTTATTTTAGTTCGGTCGTACGTCATCACGTACGAATCCATCGGACTTTGGTTGATTGTGTGTAGGCAAGTCCGTTCATTCGGAAAGTCCGTCGTAAAGTCCGTCGAAAAGTACGCCGGACAATGTCTGCCGTAAAGTCCGCTCGTGTGTACGCGGCATTAGACTTTGCTCTCTTATAATGGGAACATTATATTGTGCCCCTGGTAAATTTCATAATAATCTTTGAGCTGGATATCACAGGCTGTTAATAATATCTCCTCTCTTCTCTCAAATAGAAGTTTATAGGAGAAAAAGGGATGGTGAGAGGAAGAATCCTCACCCCTCCGTGGACACAGTGTAATCCCTTTTGGGGTGTCGAAGGGGGAGTGAGGCTTCAACATATCTGAAAATAGGCAGGTGTACAATTTGAAATTGAATGGATATAGTCAAATTCAAGAGTTTATATTATATTATTTTATATTTTATTTCTCTATATTGTTAGTTCTGAATACCACAGTGGTAAGATAACCAATAGACTGTAATCACATATTTTGAATTTACTTCGAATTATTCTGTAATAATTTTTCAATGAAGATAATAAAAAAACTTGAATGACGAAAATAAGGATATTCTTTATTGTCTTTTTAGGACCGTTTCACACTGGTGCGATTCCAGAACTGCATGTGATTCCGGAAGTGCATTCCTGTTCCAATTCACATGCGATTCTGCAGCAGTGAGATTTTGAGTCCATTCATTTGTATGGTTCAAGTTACACCGCACCCACACCAAAATCATGCAGTACCCTATTTTTTGCGGCACCAGATTGGGTTGCATGGGGCCATGTCACATTAGCAACGCTGTAGCAGAGATATGCATAGCTCCCAACTGTCCCTGATTTCGAGGGACTGTCCCTGATTTGGAGCAATGTCCCTCTGTCCCTCATTCCTCCTCATTTGTCCCCCATTTTGGTCTGATCTCTATAGATGCATTTAAAATGCACTTCTCATCTATCAAAAAGTGTTTCCCAGCACCAAACCTTTCATCTGATTTCTAAATTGCTGCATTTGTAAATTCCAAAAGCCAATATTAAAGCGGAGCTCCACCCTAAAGTGGAACTTCCGCTGATCGGATTCCCCCCCTCTCCCTCCACAATTGGCACCTTTCAGGGGAGAGGGGGGTGCAGATACCTGTCTAATACAGGTATCTGCACCCACTTCCAGGTATAGAGAGCCGCAGAATATCCGCAGATGCCCGCCCCCTCCCCCCGTTGTGTTCTGGGAAACACACCGTTCCCAGAACACAACGTGGACTAGTTAAGACACGCAGCATGACTCGCGCATGTGCAGTAGGGAACCGGGCAGTGAAGCCGCAACGCTTCACTTCCTGATTCCCTGACCGAGAATGGAGGCGGGGGAAGCTGCCGACATCGCTGGACCTTGGGACAGGTAAGTGTCCCTTTACTAAAAGTCAGCAGCTGCAGTATTTGTAGCTGCTGGCTTTTAATAATTTTTTTTTTAAGGTGGAGCTCCGCTTTAACCACTTCAATACCAGGCACTTAGACACCTTCCCGCCCAGGCCAATTTTCAGCTTTCAGCGTTGTCACAATTTGAATGACAATTACGCGGTCATACAGCACTGTACCCAAACAATTTTTTTTATCATTTTGTTCCCACAAATAGAGCTTTCTTTTGGTGGTATTTGATCATCTCTGTGGTTTTTATTTTTTGCGCAACAAATAAAAAAAGACCGAAAATTTTGAAAAAAAAAGTTTTTCTTTGTTTCTGGTAAACATTTTTGGAAATAAGTATGTTTTCTTCTTCAATGACGGGCACTGATATGGCTACACTGACGGGCACTGATACGGCGGCACTGATGGGCACCGATGAGGTGGCACCAATGAGGTGGCACTGATGAGGTGGCACTGACAGGCACTGATGATAAGCACTGATAGGCGGCACTGATGGGCACTGAAAGGTGGCACTGATGGGCACTGATAGGTGTCACTGGTATGCGGCACCGATGGGCACTCATAGGTGGCACCGATGGGCACTCATAGGCGGCACTGATGGGCATTTGTGGGTGGCATTGATGGGTACTTATGGGTGGCACTGATGGGTACTTATTGGTGGCACTGATAGGTGGCACGGATGGGCACTGATGGGCACTGATAGGTGGGCACTGATGGGCACGGATGGGCACTGACAGGTGGCACCGATGGACACTGATGGGTGGCACTGATGACACTGATTGATGGCACTGATGCCCCTAAGGGTGGCATAGCTGGGCATCAGTGCTATATAATGGTGCCAATCAGTGCCCATTTGTGGGCACTGATTGGCACAGATTGGGCACTGACTGGGCACATTGAGCACATGTGGATGGCCATGGGGTAAATACCTGGCCATCCACATGTTGCCCCCTTCCCTGGTGGTCCTAGTGGCGATCCCTGGTGGTCCAGTGTGGTGATCTGAGGGGGGGCTGCGCGGAAAAACAATCCGCGCAGACCCCCCCTGTCAGGAGAACCGCCGATCTGCTCTCCTCTACTCGCGTCTGTCAGACGCGAGTGAGGAAAAGAAGATCAACGGCTCTTCCTATTGACATCGTGATCAGCCGTGATTGGACACGGCTGATCGCGTGGTAAAGAGCCTCCGCCTGAGGCTCTTTACCAAGATCGGTGGAGCGGTGTGTCAGACTGACACACCGCTCCACCAATCGCCGCGATGCCTGCATACTTGCTGATAGGTGTCCCTCATTCCCATCTCAAAAAGTATGGATATGTCACAGTTACAAATCTCCCTGCCTATTTTGTCTGGCAATTTGTCCCTAGCTACCACTCATACTTTCTGCAAGGTTCTCTTCTGAGCAACAATCCCCCCTCCCCGCCAAAAAGGTCCAGCACTATTTTGCATTCTTATGCCCCCCTACACACACACATACATACACACAAATTCTCTCTGTAAGCCAAATTTCTCCCCAAGGAAAGAATTAAAAATTTCCCTGCTCAAAACGTCAAAATATTTCCCCCTCTGCTGAAATTTTCCCCTTAGAAAACCCTCTCCTCCTAGTACCTGTTTTTACCCCCCGCCCCTCCAAAATCTCTCCTCCTAATACATATTTTCACCCCCCCCCCCGATCTCTCCTCGTAACACAAATCCTCATCCCCTCTTCCAGTTTGTTATTGCCCCCAGCACAATTTCCCTGGGTGCCCAGCGCTAGGTGCGCCCCTTGTGAATGGTCAATATATGATCAGAAAAGCATATTCATGAAAAAATAATAATTATTTATGCGTTTGGATTTAACCTCATTTACTGGCCATTCACTGACCTCCACTGACAGATGCACAGGATGTGAATCCTGGATTATGTCAATTCTGTATATAATGTAGGTAAATGCCAGTGAGGATTTTAGGCTAAACTCATTTGCAGTATGTTGAATTTGCAGCAACAGTGGTCAGGTGTAATCCAGCATGGTGTTTCGCCACAGGTTATTATAAATATTCTCCTAAAATTATAGGGAAAATTTGTGATTGGCTGCTAGTAGACATGTGCAACTTGTTTCGTTCCGAATTACTTTAACAAATTTCGACAAATTCGTTAATACGGAACAACCGAATTAACGAAAACCAGTTTAACTAATTTATTTGAATAGTCGTAAATTCGAAAATTTGTAAATTCGAAAATTCGTAAATTCGAAATTTGTAAATTCGAAAATCCGAAAATTCGAAAATCTGAAATAATAACTAACCATTAAATTATAGGCATTGGAATTTCCTTTCAAATTTATCCGTAGTTATGAATTATCCGAAATAACGAATGCCGTATCTAAATGTATGGAACGTAACAAATTAATAATAATAAATAACAATAATAATAATAAAACCTTTTTATTATTATTATTTATTATTAATTTGTTCCGTTTGTTTAGATGCGGCATTCATTATTTCGGATAATTGCTAACTTCGGATAAATTTTGTATTCGTTTCGTTCACTAACAGCCAAATTTGAAAGGAAATTTCAATACTTATAATTTAATAGTTAGTTACTATTAGTTAGTTAGTTATTATTTAGAGTTTTTGGATTTTCATTCTTTCGAATTTTTGGATGTGCTTTCTCAATTTCAGATTTTCAAAATTACGAATTTACGAATTTAAGAACGATCATAACTATTGACCTGAAAAACGAAAAAAAAAAAAAATCAAAAACAAATGAAACAAAAACAAACTAATTTTGTGTCTGTGCACATGTCTAGCTGCTAGTAGTGATGGGTAAATTTTCCGACTTTTTCTCTGCATTTAATGCATTAAGATTAAAAAAAACAAAAAAACAAAAAACGTTGAGGCTTTGGAACCACTTTAAATTCTGACCATTTTAAAGCTAATAGGCAAACTACTGTAAAAACAAAGCATGGGAGTCTGTGCACTACAAAAATCAGTAGATTGCAGATCAAGCAGCAATGTAAAATAGGTCATCAGTAAGATAATTTAAAATAGCAAGGCCATTGGTGCCTATTGCATTAGGGTGTGCACCCCAGAGCAAAAACACACATAGAGCAAAGATTGGTGTCAGTACGGCAGTGGACAGTGTCAGTAGTTTTTTATTTTTATTATTTTATTATTTTTTACTATTTTATTTTTTTGGTTCTTTTTTTTACAAAATTATTTATTAAAATTATTTTTTTACATTTATTTTTAGAAGCCCCATTAAAGAAAAAAAAACTGAAGGCAGAGATTTCCCAGTCCCTTTCTCTGTAGCCTGCAGTAAACATAGTTTACTATGCTTCAGTTAAAGCGGAGTTCCACCCAAAAATGGTGACCCCATGACATGCCACATTTGGCATGTCATTTTTTGGGGGGGGGGGATACTCTCTTTTTAGAGGGTCCCAGCTCCCACTTCCTCCCGGAGCACCGCGTCACCAGAAGCAAGTTCACCTCTCCCCCCTCCATCTCGGCAATCATCTGGGACACGTCACAGGTCCCAGATGATTGCCCGGCCAGTCACGGCGTGCCGTGCGGCTTGCGCATGCACAGTGCATGCCCGCTTGTGAAGCCCACAGTGAAAATGCCGGCGCCGCAGAGAGGAGGGGGAGACAAGCGGGGCTTCGTTCCCCCCCCGTATCACTGGACCCTGGGACAGGTAAATGTCCAATTATTAAAAGTCAGCAGCTGCAGTATTTGTAGCTGCTGACTTATAATTTTCTTTTTTTTTTTTTTTTTTTTTTTACGCGGAACTTAACTTTAGGAATGAAGACAGGAGCGACCAGTGCAGATCACTCACTGTGTTCATTCAAAAAAAGGAAGAGACCATGTAATGAAATATTTAACTGCTTTTTGCTGAGAGAAGAGGAGGAAAGCTGACATCACTGCAGTGGGGAGACTGCACTGCACAGGGTGATTAGGGTGTGCCCAGGCACAGCCGGCACACCCTGTGCGCACGCCTATGAGCAAGGCTATGCCCAAATTTACTAAAGATAAGGAGAAAAGGCTGGGGCTTTGCTACAAAAATAAGATGCAACAGAGTATGCAGTAGCATAAAATTGGCCAGTTTTTTTTTTTGTTTATCCGGGGCAATAGGGCAAAATTAGGGCGTAATGAAATGTTTACCAGCTTTTTCCCCGCTCCTGAGAGAAGAGGAGGAAAGTTGGCATCACTGCAGTGGGGAGACTGCACTGCACAGGATGATTAGGGTGTGCCCAGGCACAGCCAGCACACCCTGTGCGCACGCCTATGAGCAAGGCTATGCCCAAATTTACTAAAGATAAGGAGCAAAGGCTGGGGCTTTGCTCCAAAAAATAAGATGCAGCAGAGTATGCAGTAGTGTAAAATTGGCCAGTTTTTTTTTTTTTTTTTTTGTTTATCCTGGGGCAATAGGGCAAAATTTACTAGAGGCAAAGAATGCTGGCAAGTGTTTTACTACAATAATTAGGAGACTTCAGATGGTAACGGCAAACCCAAGTCTCATCTCTAGCTGCTGGGAGTTACAGCAAACCCAAGAATTTTCACTACTTTGTTGATTCATTCTTTAACCACTCGCTAATTAAGATGTAATTAAGTTGCAATTTCTTCAGAGAACAATTAATTGTGACCCCCTCAACAATGCAATTCCATAATGAGCTTGTAACAAGCATGAGATATGACAACCGCATGATGCTTTAGAGGGGAGGGACTGCGCTGTGTCACCACCGCGACGCGCTCGCGTTGTATCAGCGACAGCGGTGGATATGGATAGTTTCATTCCTGAGTTGTTGAGCTGCTATTTATTAGTGATGCAGCTTGTATGTTTGGGCAATTAGCTGCATGAATGAATATCACGCAAGCTGTTAAACCATGCAAATTAGGTTGAGCAAAATCCTGCTGTTCTCAGAGGGGACCTAGGTCTGTTAAATGTTATCATATAATTAACCTTTCCTGAGCTTTATGAAAATATTTATGAAGATTGTGCGCTGACAATGCTCCATCGAGTTACGGGAGACCAAATTACATTTATTTTACATTGCAAAGGTTAAGGAAGAAAACAAAAAGTCAGCTAAAGCGTTTTTTTTTTACATTTTTGTGCATTATTAGTAAAACTGTTAAAAGGCAACACCAGGCAGCAGGTGAAACTTTAATTATAGAACCCTTTAGGGTAATTATGCTTTTTGCAGTTCTTGGTGAAATTGCAACCTTATGTCAGTGTAGCGATGTAGTTGCCGCTAGTAACAAACTATCCACCAAATCACCCCACTGCCAAACTTCATACATCACTTTCAGAGACAATGAGCAGTCTTTTGCTGGTTTTGTTTTTGTTGTTTTATTGGGGGGGGTACAACTTGGATAGGGAATATAGGGATATGAGATGCCCATAGAATCTATAATTGCCATCATATTTTAAGATTTTAGCACAATAGCAGAAGATTGGATGTGCATTTATACTGACTGAGTATGAATCTCCTCCTGCATCTCCATGCAGACTGTTGCTCCTCCTCTGCTTAACCTCCGCAGACTATTCCTTCTAAGAATTCTCCACCCATCACCGTGTGAAGGATGAAGACATCACTTTTGACCGTTTAAAAATAATGGTCTTATGCCGCGTACACACAATCGGAAATTCAAAAGACCGATGAAATGCGACTGTGTGTATGCTCCATCAGACTTTTGCTGGCCGAATTCCAGCCAGCAAAAGATTGAGAGCAGGTTCTCTATTTTTCAGTCGGAAAAAGTTCCTATCCGAACATGCAATCGTCTGTAGCAATTCCTACGCATGCTCAGAAACAATTCGACGCATGCTGGGAAGCATTGAACTTCATTTTCTCGGCTCGTCGTAGTGTTGTACGTCACCGCGTTCTTGACGGTCGAAAGTTCAGTGACCTTTTGTGTGACCCTGTGTATGCAACCAAAGCTTGAGCGGCACAGATGGAAAATCCGCTCGTGTGTGCGCGGCATTAGAACTCTTTCCCCTCCTGCACAAACTTAATGTTACTGAGTTAAAGCCATGTCACATCTTCTTCTTTTGAGAGCAATGGCATCCCTAGGGGGGGTCAGAGGGGGCCCTGACCCCTCCAACATTATGCTGTGCCCCACCATGTGCCCCCCCCCCCCAGTTTAAAAGACATTTTTAAAAAAATTTTAATTTTTTTTACAAAAAGGCAATGTCTAAAAGGGAAAGCATCCCCAGTCAGCTCCTGCGGGTGATTCCTCCCCCCTCCCTCTGCTCGCTGACACTGCATAATGCGAGCGCTCACACAATCACGGCCGCCCGATCTAATCCTTCCCTTGCATCCTCATTGGCAGGGAGAAAAGCGAGTTGCAGGAAGGACTCCACCAGGACTCTCAGTTACTGAAAAAACAGACTAATTTCTCCCATCCTTAGGACAGGAGAACCAGCCTGTAAATTCGAATTGCATTTTATAGTTGCCCCCCTACTTTTGTCCCTGTCCCCCCATGTGCCCCCCCTAAATATGAAAGCTGGAGACGCCACTGTTTGAGAGATAAGGACTCACTCTGAATAAGTCCCTAATTAGGATCTGATTGGTCGCTGCTACTAGGCCTGAGGCCTGCAGCACCTCTCCCCGGAGGCCTAGTAGTTTAAAAGCATGTCTTTAAGTGGTGGACTACTGCTCCCAGCCAGCCCAACTTGCAAATCCTGTGCTCTCAGGCCATTTCGACTGGACACAAATACCCACAGTCTCTTCTCTGATCCAGGACTCCTCATCATTCACTGTGTGAGTGATGAAGACTTTGCTAATGACTAGAAGACTTTTTTTGATCGTCTTCAACCAATTTATTTGTGACAAAGTTTTCATTTATTTATTTTTTTTAGCGCTACACCTCTTCTTATATTTTGTATCATTGCATCCAGCAATATAGTGTCAGACGCTTTTTTTGAGTGTACATTACAATCTTTCACATGCAACAGATTTGTATTTTTATAGTCATCCAGCCTAGAAAACTCTCACCAGACAAAACAATAGATTACTGCTCCACTGATTACAGTGAGGACAAAAAAATAAATTTAGTCTACCAACCCAACTAGAGTAGGGTGCTACACATATTAACCACTTGAGCCCCGGACCATTATGCTGCCTACGGACCAGAGGTCTTTTTCCAATTTGGCACTGCGTCGCTTTAACTGCTAATTGCGCGGTCATGCAATGCTGTACCCAAACAAAATTTGCGTCCTTTTCTTCCCACAAATAGAGCTTTCTTTTGATGGTATTTGATCACCTCTGCGGTTTTTATTTTTTGCGCTATAAACGGAAAAAGACCGAAAATTTTATAAAAATGATATTTTCTACTTTTTGTTATAAAAAAAATCCAATAAACTCAATTTTAGCCAAAATGTATTCGGCCACATGTCTTTGGTAAAAAAAATGTCAATAAGCGTATATTTATTGGTTTGCGCAAAAGTTATAGCGTCTACAAACTAGGGTACATTTTCTGGAATTTACACAGCTTTTAGTTTATGACTGCCTGTGTCATTTCTTGAGGTGCTAAAATGGCAGGGCAGTACAAAACCCCCCAAATGACCCCATGTTGGAAAGTAGACACCCCAAGGAAATTGCTGAGAGGCATGTTGAACCCATTGAATATTTATTTTTTTTGTCCCAAGTGATTGAATAATGACAAAAAAAAAAAAAAAAAATATTTACAAAAAGTTGTCACTAAATGATATATTGCTCACACAGGCCATGGACATATGTGGAATTGCACCCCAAAATACATTTAGCTTCTTCTCTTGAGTATGGGGATACCACATGTGTGGGACTTTTTGGGAGCCTAGCCGCGTACGGGGCCCCGAAAACCAATCACCGCCTTCAGGATTTCTAAGGGTGTAAATTTTTGATTTCACTCTTCACTGCCTATCACAGTTTCGGAGGCCATGGAATGCCCAGGTGGCACAACCCCCCCCCCCAAATGACCCCATTTTGGAAAGTAGACACCCCAAGCTATTTGCTGAGATGCATATTGAGTCCATGGAATATTTTATATTTTGACACAAGTTGCGGGAAAGTGACACATTTTTTTTTTTTTTTTGCACAAAGTTGTCACTAAATGATATATTGCTCACACAGGCCATGGGCATATGTGGAATTGCACCCCAAAATACATTTAGCTGCTTCTCCTGAGTATGGGGATACCACATGTGTGGGACTTTTTGGGAGCCTAGCCGCATACGGGGCCCCGAAAACCAATCACCGCCTTCAGGATTTCTAAGAGCGTGAATTTTTGATTTCACTCTTCACTGCCTATCACAGTTTTGGAGGCCATGGAATGCCCAGGTGGCACAAAACCCCCCCAAATGACCCCATTTTGGAAAGTAGACACCCCAAGCATACAGCAGCAAAGGAATGTTCCCATTGGCCGGCGGCGATCGCGAGGGGGGGGCCACGAACGGATGGCCTCCCCCTCACCTCCGATCGCCGGGGGACAAAAGAGGACCGCCTCGGGCACCGGGGGGGGGTCCGATCGGACCCCCCACCCGCGGGAGGCAAATCACGTGTATGTACGTGATTTTGCCTGCCCGTGCCGCCTTGCCGACGTACATCGGCGTGAGGCAGTCCTTAAGTGGTTAACCGCTTGCCGACCACCTCACGTAGGAGTATGGTGGCAGAACGGCTGTCCTGTCCCTGGGATGCCATTAAAGTTCATGTGCGTGTAAAGGTAGGTGTCCCAATACTTTTGTCAATATAGTGTATGCTCCAGGGGTACTTAGAAAAAGGAAGAGCTTGGTCTTATTGTTATGCACAGCCTACATCACATTTACATATTTATACTTTGACCAGATGTGTATATGTCAACTGCAGTACCTGCCAAATTTGAAAATCTCTTCAGCTTAATCTGGTGGTTTTTTACTCCCCTGCCACAAAGTATAGCCAGTGGCGTCGCTAGGGCGGGCGGTCATGGTTGTGCAGCCCGCACCTGGGTGACACCCACCAGAGGGTGATTGATTAGAAATTACTTGTGCTAGAAGTAGAAGGAGGGGGCAGGTTTGAAGTTTACCCCCCAGCACAATTCCTCTCCCCTCCCAAAGCACCCCCTAGCACATATCTTCTAACCCCCCAAATAAAGGATCCCATCCCAGCTCCATCCATCTCCCGATCCCATCCTGGCTCCGCCCCCCCCTCATCCAAAACCGGCTCCATTAAACCCCCAATCCCATCCCAGCTCCATCCACCTCCCCCCAATGCAATCTCAGCTCCATCCATCACCCTGATCCCATCCCAGCTCCATTAACCACCCCGATCCCATCCTGGCTCCATCCACCCCCCCATCCTATCCTGCCTCCATCCACCCCCTCCATTCTGGCTCCATCCACCTCCCCCCAATCCAATCCCAGCTCCATCCAACACCCCGATCCCATCTCGGCTCCATCCACAACCCCGATCCCATCCCGTCTCCATCCACCACCCCAATCCCATCCGGGCTCCATCCACCAACCCATCCCATGCCACCTCCATCCACCACCCAATTCCACCCCGGCTCCATTCACCACCCCATCCCATCCCGGCTCCATCCACCTCCCCTCATCCCAATCCTGGCTCCATCTACCACCCCGATCCCATCCCGGCTTCATCCACCACCCCGATCCCATCCCGGATCCATTCACCACCCCAATCCCATCCGGGCTCCATCCACCAACCCATCCCATGCCACCTCCATCCACCACCCAATCCCATCCCGGCTCCATCCACCACCCCATCCCATCCCGGCTCCATCCACCTCCCCTCATCCCAATCTTGGCTCCATCTACCACCCCGATCCCATCCCGGCTTCATCCACCACCCAATCCCATCCCGGCTCCATCCACCACCCCATCCCATCCCAGCTCCATCCACCTCCGCTCATCCCAATTCTGGCTCCATCCACCACCCCGATCCCATCCCGGCTTCATCCACCACCCCGATCCCATCCCGGCTCCATCCTCCTCAAACCCAATCCAATCCTGGCTCCATCCAACTCCCCGATCCCATCCTGGCCCCATCCACCACCCCAATCCCATCCGGGCTCCATCCACCACCCCACCCCATGCCGCCTTCATCCAACACCCCGATCCCATCCCGGCTCCATCCACCATCCTAATCCCATACTGGCTCCATCCACCAGCCCATCCCGGCTCCATCCACCAGCCCATCCCATCCCGGCTCCATTCACCACCCCATCCCATCCCGCCTCCATTCATCACCCCGATCACATTCCGGCTCCATTCATCACCCCGATCCCATCCCGGCTCCATCCACTACCCCGATCCCATCCCACCTCCATCCACCACCCAATCCCATCCCGGCTCCATCCACCACCCCATCCCATCCCGGCTCCATCCACCTCCCCTCATTCCAATCCTGGCTCCATCCACCACCCCCATCCCATCCCAGCTTCATCCACCACCCTGATCCCATCCCGGCTCCATCCTCCTCAAACCCAATCCAATCCCGGCTCCATCCAACTCCCCAATCCCATCCCGGCCCCATCCACCACCCCAATCCCATCCTGCCTTCATCCACCACCCCGATCCCATCCGGGCTCTATCCACCACCCCACCCCATGCCGCCTTCATCCAACACCCCGATCCCATCCCGGCTCCATCCACCATCCTAATCCCATCCCGGCTCCATCCACCAGCCCATCCCGGCTTCATCCACCACCCCATCCCATCTCGGCTCCATTCACCACCCCATCCCATCCCGCCTCCATTCACCATCCCGATCATATCCCGGCTCCATTCATCACCCCGATCCCATCCCAGCTCCATTCACCACCCTGATCCCATCCCGGCACCATCCACCACCCCGATCCCATCCCAGCTCCATCCACCACCCCATACCATCCTGGCTCCATTCACCACCCCGATCCCATCCTGGCTCCATCCATACCCCTGATCCCATCCTGGCTCCATCCATGCACCCGATCCCATTCCAGCTCCATCCATCCCCCCGATCCCATTCAGGCTCCATCCATTCCCCTGATCCCATTCCGGCTCTTTCCACCACTTGTCAGGGCTGGGCTCAGCCCTTCCTTCTCTGAGCTGGCCGCTCAGAGAATGGCTAATTGCCAGCTCCTATCTCTCCACAGTGACTCACCTGTTGATGATATCCTGCTCATCAGTCCTGCCTACTTAAGCCGCCCAGCCCAGATGATCTCTGCCTTCACCTTGGTCACATCTATAGAGAAGCTGTCCTGTGTTCCTGTTAAAGATTTGCTTGGCTGACATTCCTTCTGGCTCCAGATCCTGCTTGCTGTTCTACTACGCTCATCTCTGGCTCCCTGATGTTTTGGCTTGTCTGACTATCCGTTCTGGTTCCTGAACTCTGGCTATGTTTTGATTACATTTACTCTGTTTACCTTTTTTTATTATTATTAAACAAGTGAGATTTAACTGTACTTCTGTCTCAGTCTGATTCATGGATTCTGACAGTAGGCGAATGCCATGAATTCAGAAGATGCAGTCAATCCACTTGTTGATAATATTTTTTCCAGATTGGATGAGCATGATCACCGCATGGATCAGTTTGCCATGGCATTACAAATGCTCTTGAGTCGCATGGCTCACCTGGAATCTCCCACTGTGGTTGCTCTGGTACAAGCTGTGATGCAGGCCATTCCTGCTGCTGCTCCAGTCTCTGTGCAGGCACCTGCCTCGTGTATTACCTCTATAAGAGGTATGTCTGGTTCCGCTCCGCTTCCCCAGTGATTTGGGGTCCAATGCAGAGGGTTTCTCAACCAGGTTGAGATATACTTTGAGATGCTGCCCCAGGCGTTTCCCACGGACAGAAGCAAAGTAGGTTTCATGATTTCTTTGCTTTCTGAGCCTTGGCCTGGGCAAACCCCCTATAGGAGACGCAAAAACCTGTTGTCTTGAGTTACCCTGAGTTTGTGGCTTTCTTTAAAAGGGTATTTGACGTTCCCACACGCTCCGCTTCTGCTGCCAAGTGCCTCATGCCCATCAAACAGAGTATGAGAACTGTTGCTGATTACACCATTGAATTCCATACTCTGGCAGCAGAGGTTGCTTGGAACAATGAGGCCCTCGTGGCTGCTTTTACTCATGGTCTCTCAGATACCATCGAGGATGAGATAGCAGCCCGAGATATACCCACTGAGCTGGAGAAGTTGATCACATTTGCCATCCTCATTGACTCCAGACTCAGAGAAAGACTATCTTTTAAGGAGCGCTTGCGGAAGCCTCCTGTATATTTGTCTTCGAGCTTTGCAGTCCCACCCTTGCCTCCCTCACCTCACATGCCTCCTGGTACAGAGTCGGTCAGTGAAGATGAACCCATGCACTTGGGCTTCACGCGTCTCTTTGTGGATGAGAGAACCATTAGGAGGAGGGAGAGATTGTGCCCTTATTGTGGCCAGGCAGCTCACTTGTTGAAGTCTTGTCCTACCCGTCCAGGGAATGCCCGGACCTTAAGGTCCTGTTACGGACAGACCTTAGGTGGTGTTGTTTTGTCCCCAGTTATCCAGAAGGATAAGCTTCTGGTTTCGGTTACACTTTCTTGGGCTGAGTTGCCCGTCGAGATACAGGCTCTAATCGACTCTGGGGCTGCAGGCCTGTTCATTGATGCTGCCTTTGTATCGAAGCATTCGATTCTGCTGCATCTGCGTGACACTCCACTTGCCATGGCCTAAGGGGCTCTTCACCATGAGATAATCCAATTCCAAGTTATTTCCTCACCTAAGTTTCACCTGGTTATTGGTTATACTTGGTTACAGAGGCACAACCCCTCTTTTGATTGGCTCCATGCTGAGGTTCTCTCCTGGTCACCACAATGCAGTAAGACATGCTTCCAAAAGGTAGCCAAGGTCCTGTGCACTTCTTCCCTCTCCTCCCTGCCGAAGGAGAACTGCGATTTTAGCAGTGTCTTTGACAAAGGTCAAGCCGGTAGTTTGCCTCCACACCGATCGTATGATTGCGCAATTGACCTTCAACCTGGTGCCATACCCCCTCGTGGCCGAGTTTACCCTTTGTCGGTCTTAGAGGTCTTAGAGGATAAGGCCATGGAGGAGTATCTTTCTCGAGGTTTCATCCGCAAATCCTTGTCTCCTGCTGGTACTGGTTTCTTCTTTGTGAAGAAGAAGAGTGGTGAACTGAGACCTTGTATAGATTATAGGGGTCTCAATCGTTTCACAAATAAGAATGCCTATCCGATTCCGTTGATTACGGAGTTATTTGACCGCCTCAAGGGAGCAACGGTATTCAGGAAGCTTGATTTGAGAGGGGCATACAATCTTGTGAGGATTAAGGAGGGCGACAAGTGGAAAACTGCGTTTAATACCAGAACAGGCCATTATGAGTACCTCATAATGCCTTTTGGCCTTTGTAATGCCCCGTCAGTTTTCCAGGAATTTATTAACAATGTCCTCCGGGATTTGTTGCAGTTATGTATGGTGGTTTATCTCGACGATATCCTCATATTTTCCAAGTCCCTGGAGAGCCACCACACAGATGTCTGACGTGTGCTTCAGAAACTAAAAGAGAACAATCTCTATTGTAGATTGGAGAATTGTGAATTCCATAGTGAACAGGTTAAATTCCTGGGTTATGTCTTTTGCACTGCTGGACCCAGAGAAACTTTCAGCAGTCCTACAGTGGCCCGACCCATGGGTTTATGTCCTCTGCAGCATTTTCTTGGCTTTGCCAACTATTATCGGAAGTTTATTCGTAACTTCTCGCCTCTGGTCTCTGGTCAAACCCCTGACTGATATGACCAGAAAGGACGGTAACCCACAGCGTTGGTCTCCGGAGTACATTAAGGCCTTTGAGAGTCTCAAGGCTGCCTTTGTTTCTGCTCCTGTGTTGGCCCATTCTGATCCTACGTTACCTTTAATCCTTGACGTTGATGCTTCTGAGACTGGAGTTGGCACTGGTTGAGCCTGCCATGCTGCCCCTACGTCCCATCCTGTTTGCTCACTGGCCAATGTATGAGCATCCCATACAGTGCTCTCCCGTTCTACAGTAAATGTAATGCCTCTACATATCTTGCCTAAAACCATAAAAGAATATGGCATTTTACAATATCTGATTGGTTTACGGTTCCGACACTCCCACTATCAGCCTGTCCTTTGTTATGCATTGAATTATAAGCCAGCTTTTTTCAACCAGGGTGCCTTGAGGCTTCATCCAACACCCTGATCCCATCCTGGCTCCATCCACCCCCCCATCCCATCCGGGCTCCATCCACCACCCCATACCATGCCACGCTCCATTCACTACCCCCCATCCCAGTTCTATCCACCTCCCCATCCCATCCCAGCTCCATTTACCACCCCAATGCCATCCCGGCTCCATCCACCACCCCGATCCCATCCCGGCTCCATCCACCTCCCCCCAATCCAATCCTGGCTTCATCCACCACCCTGATCTCATCCCTGCTTCATCCACCACCCCGATTCCATCCTGGCTCCATCCATCCAATCCCATCCTGGCTCCATCCACCTCCCCCCCAATCCAATCCCATCCAACACCTTGATCCCATCCGGACTCCATCCACCACTCCACTCCATACCGCCTCCATCCACCACCCCAATCCCATCCTGGCTCCATCCACCACCCCATCCCATCCCATCCTGGCTCCATCCACCACCTCCCTCCCATCCTGGCCCCATTCACCACCCCAATCCCATTCCGGCTCCATCCACCACCCCGATCCCATCCCGGCTCCATCCACCACCCCATGCCATCCTGGCTCCATCCACCACCCCAATCCCATCCCGGCTCCATCAATTCCCCTGATCCCATCCTGGCTCCATCCATTCAACTGATCCCATTCCAGCTCCATCCATGCCCCTGATCCCATTCAGGCTCCATCCATTCCCCCAATCCCATTCCAGCTCTATCCACCACCCCGATCCCAACCCAGCTCCATACACCACCCCGATCCCATCCTGACTCTATCCATTGAGGCAGGTTAACAGATCTACTGTTCCCAGTGATCGGGAACAGTAAGCTCTGTCATGTCCCTGGCAGCCCATCCCCCTACAGTTAGAACACACCCAGGGCACACATTTAACCCCTTGATTGCTGCCTAGTGTTAACCTCTTTCCTGCCAGTGTCATTTTTACATTGATCAGTGCCTTTTCATAGCACTGATCAATGTAATAATGTGACTGGTCCCCAAAAAAGTGTCATTTGGGGTCAGATTTGTCCGCTGAAATGTCGCAGTCCCGCTAAAAATCGCAGATCACCACCATTAACAGTAAAAACAATAAAAAAATAAAAGTCCCTAAATCTATCCCATAGTTTGTAGATGCGATAACTTATGTGCAAACATAAGTATTATATGTTTGCACATAAGTTATCGCATTATATGTATTATAGCAGAAAGTATAAACAAAATTTGTATAAACAAAAATTGTTGGTCTTTTTTTTTTTATAGCGCAAAAAATAAAAACCGCAGAGGTGATCAAATACCACCAAAAGAAAGCTCTATATGTGGGTAAAAAAGACCTCAATTTTGTTTGGGTACAATGTCGCATGACCGTGCAATTGTCAGTTAAATCGACTCAGCGCCATATCGTAAAAAATCATTAAGGGGCAAATCCTTCTGGGGCTAAAGTGGTTAAAATACTTGAAATGATCTTGAAATACATATGAACCTGAACCGAATGTGCTCTTTTTTGGAGTTCCCCTTTAAACCTATTGGTGTCTTGCTTTGGATTGACAGGTGACATGCAATGAGTAAGAGGAGATCCCATAGGGAATGCAGTTTTTAAACATCAAATGGAAATCCCAGCTCTGAATCAATACCTTGGCCTCATCCGTGACCTTTCTCCTATCTATCCAGGTGAAGGCAACCTTGCTCTTGAAATATAACCTTTTCCCCTCAATCTTTATTTTTTTCTTTTTGACACTCTTGCTGTTCAAAATGTCATCTATGCCTGACCTTTGATTTCATTGTTGGATGAAACAAATGAAAAAAAAAAAATAGAAGTCTCTTCTTTTAATTAAAACATTCTGGGGTAAGATGTATCTGTCTAATCTTCTTTAATTTCCACCAGGCCGATATTTCACAGTAAATAGCGTTGTTTTTTTTTTCTCGTAGCGTACGCCGCGACATTTTCTGGCTAATGCATAATTAACATTCTTATTACTCATTAAGCGATCTATTGTTGTTACAGATTGCTGTGAAATAACATACATTTGTAGTACGGTAATCAGAGTAAAATGTACAGTATATTACAAGGGGGAGTACCTCTAATTTCATTGTTAATTGCATGCTGAGCTGGTGCCAGTGTGACCCTGGCATCCGTCTTACTTCTTGATTACAAAGCGTGCTGTAGATTCGTTTCCAAGTATATGTTTACTTTCCAGCTCATGTATTATAGAAGAGGGATCCTATTGCACATGCATAATCACCGCTATCTACAGATGGTGTGTTTTTAAGTAAACCTCTCTTGAATGAAAAAAATTGAGGTTGTCATTGCTGATCTTCTTCTCAACAAGTTAGTTGCCTCAGTCATAGACTGAGATGGATCCTCATAATCAACAGTAGATGGAGGTGAGGTGAAGGCTCTACAGCAGAGGTCTCCAAACTTTTTAGTACAAGGGCCACATTGTATGTTTTACAAATATTCGTGGACTAAAAAAAAATCATTTTAAAAATGAATAAACATTTTTTTAAATGACTGAATAAGTTTAACTTTGATTTTTTTTTTGTAATCAGAGTGATACGATTCAGCACAACAGAGAATTAACTTTAGTAAAACAAAGCAAATAAAAATAAATAAACCTGAGCCATTGTTGAAGGTAAGGAGTCTCTCCTTACATCAGGGTCCCAATCACAATTCTCTTTACATCAGAGCCCCTCCTTACTTCAGGGTCCCTATCAGAATACCCTTACACCAGAGTTTCCATCAGAATGCCCCCTTACATCAGAGTTCTCCATATGTCAGAGCCCACAACAATGCCCTCTCTTCCCCTCTTACATTAGGGTCCTCCTTTTATTAGAATCCACATTAGACTCCCACCTTACATCAAGGTCTCCATTAAATCAGAACAGAGACTGTGCACATCAGCTACAGGCCAGATAAAATCTTGTAGAGGGCCACATGTGGTCAGCGGGCCATAGTTTGGAGAACTCTGCTCTAGAGCAGACTTTCTCAACCAGTGTTCCTCACAACCCTTGGGTTCATCCAGAGGTTGCTAGGGTTTCAATGAGCAAGGAGGGGCCCTCAAATAAGTTCCCACTGACACCAATGATCTTTTTATGTTTTTTTTTTTTTTAAAGAGGAGGATTCATACCAAAGATTACATATATAGGAAGCATATTTCCATTGTCCATCACACTAATGTAGCCCCGTATTTACCTGGCAGGAGAGGAACAGCTACAGTATCACTGTGTTGTTGCTGCTTGTGTGCGTATAGTTACAAAGGACTTATACACCGTTACAACCAGTGTTATTCCTACCTTCATCCGCTACAGGGCACCCAAGGAACATGGATTACAAGAAATACTCTGTGTCAGTGCCTGGATTTGAACCCAGAACTTCTGCTGTATCAGGCAACGTTTCTTCTTGCTGAGCTTGCTGGACAGTTCCCTGAACAATTCCTTTATTGATCCTGTCTTGAACCCTGAACTCTTTGCTCCTCCCACGGTTTTTCATGATTTAAGCCATGTCTCTTCCTTTCCTGTTTGCCAGATTATTGTGCTGTCTCCAGCCAATATACCGTATATCTCGCTCTCTTGCCGCCATCCATATTTTGCTACCCCATGTTATCAACCTTTAACTTGTTCCTTGCCTGAATTCTGCCTAATCTCAACTTGCAACTACTCGCTAACGACCCTTGGCTTGTTTACTATCTACCCTTCTATTTGATCCATACCTGCTTATCCGTTACTGCAGGGTTTCTCAACCTTTTACGGTGAAATACCCCTGTCCTAAGTACCCCTGTCTCGAGAAAGTAATTTCTATTGTTTGGGTGTCATAGTTTCTGTGTGTGTGTAATGTCAGTATGTGTTTCTGATGGTTTTTTTTTTTTTCGTTTGTAATATCATTGTATGTGTGCATGCAGCAATGACAGATACACACACACACACACACGGCAGTGCCCATCAGCTCAGACTCACCAGTGCCCATCAATGCAACCTGATCAGCGGCCATCAATGCAGCCTCACCAGTGCCCATTAATGCAGCCTGATCAGTGACCATCAATGCAGCCTTACCTGTGCCCATCAGCTCAGCCTCACCGATGCCCATCAATGTAGCCTAATCAGTGTCCATCAATGCAGCCTGATCAGTGCCCATCAGTGCAGCCTTACCTGTGCCCATCAATGCAGCCTAATCAGCGGCCATCAATTCAGCCTCACCAGTGCCCATTAATGCAGCCTGATCAGTGACCATCAATGCAGCCTTACCTGTGCCCATCAGCTCAGCCTCACCGATGCCCATCAATGTAGCCTAATCAGAGCCCATCAATGCAGCCTGATCGGTGCCCATCAATGCAGCCTCGCCAGTGATCATCAATGCAGGCTGATCAGTGCAGCCTTACCTGTGCCCATCAATGCAGCCTGATCAGTACACATTAAAGCAGCCTCACCAGTGCCCATCAATGCAGCCTGATCAGTACCCATTAAAGCAGCCTCACCAGTGCCCATCAATGCAGCCTGATCAGTGCCCATCAGTGCAGCCTTACCTGTGCCCATCAACTCAGCCTCACCAATGCCCATCAATGCAGCCTCAGAAGTGCCCATCAATGCAGCCTGATCAGTGCCCATCAGTGTAGTCTTACCTGTGCCCATCAGCTCAGCCTTATCAATGCCCATCAATGCAGCCTGATCAGTGCCCATTAGTGCAGCTTTACCCTTGTCCATCAATTCAGCCTGATCAGTGCCCATCAATGCAGCCGGATCAGTGCCCATCAAAGCAGCCTCACCAGTGCCAATCAATGCAGCTTGATCAGTGCCCATCAGCTCAGCCTCACCAACGCCCATCAATGCAACCTCACCAGTGCCCATCAGTGCAGCCTGATCAGTGCAGCCTTACCTGTGTCAATCAATGCAGCCTTATCAGTGTCCATCAGCTCTGCCTCACCAGTGCCCATCAATGCACCCTGATCAGTGCCCATCAATGCAGCCTCATCAGTGCCCATCAGCTCAGCCTCAGCAGTGCCCATCAATGCAGCCTCAGCAGTGCCCATTAATGCAGCCTGATTAGTACCCATCAGTGCAGCCTTACCTGTGCCCATCAGCTCAGCCTCACCAATGCCCATCAATGCAGCCTCAGCAGTGCCCATCAGCTCAGCCGCACCAATGCCCATCAATGCAGCCTGATCAGTGCCCATCAATGCAGCCTGATCAGTGCCCATCAATGCAGCCTGATCAGTGCCCATTATTGCAGCCTTACCTGTGTCCATCAATGCAGCCTAATCAGTGCCCATCATTTCAGCCTGATCAGTGCCCATGAGCTCAGCCTCACCAATGCCCATCAATGCAGCCTCACCAGTGCACCTTACCTATGCCCATCAGTGCAGCCTGATCAGTGCCCATCAGCTCTGCGTCACCAATGCCCATTATGCAGCCTGATCAGTGCCCATCGATGCAGCCTCATCAGTGCCAATCAGCTCAGCCTCACCAATGTCCATCAAAGCAGCCTTACCAGTGCCCATCAATGCAGCCTGACCAGTGCCCATCAATGCACCCTGATCAGTGCCCATCAATGCAGCCTTATCAGTGCCAATCAGCTCAGTCTCACCAATGTTCATCAATGCAGCCTGATCAGTGCCCATTAGTGCAGCCTTACCTGTGTCCATCAATGCAGCCTAATCAGTGCCCATCAATTCAGCCTGATCAGTGCCCATGAGCTCAGCCTCACCAATGCCCATCAATGCAGCCTCACCAGTGCCCATCAGTGCACCTTACCTATGCCCATCAGTGCAGACTGATCAGTGCCCATCAGCTCTGCCTCACCAATGCCCATTATGCAGCCTAATCAGTGCCCATCGATGCAGCCTCATCAGTGCCAATCAGCTCAGCCTCACTAAATGTCCATCAATGCAGCCTTACCAGTCCCCATCAATGCAGCCTGATCGGTGCCCATCAATGCACCCTGATCAGAGCCCATCGATGCAGCCTCATCAGTGCCAATCAGCTCAGTCTCACCAATGTCCATCAATGCAGCCTTACCAGTGCCCATAAATGCAGCCTCACCAGTGCCCATCAATTCAGCTTCAGAAGTGCCCATCCATGCAGCCTGATCAGTGCCCATAAGCTCAGCCTCATCAATGTCCATCAATGCAGCCTTACCAGTGCCCATCAATGCAGCCTGATCAGTGCCCATCAGCTCAGTCTCACCAGTGCCCATCAATGCAGCCTCACCAGTGTTCATCAATACAGCCTGATCCGTACCCATCAGTGCAGCCTTACATGTGCCCATAAATGCAGCCTGATCAGTGCCCATCAGTGCAGCTTTACCTGTGCCCATCAGCGCAGCCTCGCCAGTGCCCATCAGTGCAGCCTTACCTGTGTCCATCAGCACAGGAGAATTGTGGAGGACTGTGTGAGACTGAGCTATTTCCACAGGTTAGCTGGAAAACTATTATTCCCAAAAGAGAGACATTAAAATGGAGGAACAGCAGTAATTTTCCCTAGTTGAAGGAGGAAGAAGGCTCTCTTTCTGTGGAAAGATCGGGACTGATACAGACTTGAGTGGGACATCTTTGCCTGAAAGCAGGGGAAACAGAACGGATGTTATCCTTGAGCTGGATCACATCCTAGACTGTGAGGAGGCTGCTGTGCAGTAAATAGCCACACACTGAAGATATCATCAGAGGGAAAGAGAGAAGTCCTTTATGTCTGGTGCTGAGACAGAAAGCCTCTGCTTATACAGGACTGGTAAGCGGCCACTGGTCAACTATACACCGCAGAATAGCAGAGGGACAAACTTGTCGGCTAGGAAAACTTTTCTTTTGCATGCACCAACTCCTAAAAGGAATACCACACAGAGCACTCCAACAACATTGGGTTTTGGGTCCCAATGAGCTGGCCAGCAGAAGGTTTAGTACATGTGGACTACTGATCTACATACAGGGTGCCGGATGCAAGGATTCCAATAGGGGGGTGCTTTTTTTGAAGCACGTGATTAGAGCCAGAGGCTCTAATAGGCTTCAACATAGGGTGGGCTCGGGGCGCAGAGCACTGCGCTCTGAGCCCACCCAGTTGTGTGACAATAGCAAATGAATATTCGCTATTTTCACACTGATCCTCTTCCTGGCCAATCAAGAAGTGGGTCCTGAGATGATTGAGACAATTGGCTAAAAGTACAGGTGACCCTATTGGTTGCCTAGGAGGAGGAGGGAGGAGACGCACAATGGAGGCCGCCGTGATCCGCAGGAGGAGGAAGGATGAAAGCTGCCGCCCATCACCCGTTGGACATGCTGCCCACTCACCTGCTCCGCTACATAGATGGGGTGAGTGCTGGGCTTTGATGTCGGGCTGTCCTCCCGCACAGGGGAGTGCCGCCAGGTGCCACTGTTTGTTTTCCGCCCACCCCAAAAAAAACCCACCAACTGTCACTGTGTAAAAGTATTAACAGGGGTTCCCTGAGACTGGGAAGCTTTTTTAAGGGTTCATCTTAGTTAAAAAGGTTGAGAAAGGCTGTTCTAGATTGTCTTACATATAGCCCTAGAGGCTGATCCTTAGGTTTTCCTGGGGGTGACAAACAAGACTAGAGACAGAATTAGGACTGAATATCAAATTCTAGGGTAGAGATCAGAACAGGCCACAGATCTGAGCTTTGAGCAGACAGAGAAAGTATAGGTGAGAGACAAGCAGGGTACCAAGTTAATCCAAGCCAGACCCAGAGTTAACAGATATCAGTGGAAGAGTCAAGAGTAGATGGACTGAGATGCCGATAGCAAGCATCCCCAGGGGGAGTGTTCATGATGGCTTGGGCTCACAGGAAGTAGTTTGACTGACACTGGGCAGTGCTGGAGAGTGGGGAGGTGAGCAGTGTATACCCCCTTCCTATCTTCCTGATCCCCAATCTGTATATTAACATTCTTCAGCACAATACCCCATGCTTGAGGTAGGTTAAGAAATGTCTTTCCTTCAGAAGCCAGCTGACACTTTGCATGGCTGGTGGCTTTCAATCCTGGCTGTCACCATGCAGGCTGAAATTTCAATTGACAAAAAAAGACTTCAACCTGCAGATGGAAACTGCAACCTGAAGACCGCATTGTTTAGCTGTTTACTATTGTACTTGTCAGATACAATTATAGTATTGCAAAATAATAATAATACAATAAATAAGTATTAGAAAAAAATGTAATTAACAAAAAATTGATTTTAATGTCATTTTTCAAATTGCAGTTACATAGTTACATATAGTTACATAGTAGGTAAGGTTGAATAAAGACAACAGTCCATCTAGTTCAGTGGTTCTCAACCTTTCTAGTGCCGTGACCCCTTGATAAAATTTCCCAAGTTGTAGGGACCGCTAAGAGTAAAATTATTTTCGTAGCCTGGGTTGTCAGCACCCAAGGCAAGACATGTAATTTGCGCCCCTAACCCATGGACATTTAGCGCTCCCTGAGTCCCTTCCACTTGTACAGTATTAAAACCCCCTTATGGTACATTTTAGGATCCACTCTCTCTCTTTGTTCTCCGTTCTTTCTCTTTTATCTGTTTCTATCCTAAATTTCTTGTTTTTCCCCCCCATCCCTCTCTCTAGCCGTTTTTTCTTGTTCTTTCTCTCCCCTTTTCTTTGTTCCTCACCCTTTTTTCCTCTCCCTTCCGTGTATTCTCTATTTTTTGTCCTTCTCTTACTCTTTGGTGGGGGTGGGGGGAATGGGATGAGTGGCAATGCTGGGGGGAGTTCTGATCAGCCAGCTTAGGTGCTCTTGATCAAGGTCATCTGCTGATCTGAGAACTGTAGTGGGGACTTTTACTACCTGATTTATAATCACAGGTAGTGTTACTCACTGTGTCTCCGGATTCACTGTGGCTCCGACTTTGTGATGTCTCGTAGCAGTGACACCTACGCCGAAATCAAGAGATAGAGTCTCCTCCAGCCCCTCCCACTTAACATTCCTCACCAGTCAGCTGACCTCTAGTCTCTGGCCCCCAGCCATGCCTTGAACTGATTGGGCGGCTGTGAAGAGGTTAAGTGGGCAGCCACGGGCTCAAGGATCAGCCCAGCTAGGTGGCCACAGGCTCCAGGGACAGCCCTGCTGGGTGGCCCCAAAAAGACTGGGAGAGTGGTGCAGGCTTCAGGAACAGCCCACGATTAGGTGACCCCTGGCAAATCACCATTCGACCCCTGAGGGGGTCCTGACCCCCAGGTTGAGAACCACTGATCTAGTTTAACCAGTGTAGGTGTGTGTGTGTGTGTGTGTGTGTGTGTGTGTGTGTGTGTGTGTGTGTGTGTGTGTGTAGAAAAATCAATGTCCATACCCCCTTAAATTGTTTTTCAATTGTTTCTAAAAAGTATAACAAGTTAATTAAGAAATAGACAAAAATTTATAATATTGATAAACATAATGTGAAAAATACTGACATTTGCCAACCTACAGTATAATAAAAAAACAGAGCCTACTGGTGACTATGCAAGCTCTGGTCCAATTTTCTATAGTGGCGTGCCCTAGGTTTTGGCTCTCTGTAAATCACCTGGTAAAAACCAGATGTGCCTTAAGTACAGACCAGACACCAGATTTCCATGTTTAGAGATGAGAGTGGTTTGCTTTAAATGTTGTAGTTAGGGATTCCAATCTGTGATTTATCTGTTGTTATCATGACAGCAAATACCGTTTGCAGATCTGGCAAAAATATGACATGGTAGCCCAGGAGGTACACTTAATCTATCCTAACTGCTTTCAGATTCCGGGAATTGGTCCTTCGGGAAGACTTCTGGATGTGAGCCAAGTACCTTATCTTACCAGGACTGGAAAATCATCAAGATATTAGTATAATTATGTCATGTTTAATATCCCTGATATATCTAATAGGTAGTTACCAGAGACAGAAGAGTGTTTCTAAAATGGATTTAAGTAGGAAAGAGCTGATCTGTATAAAAACATTTTTAAAAAAAGTAATAAAAAAGTGATAAAAATATGATTTTTGTAGGGTAAAGATAAGGCTGTACTATATTTTTCTGTAGCTCTGTTTATGTTTAAAAAGAGTATAAGTTCCCATTCACCTCTATGTGTATGTGTTTTCATATTGACTAATGCAATTAACGTGTATGTTCAGCCAAAACTTTGTTTTGGATAGAATGTGGAAGGGTTAGAGACCCTCATATCCTATCCTGCTGACAAGCATTCTGGAAGAGAGGGAAAATCTGCAACAGTCAGTCAAAGGCAAAGCAGAGAAAGGCTAGAACAATTGATACAATTGATATATTTTTATTTCTGTCTGTGTTCCAGATTTTCTGGAGCACAGACAGAAACAACGTTTCAAAGTCTCGTGGGACCCCTTCATCAGGCATGAGAAATCGTCACATGCCTGATGAAGGGGTCCTGCAAGGTTCTGATACATCAACATCGTCACACGCCTGATATAGGGGTCCTGCAAGGTTCTGAAACATCAATATCGTCACATGCCTGATGAAGGGGTCCTGCAAGGTTCTGAAACATCAACATCGTCACATGTCTGATGAAGGGGTCCTGCAAGGTTCTGAAACATCAACATTGTAACATGCCTGAAAAAGGGGTCCTGCAAGGTTCTGAAACATCATCATTTTCACACGCCTGATGAAGAGGTCCTGTGAAATCTTCGAAATATTGCTTCTGTAACTATGATGTGATCGCTGAATAAAGCTTTGGACCTATTCTGGAGATACTTGGTGTACTGGTGGCATACTTTCTGTTTCAGACATCTATGGTTTCCAGCAGGGGCATTGCTAGGTCTACAAAAGATCTGGGGCTAGAGCCCATAACAGCGAAGTAAAGAGAGTCATACGCTTGGGCAAGCATACTCATGTATATAATATATATGTGTGTGTGTGTATATATATATATATATATATATATATATATATATATATATATATATAAAACATTATATATTATTACATAAGGGTCCCCAAAGCCCCCCTCATTACCAGAGAGCTTGTCACGTCACCTGCCACCAGATGCGGATTGTGTATACAGAGAGGCTGGGTATACAGAGAGGCTGGGTATATATAGAGAGGCTGGGTATATACAGAAAGGGTGGGTATACAGAAGATAGGCTTGGTATATACAGAGAGGCTGGGTATATACAGAGAGGCTGGTATATGCAGAGAGGCAGGGTATATACAGAGGGGCTGGATATACAGAAGATAGGCTGGGTATATACAGAGAGGCTGGGTATATACAGAGAGGCTGGGCATACAGAGAGGCTGGTATATACAGAGAGGCTGGGTATACAGAAGATAGGCTGGGTATATACAGAGAGCCTGGGCATACAGAGAGGCTGGGTATAAACAGAGAGGCTGGGTATATACATAGAGGCTGGACACACAGAGTGGCTGGGTATATACAGAGAGGCTGGGTATATACAGAGAGGCTGGTTATATACAGAGAGGCTGGGTATATACAGAGAGGCTGATATATACAGATATGCTGTTATATACAGAGAGGCTGGGTATATACAGAGAGGCTGAGAGGCTGGTATATACAGAGAGGCTGGTTATATACAGAGAGGCTGGGTATACAGAAGATAGGCTGGGTATATACAGAGAGGCTGGTATATACAGAGAGGCTGGGAATACAGAAGATAGGTTGGGTATATACAGAGAGGCTGGTATATACAGAGAAGCTGGGTATACAGAGAGGCTGGTATATACAGAGAGGCTGGGCATACAGAAGATAGGTTGGGTATATACAGAGAGGCTGGTATATACAGAGAAGCTGGGTATACAGAGAGGCTGGTATATACAGAGAGGCTGGGTATATACAGATATTCTGGTATATAAAGAGAGGCTAGGTGTATACAGAGAGGCTGGTATATACAGAGAGGCTGGGTATACAGAGAGGCTGGTATATATAGAGAGGCTGGGTATATACAGAGAGGCTGGTATATACAGAGAGGCTGGGTATATGCAGAGAGGCTGGTATATACAGAGAGGCTGGGTATATGCAGAGGGGCTGGTATATACAGAGAGGCTGGGTATATACAGAGAGGCTGGGTATAAAGAAGATAGGCTAGGTATATACAGAGAGGCTGGTATATACAGAGAGGCTGGGCATACTGAAAGGCTGGTATATACAGAGAGGCTGGGTATATACAGAGAGGCTGGTATATACAGAGAGACTGGGTATACAGAAGATAGGCTGGGTATACAGAGAGGCTGGTTATATACAGAGAGACTGGCTATACAGAAGATAGGCTGGGTATACAGAGAGGCTGGTATATACAGAGAGGCTGGTTATATACAGAAGATAGGCTGGGTATATACAGAGAGGCTGGTTATATACAGAGAGGCTGGTTATATACAGAGAGGCTGGGTATACACAAGATAGGCTGGGTATATACAGAGAGGCTGGTATATACAGAGAGGCTGGTTATATACAAAGAGGCTGGTATATACAGAGAGGCTGGGTATACAGAGTTTCCCCCCTCGCCCTCCATATGGTCTGCACTTACCAGCTCAGGAGAGATTCGTGTGAGAAAGTTCCTCCCGACTCTATGATATGGGCGGAGCAAAGGAGGAGACTGACTCTCACACTGATCTCTGGCTCTGGCTGTGTCACTGAAGCATGGAGTGCAAAGTACTCAGTAAGAGTGCCGTGGCTGTGCGGGAAGCACTGTGTCCGGCAGCCTGCGACTCTCTCATGGTAGGGCCGACCCTGGACTCCATGGGCCCCAGATTCGGGGCTCCAGCCTCAATAGCCACCCCTTAACGACACCTATGATTTGTGGAACTACAAGCAACAGAAGATCAATGAATGGCATGGATGTCTGTGTATAGTGTCCATGATATACTGGAGCAAATCTTGGCATTAAAGATGAGTGTGTGAAAGTTTAGGAAACAAAGATGTCTATACACAGTGTCTGTTAAATTGGGCAATCACCTGCTCACCACACTGGAACAGGAGAAGAGGATGACAATGATGAGGATGATGATGACTCTGATAAGTATGATGATGACTCTGATGAGCATGATGATGATCCCTCAACTGTATGGCTCAAGGGACGACCTCCGGCCTCCGCCGCACGGCTCCATGGCTCACACCGATCTGATCACTCTGCAGGGTGGATTGGACAGGAATGACCTCTGGGCTGCTGCCAAACCGTGTAAAGAATGTCCACAGGTATCATTCCAGATATCTGCTGGGTAATTTGTTAAAGTGGTTCGCAATAACTGCAGCTCCTCAGTAGCAGATTCCCTGCAAACAGTTCCACGCCGGCCCCAAGAGAGCGCGCCAGGCCCCAGCCTTGCTTCTTGTGGTCCCACCCAGTGATCTGCTCTTCTCCATCAGCCTGCTGGTAGTTGTAGTTTCACACAATGCAGCCAGAGGACAAATCTCTTCCAGATGGGCTACATGTCTCAAGATATAGAAATAAAAAATGTATATATCGCGCGTCATGTCCCAAGGTGCCTTGCTTCTTCCTCTAATTAAAGAGTCACAGAACAGCTAAGCTGGAACACTAGGGGGAAACAGCTCCTTGGTAAGAGCATTACACAGTGTCTTCTGATTGCAGGAAATGTAAGTATCTAGCTCCTGGCTACACTCATGCAATATTCACATAAGGAATTTATCCAAAGTTAGGAAAGTCCAGATAGAGTCATTTTAGCAGCTTCCCGCGTGCAGCACTCTGATGTCTCCTCTCGCAAACTCCTACTACTTCACCCCTGCACTAGGAGCTTCCGATCTTAAGTGCTGCTTCCTGGAGCTAAGCTTAAACCTTGGGGGTCCAGAGTCCCCATAATCAGGGGTGGAGATTCTTTCCCACCTGTATATCTCTCTGAACCTCCCAAATTCTGGATCCCAAATACAAAACTATCAGTGCAGAGGGAACTGAAAGTCAGTCCTTATCTTTATGATTGAACTATTCTGAAACCTCTCACCCTGTGTGGGTGAGAACCCCTGAGTACACCAAAACTATCCCCCTTAAAGGAACCACAATGCAAATATAGGTGAAACAAGAAAGGAAAATGACAGTAAGTGTTTGATACAATTTTCTGTTTTCCTGGCGCCATCATGGCAGCATACATGTGGTTAACTCAGTATGCTGCCACGGATTGGCGCAAGGAAAGGTAAATTATGTTAAGTATTTGATAAAATGTTTGCATTTTTTAGCTGTCTTTGCATTGGAGAACATACCACCCAACTCTAAACTAGTCATGTTCTGGCCAATCCATTGGCAGGTAAATATCCAACACATGAATTCCAAGTGTATATTTCTCTGTTTGCCTAGAGTTCAGCTTAGGAGAGTGGTGTTGTATAATTACATTTAGTAAATCTGTTTTAATAGAAATGTATCTTAAGTACACCTCTTCAACATCAACATATCTGGAGTAATTATTTTAATATGCTGCCAGCCATGCTGATAAACAGACCAGTGACTGTGCAAGTAGCAAAGTGCTGGAGTGCGCTGATTAGAGAATTTGGAATTAGTCTGAAAAATGAACATTTGTGTCTGGGCTTCAGAAGTCCTCTACTGGAAACTGATGCAAGTAAGACGGATTAGCATAACGCAGCATTTGACAGGATCATTCACTAAACTAATAAACTAAACGCTAGCTCTAAGATATAGACATGGTAGAAATCGTTCTGAGAGCAGAGTGATGAACATGTTGGCGGAAAGGACAGATTTATGGGAAGTGACAGAGATTCTTTGAATTCATGGTTTTAATTGTACTTTACTAAAAACTTTTTTTTACTAAACTTGACTGTCGGTTTGGCTGTGCATTCTCAATCAGCAGGCCCCTTCCTTTCCTGAGAGAGAAGTAGAGAAGGAAGCGCCACCTGAGTGTAGTATTAACAAATGATGTTTAATGACACCAGGTAAAAACACACTTACAGGATAAAAACATATAAAATGCTCATCTATATAGGTATGTGGTTCTCGGTGTTCCCTCTGATCCTGTGGTGGTGACGCTGCAGGGATGCTGGGCTGCAGAAGGTGGATTACCAGCTGGGAGCTCCTTCTGTGGCCATCAGGAAAGACTAGGGGCCAGCGTGGAGCGCACATGGAGCGTGCGTGACGTCACAGGTCGTCCATCCGCTTCCGGGTTCGGTATCAAGGGGAGGGATCATCCAGGGAGGAGGGCTTGCAGGGAGGTTGAGAGAAGGCTACGCGCTCAGAGCCACTGCTCCTTCAATAGGCCTAATAGGGAGGTGTCTGCAATGTGCTTTTATATGGCAGTCTGTGGGACAACAGGTCCCAGCGTCTGTCAAAGAAAGCACAGCGCCAACTGTGGGCGGGAGGGGGACTACAAGGTAACATAATATACACAGAGAAAAAAAGAGGTTATACAATAGTGAGTGGCATGGAAACATTCATATGAATGAGGAGAAGTGCATGGTAGTAAACATGGAGACAATAATATTAACAATAGTAAAAATGGGAGTAACAATGGGGGCAAAAAATGGAGGTAAGTATAAAAATATATATATATATAAGTATAAAAGCGAAACATAATAATAAAAAATAAAAAATAAAAAAATAAATTAAATTAGAAAAATACATAAAAAATAATAATTAAATAAAAATAATAATAAATATGAAAGTGAGAAAAAAAATAGAATTAACAATATAAAAAAAATAATAATAGATATAGAAATAAGAATGAATATAAAAATAAAAATAAATAGGTAGAGAAAGGCAAAAAAATGGTGAAAAAATGATGGTATAAGAAGTGGACATGGATAAAGCATACGTATTGGGAAAACACAAGGAACAGGGAAGCAGGTATCTGTGCAGGGTTCTTAAAGATATATATATATTGTAGCAAGGCTACATCTGTAGGGGTGGTCTCATGAGGAAACGGGGTGGCTTAAAGTAGTGTGTGCACCTCGATATCCTCGTTCAGTGTGTGGGTCATTGAATCAATCCCGGCCACATACCCTGCCGCTGAGCGATATAAACGTCTTTGCCAGCAAGAAACTTACTGGATCTACTCTTTGGGCACTTTAGCACCTGGGGGGGTTGAACGAGGATATCGAGGTGCACACACTACTTTAAGCCACCCTGTTTCCTAATGAGACCACCCCTGTTCCTTGTGTTTTCCCAATACACATGCTTTATCCATGTCCACTTCTTATACCATAATTTTTTCACCATTTTCTTGCCTTTCTCTACCTATTTTTTTTTTATTTTTATTTTTATATTTATTCTTATTTCTATATCTATTATTATTTGTATTTTTATTCTTAATTCTATTTTTTATCTCACTTTCATATTTATTTTTATTTATTTATTATTTTTTATTTATTTATTTATTTATTTATTTATTTATATTTTTATCTTTACCGTTGCATTTTCTGGTTCTTTTGTATCATCACCATGGGAAATATTATTATGTTTCGCTTTTATACTTATATATATATATTTTTATACTTACCTCCATTTTTTGCCCCCATTGTTACTCCCATTTTTACTATTGTTAATATTATTATATTATTATATTATATAGGAACTATATTTCCTATATAGGAAATATAGTTCCCCTCCCGCCCACAGTTGGTGCTGTGCTTTCTTTGACAGACGCTGGGATCTGCTGTCCCACAGCACTGCCATATAAAAGCACATTGCAGACACCTCCCTATTAGGCCTATTGAAGGAGCAGTGGCTCCGAGCGCGTAGCCTTCTCTCAACCTCCATGCAAGCCCTCCTTCCTGGACGATCCCTCCCCTGGATAAAGAACCCGGAAACGGATGGACGACCTGTGACGTCACGCACGCTCCATGTGCACTCCACGCCGGCCCCTAGTCTCTTCCTGATGGCCACAGAAGGAGCTCCCGGCTGGTAATCCACCTTCTGCAGCCCAGCATCCCTGCAGCGTCACCACCACAGGATCAGAGGGAACACCGAGGGCCGCATACCTATACAGATGAGCCTTTTATATGTTTTTATCCTGTAAGTGTGTTTTTACCTTGTGTCATTAAACATCATTTGTTAATACTACACTCAGGTGGCGCTTCCTTCTCTACCCCTCTCTCATCCATCACAGAGCCAGCTCTCTGAGGACAGCAGCCGCCTAGCCTACCAGCCTACTTTTATCATTACATTACCGGTTACCACTTAACCCTTGAACTTCCAGCCTGTTCTCTATGGACTAAGTTGCTCAGCCCTTCATATCTCCTGTTATATATGGACTTGTGTGTTTGCATTTACAGTTACCCATACCCCATTCCTTTCCTGACCTGGTTCAATACCCTTAATTTTATCAATAGTTAGTGCAGGGGTCTCCAAACTTTCTTAACAAAGCTTCATTTTATTGTCCTTTCGTCTTTGAAGAGGCTGGACTGTGGCCATTGTGAGCAGAAATTGCCCTGGCATCAGTGGGACTAAACTAAGTCCCATCATTAGTAGTAGTTGAAGGAATAGTGCCTTAAAGGGGTTGTAAACTTTTGTGTTTTTTCCCCTTAATGCATCCTATGCATTAAGGGGAAACAACATCTGTCAGTGACCAGCCCCCCCAGCGCCCCTGTTTTACTTACCTGAACCCTCGAACTTGACCCAGGGGGGGAAGCGCTGTCTTTCTGCCCAGGATTCTCAGTTCTTGATTGGATAGATTGATAGCAGCGCAGCCATTGGCTCCCGCTGCTGTCAATCAAATCCAATGACGCAAGCGCCGGGGGAAGGGCCGAGTCCTGCATTCACCCTCTATGGACGCCGAATGCTGGACTCGGGAGCACGCTCGCAAGGTAACCCCCTTGGGGAAGCGATTCTCCGAGGGGGTTATCAGATGTGTGGAGGAACCGCGAGAGCCACCGGGGGACCCCAGAAGACGAAGTTCGGGGCCACACTGTGCAAAACAAGCTGCACAGTAGAGGTAAGTATGATATGTTTGTTATTAAAAAAAGATAACCTTTAGAATCACTTTAATGTTGGTAGTAGTGGGAGGAATAGTGCTCCATCAATGGTATTAGTGGGAGGAATAGTGCTCCATCGCTGGTATTAGTGGGAGGAATAGTGCACCATTGTTGGTATCAGGAGAAGAGATAGTGTACCATCATTGGTGTCAGTGTGAGGAATAGTGCCCCATTGTTGGTGTTAGTGACAGAAATTATGCCCCACTGTTGGTGTCAGTGTGAGGAATAGTGTCCCAAGGGCAGGGTAAAGGCAAGCATAGGGCCCCCAGGCCACAGTTTGGACACCACTTCATTACAGAAATATATAACAAGGGGGCATTTTCACTTTCTTGCAATTAAGGCAACTTTAAGGAAGAAAGTGAAAAGATGATTTCCAGGTATGGATATTTGTACATAGTTACACTGGCCCAGCTTGGACCAATAAACCAACCAATGTACCAACACTGGAAAAACATGGGTCCAGCTTGAGCTTGGACCAATGTAACTATGCTTATACCAATACTGTGAGATCCCTCTAGAAACTGGAAATTCCTTTAGTAGGAACCCCTACTACAGTTATTTCCACTTGCTTCTGGTTCCTTTGCCGAGTGGCTGGCCAGGTACATTCTGAACACAAACACAGAAGGTTATCCACTGGGCATTAGCTCCATTCAGAGAATGCTTTGCATTTTTTCAGTGAATGCAAGGCATTTTCTGATTGGACGAGGTGGAAAGTGTGAGGTCACCTCAACTCCTCTCCACTTTGTCCAGTCAGGGAACTCTTTGCATTCACTGAGAAAATGCAAAGTGATCTCTGAATGGTGCCTGTGCTGAGTGGTTGACCTCTGTGTTCAGAATGCAGGAGGGCAGCCTCTTGGCATGGGACCTGTAAGCTAGTGGAGATCACTGGAGTAGCGATGGATGTGTATTGCAGGGATTTCCAGTTGCTAGAGGGATCCCACAGGTATGGTGTATACATCGTTATATTGGTGCAAGCTGGACCAATGTAACTATGTAAAAGTATCTATACCTGAAATTCTTCTTTAAATCTGTACTCTAGTCAAACAGAGTTAAAATACATATATGGGAATCATTTCACCTGTCAGATGATTTGTACTACTGTGTTTAGCCATTCATGTACACATGAGTCAGCACATCCGATTGGGTTTTGTCTTCCAGCCTGAGTGCTGCTATACAGGGGACTGTAGTAGGGGGATATTAACTACTTCAATACAGGGCACTTACACCCCCTTTCTGCTCAAGCCAATTTTCAGTTTTCAGCGCTGTCGCTGTTTAAATGCCAATTGTGCAGTCATGCTACACTGTACCCAGACAGAATTTTTATCTTTTTGTTCCCACAAATAGAGCTTTCTTTTGGTGGTATTTGATCACCTCTTGCATTTTTTATTTTTTGCTAAACAAATAAAAAGAGACTTAAATTTTGAAAAAAAAAAGTTTTTCTTTTGTTTCTGTTATAAAATTTTGTAAATAAGTAAGTTTTCTCTTTGACTGATGGGCACTGATAAGGTGGCACTGACGGGCACTGATAAGCCGGCACCGATGAGGTGGCACCAATGATGTGGCACTGATGGGCACTGATAAGCGGCACTGATAAGCGGCACTGATGGGCACTGGTAGGCGGCACAGATGGGTTGCAATGATATGCAGCACAGATGGCCATTGATAGGCGACTAATGGGCACTCATGGGTGGCACTGGTGGGCACTGATAGGCGACACTGATGGGCACTGAAATGCTGCACTGATGGGTACTTATGGGTGCCACTGATAGGCAGCACTGCTGGGCACTAATAGGTGGCACTGCTGGGCACTTATACGTGGCACTGATATGCGACACTGATAGATGGCATTGTTAGGCATCTGTGATGGCACTGGCACTGGCAGGCATTGGGGATGGGCACTGATTGGCAGCTGCCTGGGCACTGATTGCCATTTCCCTGATGGTCTAGGGTGGCATACCTGGTGGTCCAGTGTGGTGGCCATCCCTGGTGGTCCTGGCGGCATCCTGGTGGTCCAGTGTGAGCATCTGATGGGGGGCTGCGCTGATAAACAATCAGCACAGACCTCCCCATCAGGAGAGCAGCCGATCGGCTCTCCTCTACTCGCGTCTGTCAGACGCGAGTGAGCAAAAGCCAATCAACGGCTCTTCCTGTTTACATCGTGATCAGCCATGATTGGACACGGCTGATCACGTGGTAAAGAGCCTCCGTCAGAGGCTCTTTACCGAGATCAGTGTAGCAGTGTGTCAGGCTGACTCACCGCACCACCGATCGCCGTGATGTGTGCCCCCACGGGCGCGCGAGAGCAGTCTTTCCGGAGGGCTGTTATATGACGTCCACCCAAAACGAGAGCTGCGCCACCCAGCCATCACTTGACGGAAGGTGGGCGGGAAGTGGTTAAAGCTGGACACAAGCTATTCTTTAAAATTCACCTTGCAGTGAGCCTACCTACTGCAATGGCTAAATTATTATTTCGTATAGGCAGTAATATTTTAAAATGGAAGTAAAGTCAAAATCTAACCTACTCTCTGCCACAATCTAAGCCTAATCTATCTAGCCCTGTAAAAAAAGAAATCACTATACTCACCTGTTCTGCAACCACTCTGGTCCAGTCTACAGCGGTGGCTGCAGGAGAGAACCGACAAAGACTGTGTGATGCCTGAGAAGTGACGTCACCCATAGACTTACTATGGGGCTTCTGTTGGCTGCCTCTCCTGCACACTTTCACCCACTGAAGCTGCCGCTGACAGCTCAGTGTGGAATTGGACTGGAACAGCTGCAGAACGGTTATGTATAGTAATTTTTTCTTTACCGGGCTAGATAGATTAGGCTTAGAATGTGGCAGAGAGTAGGTTAGGTTTTGACTAAACTTCCACTTTAAATAACCCCTTTTATATATATATATATATATATATATATATATATATATATATATATATATATATATAAATATATATATATATTAAATGATACCTTATTTCTCACTCCCCAGGCAGCCATGCACTTCTTTGCTCTCCAACAGTCCAGAAATGTGCGTGGGCCTTCGGCATGCTCCTGACCGCTGGTCCCACATTTTGCATGATGACGTCAGAGAGCTGCAATCAGTTAAGCAGCAAAGAGAAACATCTTTGTGGGACTGGACATACAGAGAGTGACAAGGACACAGCATTTCTGGCAAGATTGACAGGTATGTTGTGTACATACTGTAAAGGTTGTTAGCTAGAAAACTAAAATGAATAGAGCCGCCATGTCTAAGGAGTGCTAAGCTGCAATATATCACATTTGTGTTCTGGGATTTAGTTAAGCTTTCATATAGGATTTGAGGGCAGGAAACGGTTAAACACTGTAGACAAAGTCATGCAGAGTTCCCCTTTAGCCAAAAACCCCAAAGGCAAACATGACCAGCTTTGTCTCAGGAAACTCAGCCTGCAACTTCATCTCCTGGCTTGCGGCTGGCCCTAGAGGACACTTTACCGGCAGCTTTGATGTATGACATCATTAACGTCTTGGCAAGTCATATTTACATGATGAGAGTGGTGTTTTCACTCATTAGAACAATAGCGTGTGATAAACAATGTCCTCCGGTAATGTAAAGAAGTAGGGCAGTCATTAGAATGATGCATATTATCTCTTCACGCTTCAATGGACTGTCCATAGAATTAGGGGAACTCAAGGTCATTGCTGCTTTCACCATCTGCGTTGGGTTCCTTCCAACAAGTCAGAGAGATTTGTGATAAATGGGGATGTCAGGTAGTACAAGTAACTACTGTATGACATGAGGTAGTGACAGACATGGATATGTGAAAAGACCACAAAGGTTCAGACCTATGGTGGCAAAATTTTAAGGGGGGTGGGGGGGTGTGGGGGGTTCAGAACATTTATTTTATTACCTTCCCTGGTTTATTTTTGTCATTTTTTTTAGGTTTGTAATAAACATAGCAACAATAAAGAACATTACTTGTCACCTACTTATGGTGTCATTACTGAAAAAAATATTTGTAAATTATATCTGGTTCTTTTATATAAAGTCCATTGAGGAAAATGGCTCAATGCACATAATACTGCCCTTTCGCCATGTTGTGGTATATAAAGGAGAAGGATTTAAAGCTAACCTTGCATGAAAATCAAAGACACTCAATTCACACTAAGATTGGGGTATATATTTTTGAAAAAGTGATAATTAGGTCTACTTATCTTCAAGACTGCCCACCTCCCCATGTAAAAAAAGTGGTAGTTGCTACAAAAAATGTGAAGTAAAATGAAAAATATGCTTAACTTATACCTCAAATTCTGGCTGTTTTCTTTAAGCATCAATCTCAAATCAGGGAGGCAACTGTCAGTGCCAGGCCAATGAACCAATGTTTCCCAATGAACCAATGATTCCCAACCTTGCAACTTGACCTACACAATGGGTCAGGGATGTTCCTGACATCCTTGACCTAATATGGCCACATGGCCTCAAGCCCATATTTTGTTAATGATGTCATGAGCGTCCACTCCCTTTTGTGTACGTGAAGTTTCAGCAGAGCAAGGAATCTACTGCCCACAGCTCATTGGACCGGCAAAGACAGCTACCTTGGCTGAACTTAGACTGAACACAAGTTCACCCCCATGCTTCCTGAAAGCACCAATCCCAAATCAGGGAGGCAACTGTCATTGCTGTGCCAATGAACCAATGTTTCCCAACAAACCAATGATTCCCAACCTCACAACTTGACATACACAAAAGAACAGGGATACTCCTGAAATCATTGACCTAATACGGTGACATGGCCATATACCCATACTATGTCAATGATGTCATGAGCATCCATTCCCTTATGTATGTGAAGTTTCGGCATAGCAAGGAATCTACTGCCCACAGATCATTGGACCGGCACAGACAGTTGGCTTTTGGGATTGGCAGAATTTTTGGTTTAGACTGCACCCAAGGTCATTCTTATGCAGGAGCATCTTCTTGCAAGATTTGGGTTCCTCAGCTTATCCAGGATCCAGGCAGAAGACCAGAAGTGTCAGGCACAGAGGACATCAGTATACCTGTGTATTCTCTCGGAATGTTTGCTTTTTATTATATTTCACTTTGCGTTTTTACATGGAGGGTGAGATTCTAAAAGATAAAAAGACTGCATTTTATTGCAACATTTTCTTTAAATGTTTACAGAATCCACATATATCACCACCAGATAATTCAGGATGAGCAACAACACCAGAGTATCATAACAATGATAACAAGTAGAGACACTCAGATCTTAGTTTTCCCGTCATCATTCCGCCAAACGGCCATCATAGTATCTCAGCATCATTGTTATCCTATTCCTACATTCTATCTGGAGATGTTCTGAAAAGAGGAGGCAACTGTAATCCATCTTGTTTCTTGTTATACAATTATCTACTTTGTCATTCTTTTTTAAGCAGTAATTAACACCCGAAGCAAACATTTATTATTTTGCTGCTTACAATTTCTTAACCATGTCATGGCTGCATTCATTACATTTTTTAGACTTTCTTTCTTTTTTTTTTTTCATCTAAAGATCCAGTCAGTAAGTCTGTTGTTTTTCAAAAGAACAACCTCAACCAGCAGAATGTATCAGTTACAGAGATGAGACAAAAAATTTAACACTAGCAGGGGTGCTTACAATGATCCACCTTTATTTATTTATGTAAAACCTTTATCCAAAAAGGAAAAACTGTGTGCTGTAACTGCTTATAAAGTATTAGCTGGAGTTTGGCTGTTCAAAGGTGCCCCCTGTGCTCATTCACCCAGAGTGGGGGGCACTCTAATTCTAATACAGGAGGAACATATTTCAGCTTAGATTTGGTGGCTGTATTAATTTTCTTTTATTTTTTTATTTTATTTATTTATGTTACTTATATAGCGCCATCAATTTATGCAGTGCTTTACATTTACATTTTACATTCACATCAGTCCCTACCCTCGAGGAGCTTACAATCTAAGGTCCCTAATTCACATTCATACATACTACGGACAATTTAGACAGGATCCAATTAACCTACCAGCATGTCTTTGGAGTGTGGGAGGAATCCGGAGTACCCGGAGGAAACCCACACAGGCACAGGGAGAACATGCAAACTCCAGGCAGGTAGTGTCGTGGTTGGTATTTGAACCAGTAGCCCTTCTTACTGCTAGGCGAAAGTGCTAACCACTACACCACTGTGCCCCCCATTTGCTATCATCTTTTTTTTTTCATCTGATGATTCTTCCAGTAACACACTTTCAGTCCCTGAGTGACCATGCTCACCTACTACATTGTATCAGGACAAGAGAAACAGGAGAGAACTACAAAACTCTGTACCCTTCCTCTTTTCCATAACGTAGAGCATGGGTTCAAGTGATAGATTAGGTGACACTATGATATCCGGCATCTCGTCCCTATTAAATAGAAAGTGGATGATTGGGATTATAACGGTGCCCAAGATTGAAAAGAATACATTTTGTATAAGAATAGAATGTTTATTCATAAAATAGCAACATATATTGGGTTCAAAAAAAATCTGAGTATGATACAAAACCCATTGAATCACTGTTGTTCATGTATGGAAGGTGACCAGTACTTGATGTTATATCCCAACATGTTTCGCCAAAATTGGCTTCTTCAGGAGGTTTCTAAAGATCACCAGTTCTCTTAAAGCTCTATTAAGGATAAGATCATATACATAATCAATAATTATTCGTACATTTACAAAGTATTCAATATACATATCATGGCTTACTCTGTCTATTCCCCTATCGAACTCACCCAGAGAGACATCAAGGAGATCACCAAGCAAGTCCACAAAATTGGAGGGGAGGTTCTGTTCGATCCAGGCTATGGGAATATAATAAGCAAAATGAGTTCCAAAATCACATAAAGTGCTGGACATAAACAACATATGTCCTATTTATGGGCTAACACAGCCTCCACTATACTTACAAGACTCTGATATAGACACAGATTAGTGCAGGGGAGCCAGCAACTAGCTGCAATCATGCATACATGGTGCTGTCATATAATGACCACTGTCAAAACAAGGAGGATAGATGCCAAATATACTAGCAAAAATGGGTAATCATAAGCAAAAATGTCAGTATTTAGATAAAAAACTTTCAGGAAATCACACAGAGCCAACCAAAGTTGGTATCTCAGAGCATATATCTCCAAAGCATATATCCAGAGCATATAACCAAAGCATATATCTCCAAATAGGGCCAGCCCTATTATATATCCCCTGCTCGATTGGCGTCTGAAGTCACTGATTGAGCGCGGACGAGATGTGGCTATCGTGCATGCGCCAATACGTGGAGTCCTCCACTTGCCTACTAGACCCAGAGTTCCATGCGGACATTTCCATACTTCCTGTCTGCTGATTGATAACACTGCCTAGTTGCTATACGATGATTACCTAATCTGTAATTACTTGTATAAATAAAAACTATTATAGATTTAATTTTGAATGTCTGTGGATCACCAATACTAAATAATTTGTTATTGTAATTGTATTATACAAAATTAGAATGTACTGTAATTCTATTATGACTTATTCTGTCCTAGTGCTGCACAGTGATAGTCACATCTCACATGCGCTCGATCAGTGACTTCAGATGCCAATCGAGCAGGGGATACATAGGGCTGGCCCTTCCAGCTTACCACCAGCTGGAAGGCAGTGGTGACCATTATGATTTTGTGCTGCAAACTATAGACCCCTAATAGAATGACTATGGATGTTTAGCAAGCATGCACTACAGTGCTGGGATGTGTTTGTGTCCTATGCACTGGTGTTGCATGCATGGTGAAATGTTTGATTGATAATCTAGACATGTATATACTCTGAATGGATTCATAAGTGACTGCTGGTTTGAGCCGGGTTTTGGAGATATATGCTCTGAGATTCCAACTTTGGTTGGCTCTGTGCAATTTCCTGAAAGTATTTTATCTAGATACTGACATTTTTGCTTGTGATTACCCATTTTTGATAACACTTATCAAACAGATACAAAAAAATCACTTTCAATTGTATATTTAACAGACAAAAAATTACCACATAGGAGAAGTTTAATATTAGGCTTTGCAGTTACTTTATTAGGTATAGCTCTCATTACAACCACAGCTGAATAATGCATAGGAGTGATTCCCACCCCTTCCCCTCCCTCTGCTTTGTACTGTTCTGTACAGACAATCAATTCGTGAAAGATGGTCTGAAAGCAAACGGTTTCTGCAGTACTGACTCTTTAGAATAGCTATGAGGATCTCACCATTGCCAGAGATTCCCCCTTGTATTAAATATTTATTGGTACAATACAGAGATGTGGATATAAAGAAAATATATAAAACAGCAGTTGAAAAACTTATAGACCAAAAATTAAATTGACCATAAAGCACGTTAGCTTTCATTTTTTCTTTTAGGCAGAGCAATTACTTCACAGGGATTTCTTTAGAATGATAACTTGTGTGTTGTATAACAATAAGATTCATGTACACACTTATTGCTTTTAAAATGCCAAATTACAGTTATTTTCCACTTAATAATATAAAAGCAGTAAGAAGTAAAATATTTTACTCTGTTTGTCTGTGATCTCCAAAATACTGCAAAATTCACAGTAATATTTGTATAAATGCCCATCAAATACCATTTTCCACATTGAGTGGAACTAAATTCTCTATGAAGGAAGAATGCTCTGATGCTTTCCTCTCTGTCTACCTTCTTAGGTGACCCATATACGCCATGTTATTGGTTTGAAGAAACAGGCATGTTCACGTCAATGCTGGCTCACTAAGCTGCTATTGCAATGAGAAGCTGCTATGGATCTGCTTACGGTTTTGCATTGTCAATCAGAAGAGAGGCAGACCTGATATGAAACTAGTCACTCAGCTTCCCATCAGGCTCTGCCCACTGCACTACAAAACTCCTCGGCCGTGTTCCTTGCAGTATGATGAGAACAGTGACTTGTAAGAGATTATACTGAGGAAGAAGTGTCCAGTGTGGCCTCTGACCTCTGTGCCAGCCCGGTAGTGGATTTTGGTTTTGTGCTGCCCTAGGCAAGACTAAAATTGTGCCCCCCTCCCCCATCTAAATTTGTCCCACCTCAGCCGCGGGATACCGTTCTTGTCTCAGGGTTTTGCTGCAGTCCTTCACAGTGAATAGCTGTGGCTTCCTCATAAGACCCTGAGACATGACTCGTCCAAGTCCCTTTTATAGAACTACTGCCCATGATCTGATGTTCGCAGTGATGGCTCACATGTGTGGGATGATCGCTGTTTGCGTGCCTGGGACCGAAATGTGCGGGGCACGTTCTAGGGGTGCATGTTGATTCTGGCGTATCTAAAGAACTAGGGTCTGTAAGGCATAAAAGGGATACAAAGTAACACCACTACAAAGAGTTAACTCCACAAGACAAGGAAGAAGAAGTGTAGTCGCTGAGAAACCAAGCAATCAGTCGTCAGGAGTGTTACCTGCCAAGATGACAGGTCCTCTGATAGCGAGGTGTTCAATGTGTGGGACACAGGAGGATGGGGGCACTTTACTCCCCCCCACCTCAGGCATCATCCTGGTACAACCACCGAAAGGACAGAAAGTGGTTAAAGAACCACATCTGCCCTTCTGCCTGGAGGCGGCACTGCCCCCCTGGAAAATGCCGCCCAAGGCGAACGCCTTGTTTGCCTTGTGGTAGATATGCCCCTGCATCAGCCTCTGACAGATTTTTGTACCTATTTCTGAAAATGTTGACAACTTCAGTGCAGAGGCCCAAAGAGAACTTCTAATTCTGTTTGAGGTGAAATAACAGCTTCATCTTTGAATGGGAAGTTGTAGAGGGACCACAAAGGCCATCTGGCAACTCTGGCTCATACAAGTCCATTAAAGTGTATTTAGAGTGTAAAGGGGGAACTTTTTTTTTTTTTTTTTTAGTGTTGGATAGAGTGGAGAGGGATTAGAATACCTGTCATGTTTTATTGCTCTCTGTGTCCCCGTTAGGGAAATTCGCCCTCTCTATTTGTCCATTTTACTGTTATCATGGAAAGTGAAAGCAAAAGAAGATCTCAAATTTTGGATTGACATCAGTAATACAGGGAAAATCTTCCAATGGGGATTCTAGTTCTGGTGATCCTGGTGACACCCTGGGATTCCCTCACTTCAAAGGGATTTTTTATCACTTGTTTTGGCTATGGGACAGGAAGTGAAGGGAAATCTCCCCAATGGGACACAGATGGCAAAAAAAACCCCAAAAAACTGACAGGGGTTATAACCCTCTATCCAAAATGAATAAAGTGCCTTTAATTACACTTTAACGTCACAAAACACACCCTGTTCCAAATTATTATGCAAATTCTATTTCAGTGTCACAAAGATTAAATATTTTGTTTTTCAGTTTAACTCATGGATGGCATTGTGTCTCAGAGCTCTTTTGATCACTGAAAACAATCTCAGACACCTGTGATAATTAGTTTGCCAGGTGAGCCCAATTAAAGGAAAAAATACTAAAGGAGGGTGTTCCACATTATTAAGCAAAGCACCATTTTCAAGCAATATGGGGAAGAAAAAGGATCTCTCTGCTGCCGAAAAGAGTGAAATAGTTCAATGCCTTGGACGAGGTATGAAAACATTAGATATTTCACAAAAACTTAAGCGTGATCATCACACTATTAAGAGATTTGTGGCTGATTCAGAGCACAGACAGGTTTCGTGCAGATAAAGGCACATTGAGGAAGATTTCTGCCAGATCCATGCATCAGATCAAGAGAGCAGCTGCTAAAACACCATTACATAGCAGCAAACAGATATTTAAAGCTGCTGGTGCCTCTGGAGTCCCATAGACATTAATGTGTAGAGTCCTCCAAAGTCTTGCAACTGTGCATAAACCTTCCATTCGGTCACCACTAACCAATGTTCACAAGCAGAAACGGCCGCATTGGGCAGAAAAATACATGAAGACTAATTTTCAAACAGTCCTGTTCACTGATGAGTGCCGTGCAACCCTGGATGGTCCAGATGGATGGAGTAGTGGATGGTTGGTGGACGGCCACCCTGTTCCAACAAGGCTGCGACGTCAGCAAGGCGGTGGTGGAGTCATGTTTTGGGCCAGAATCATGGGAAGAGAGCTGGTCGGCCCCTTTAGGGTCCCCAAAGGTGTAAAGATGACCTCTGCAAAGTATGTGGAGTCCCTGACTGACCACTTCCTTCCCTGGTACAGAAGGAAGAACTATGCTTTCCGTAATAAAATCATCTTCATACATGACAATGCACCATCTCATGCTGCAACGAATACCTCTGCATCAATGGCTGCTATGGGGATAAAAGGAGAGAAAGTCATGGTGTGGCCTCCATCCTCCCCTGACCTCAATCCTATTGAGAACCTTTGAAGTATCCTCTAGCAAAAGATCTATGAGGGTGGGAGGCAGTTTATATCCAAACACCAGCTCTGGGAGGCTATTCTGACATCTTGCAAACAAATTCAAGCAGAAAGTGTCCAAAAACTCACAAGTTCAATTGATGCAAGACTTGTGAAGCTGATATCAAATAAGGGGTCCTATGTTAAAATGTAACGTGACCTGTTAAAATGTTTAAAAAGTTAAAATGTTGTTCAAAGTTTGATTGAAATAGCTTTTGATTTCAGTAAATATGCTGCAAACACAACAAATGACAATTTTCAGTTCTTTACAACCTATAAAGTGTTTTGAAACTTACTGTGCGTAATAATTTGGAAGAGTGCATTGTAAGTTTTTTATTTTGAAAAAAAAAGTCTGATCATTAGGAGGTTTGTTCACTAAAATTTGAATTGTACTCTTAATAGTTGATAACATGAGAATTATGCTGACTGTTGTCATCAATTATTTAGGTAAATTAGAAAAATATCATTGGCATAATGATTTGGAACAGGGTGTATGTATTTTTTAGTTTTGGTCCTAGTGCGGTGCAATTTAAAAATGCTGTCTGATTTCTCAGTAGATAGCTTTACCCTCTCACTCCATTGTTACCGAGACAGAAAGTGATGGGAAATTGTACATTTTACAGATTACAGTTCACCAGAATTGGAGTTGAGGGGAAATCTTCCAATGGAAACATCTGTTCCAATGACAACTGTCCGAAAAGAAAATACTTGTCACTTGGCAAAAAGTTCCAGTTGCATCTCTGCGACAGGAAGTGAAATGAAATCTCCCCAATGAAACACGGACAGCAAAAAAAAACCAGACAGAGGTCTTAGCTCTTCCTTATTCTGTCAAAAGCAAAGAAATGTGTATTTACAATGCACAAAACTGCACATAGTCTAGCATGTCTCACTACTGCGTAGGACAATAATAAGAGGCCCGAACTACAAGGAATCCCAAGACAACCCTGGTCACCTGACCTCCTATGTCTTCTACCCAGAAGTAAACTTTTTTTATTTTTTTTTATTTATGAGAGCATGTGGGAAGTAAGGGGGAAGAGACTGCTGAAGATGGAAGGGGTTATTTTATCGTGGCATGCAGATTTTGGTGCAGATAATTTGGGGCAATGTAAACATTAAAAGGGCACATTATGGTTAAGAGTCAACTGGTGACTAAATGATAAATTAATTTTTTGAGCATGATAAATTAAAGTGGAATTAAAACCAACTTATTATCCACAAAAGACATGTTTTAATTGCTTTTATGGATTATAAAGAATCAGATACATGCCAGTTAGGGATTGAAAAAAATAGAAAAAAAATTATTTCCCTAAAATTTCAGATAAAATCAGGATATTTCAGTATTATTTTCCCTTCCCTATGCATGCCAATGCATTCTGGAAAATATTACTGAAATATCCAGATTTTATTTTAAATTTTTCTAATCCCCAACTGGCATTTATCTGATTCTTTATAATCCATAAAAGCAATTAAAACACGTCTTTTGTGGATAATATGTTTGCCAAGAGGAACTGACTCCAAGGAGTGTGAGAAGTCTGCACTGCTTCATCACGCAAGAGGTGTAATGTTTCAGAATAAATATGGATTCTAGGCTCTGGAGTCATATCCCTGCATGGAGCCCAACTTGATATGATTTACGTGATATTTTATTAAACATCCTCTATTGTGGATTGACATTATGGATTTTACAGCAAATGTTAGGTAGGCTCGTCTCTCAGTTATACGTGGTTCCAATTTATAAACATTATTGCTCCATGTGAAGTTTCAGTAGAGCAAGGAATCTACTGCCCACATCTTATTGGACCGGCACAGACAGTTGCCTTCTGGGTTTGGCTGAACTTTGGTTTAGACTGCACCCAAGGTCATCCTTATGCAGGAGCATCTTCTTGTAAAATTTGGGTTCCTCAGCTTATCCAAGATCCAGGCAGAAGACCGGAAGTGTCAGGCACAGAGGACGTCAGTATACCTGTATATTTTCTTGGAATGTTTGCTTTATTTTGTATTTCACTTTGCGTTTTTACATGGAGGGTGAGATTCCAAAAGATAAAAAGACTGCATTTTATTGCAACATTTTCTTTAAATGTTTACAGAATCCACATATATTACCACCAGATAATTCAGGACGAGCAACAACACCAGAGTATCTAAACAATGATAACAAGTAAAGACACTCAGATCTTAGTTTTCCCGTCATCATTCAGCCAAACGGCCATCATAGTATCTCAGCATCATTGTTATCCTATTCCTACATTCTATCTGGAGATGTTCTGAAAAGAGGAGGCAACTGTAATCCATCTTGTTTCTTGTTATACAACTAGTTATTTTGTCATTCTTTTTCAAGCAGTAATAAACCCCAAAGCAAACATTTATTATTTTGCAGCTTACAATTTCTTAGCCATGTGATGGCGGCATTCATAAAATTTTTTAGGCTTTCTTACTTCTTTTTTTCATCTAAAGATCCAGTCAGTCTACTGTTTCTAAAAGAACAACCTCTCCAGCAGAATGTATCAGTTACAGAGATGACACAAACAATTTAACATTAGCAGGGGTGCTTACAGTCATCCGCTTTTATTTATTTATGTAAAACCTTTATCCCAAAAGGTAAAAACTGTTTGCTGTAACTGCTTATAAAGTATTAGCTGGAGTTTGGCTTCAATTAGTTTAGTGTATTTATATCTGCTAGTACATCTATCCCCCCCCCCAGACTGCTATCCAAAGGTGCCCCCTGTGCTCATTCATCCAGAGTGGGGGGCACTCTAATTCTAATACAAGAGGAACATATTTCAGCTTAGATTTGGTGGCTGTATTAATTTTATTTGGCTACCATCTTTTTTTCATCTGATGATTCTCCCAGTAACACACTTTCAGTCCCAAAGTGACAATGCTCACTCACTACATTGTATCAGGACAAGAGAAACAGGAGAGAACTACAAAACCCTGTACCCTTCCTGTTTTCCATAACAGAGCAGGGGTGTCAAACTCAAATTCATTGCGGCTGCATCAGCATTATGGTTGCCCTCAAAGGTCGGTTGTACCTGTAAGACTATATACATTATCCATGGCTTTTCTTCTCAGAGAATAGGTGCAGGAACTCAACCACACCCCCTTGCCCAACCACATTGAGCGGTGGGTGTGGCCAAAGTACACTAAGAATGGGAGACTCTTAAAGGGGCAATAAATACCAGGAGTGTGTTATGTGTAGAGTCCAGGGGTGTGCTGTGTAGAGATTGCAGGGTTGAGGAGTGCACTACATACAGAGGGCAGGGTTGAGGAGTGCACTACATACAGAGTGCAGGGTTTAGGGGTGTGCTATGCACAGTGTGCAGGGTTCAGCTCTCTTTCTGATCTCTGCACCACTCTCCCCCATCCCCCACCTCACCTACTTGCCCTGCACTTAGGGATACCTTTCGTACCTTTTTTATGTGTAGCACACTTATCAATGCCCGGGACCAGGCTGGGACTGCAGTCATGTTAAAAATCTAACAATTAGAGATGAGCCAGCACACGGTGTGCAGTAAAAATGCAGAGTTCCTCTGAAAAGTGCTGTCCAATGTCACTAGACACTGTAACTTTAGTAAATGTTGCATTAGGAGGTCTGCTGTTACCTCACTTTCCTTAACAGAATGGGGTACTGCTGAGCACATACTGTTGACCCCAGGTATGCTCTTTAACTCCTACCTCGTGAGCAGGCCATAGATCTCTGTAACATGGGATTGTTCCAGGTGCTATTTGATACCGATTGCTGGGGTGGGAGTCAGCACATTGAACACCTCACTATCAGAGGACCTGTCACCTTTACCAGGTAGCACTCCTAACGACTGGTTGCTTGGTTTCTTGAACTTGTGCTCGGTTACTTTTAGTGACTACACTTCTTCTTCCTCCCTGTCTTGTGAAGTTAACTCTTTTGTAGTGGTGTTACTTTGTATCCCTTTTATGCCTTACAGACCCTAGTTCTTTAGATACACCAGAACCAACATGCACCCCTAGAACAGTTAATGTAACTTCACTGGAGAAACTTCGACATTAAAGTCCAATAAGAACAATGTCCAATTCCTAAATATAAGTACAGTTGAGTGGCTGCCCAGGCATACCTCCATGAGGTGATAGTATATGCTGGTATTCTCCATGGCTTGGATGTCTTCCAAAAACCCAGGTGCAGCAGTCCCAGTACCACGAGCCAGGAGGTGGAACAGAACCAACCAAGACCCTGGACCTCAGGCTTCCCTCTTTTTATATCATAGGTGGGCTGGCTGGGACCTGTTATATTTAACAGACAAAAAATTAACACATAGGAAAAGTTTAATATTAGGCTATGCAGTCACATTAATAGGTATAGATCGCATTACACCTACAGCTGAATAATGCAGAGAAGTGAGCCTTCCCCTCCCTCTGCTTTGTACTGTTCTGTACAGACTTTCATTTCATGAAAGATGGTCTGAAAGCAAACGACTTCTGCTCTACTGACTCTTTAGAATAGCTATGAGGATCTCACCATTGCCAGAGATTCCCCCTTGCATTAAATATTTATTGGTACAATACAGAGATGTGGATATAAAAAAATATATAAAACAGCAGTTAACAAACGTAAAGACAAAAAATGAAATTGACCAAAAAGCATCATGGATTTTTTTTTTTTTTTTTTTAGGCAGAGCAATTACGGTACTTCACAGAGATTTCTTTAGAATGGTAACTTGTGTGTTGCATAGCAATACAATTCTTATACACACTTTTTTTGATATGCCGAGTTAGTTATTTTTGCATTTAATAATATAAAAGCAGTAAGAAGTAAAATATTTTACTCTGTTTGTCTGTGATCTCCTGCTGTGCAAAATCCGCAGTTATATTTGTATAAATGCTCATCAAATACCATTTTCCTCATTGAGTGGAACTAAATTCTCTATAAAGGAAGAATGTTCTTATGCTTTCCTCTCTGTCTACCTTCTTAGGTGACCCATATATGTCATGTTATTGGTTTGAAGAAACAGGCGCGTTCACATCCAGTGCTGGCTCACTAAGCTGCTATTGCAATGAGTAGCTGCTATGGATCTGCCTACTGTTTTGCATTGTCAATCAGAAGAGAGGCAGACCTGATATGAAACTAGTCACTGAGCTTCCCATCAGGATCTGCCCACTGCACTACAAAACTCCTCGGCCGTGTTCCTTGCATTATGATGAGAACAGTGGCTGGTAAGGGATTGTACTGAGGAAGGAGCGTCCAGTGTGGCCTCTGACCTCAGTGCCAGCCCAGTGGTGGATTTTGGCTTTGTGCTGCCCTAGGCAAGACTAAAATTGGGTGCACCCCCCCATCTACTGTAAATTTGTCCCACCTCAGCCGCGGTATACCATTCTTGTCTCAGGGTTTGATGGGGAAGCTGCAGTCCTTCACAGTGAATAGCTGTGGCTTCCTCATAAGACCCTGAAACATTATTCGTCCAAGTCCCATTTATAGAATTACTGCCCATGATCTGATGTTTGCAGTGATGCCTCACATGTGTGGGACGATCGCTGTTTGGGTGCGTGTGGGACCTAAACGTGCGCTCACCTTTGTGTGCACAAGCACAGGAGGACGGGGGCACTTTCCTTTTTTTTTTTTTTTCTTTTTTTTTTAAAATTATTAATTTCTTTTATTTTTGATTTTCAAACTGATGCTTTAATTTTTTTTCACTTTTATTGCCATTACAAGGAATGTAAACAGCCTTGTGACAGCAATAGGAATGTGACAGGTATTCTTTACGGAGAGATCTGGGGGTCAATAAGACCCTAATTCCTTACTCTGCACTTACCAGCATTCAAAACACCAAGATCAGTGTTTTTGAATGCTTTCAATTTTTTAAAACTGACGCTCATGGTTTCCGAGTAAACCAGAAGTGATGTCACGTCATCGCTTCTGATTTAGTGTTACAAATAGCCTTTCAAAGCTGATCTCGGCTTTGCTTAGCTGTCTGGCCAGCCGGCAGATGTGCTGGCTAGTCGCTCGGGTCTCCCGGGGGAACGGAAGAGCCTCAGAGAGCTGCAGAAGGCAGCGGGAGGGGACTCCCCCCCACCCCAGGCATCATCCCAATACAACCACCGAAAGGACAGGAAGTGGTTAAAGAGCCACCTCTGCCCTTTTGCCAGGGGGCGGCACTGCCCCCCTGAAAAATGCCACCCAAGGCAAACGCCTCCAACAGATTTTTGTACCTGTTTCTGAAACTTTTGACAACTTCAGTGCAGAGGCCCAACGAGAACTTCTAATGCCGTGTACACACGGACAGACTTTTCGACCGGACTGGTCCGACGGGACAAATCCGTCAGACAATCCGACCGTGTGTGGGCTCCATCGGACCTGCAGCGGACCTTTTCGGTCGAAAATCAGACGGACTTTAGATTTGGAACATGTTTCAAATCTTTCAGACGGACTCGTGTTTGGTCGAAAAATCCGCTCGTCTGTATGCTAGTCCGACGGATGAAAACCGACCCTAGGGCAGCTATTGGCTACTGGCTATCAACTTCCTTATTTTAGTCCGGTGTACGTCATCACGTACGAATCCGTCGGACTTTGGTGTGATCATGTGTAGGCAAGTCCATTCGTTCAAAAGTCCGTCGGAAGTCCGTCAAAAGTCTGTTGGAAAGACCGTTGGACCTTTGATGCCGAAAAGTCCGCTCATGTAAACACGGCATAAGACACTCTGTATGAATTCTCCTAAATCTGCTTGGTGAAATAACAGCTTCATCTTTGAATGGGAAGTTGTAGGGGGGGGGCCACAAAGGCCATCCGGCAGCTCTGGCTCATACAAGTCATTAATTGCTTGCCGCCTGCATAATTTCATATGAGTGGTGATATCTGAATGATATCTGCAGCTACAGACATCATTCAGATATCTTCTTTTAGGGCCGGCGATTCCCTACACCATAGGAATGATGATAGCGGCTGCTCAGCCGCTTGATTGTTCTTACAGGCTGCGGGAGGAGACATTCCCCCTCCCGCCGCACTCCCGCGCTTCTACTGACTTACCCCTGCCATCAGGTCGTGCCCACATATGTAAACAGTGTTCAAACCACACATGTGAGATATCGCCGCAAACGTTACAGCAATAATTCTAGTCCTAGACACCCTCTGTAACTCAAAGTATGCAACCAGTAAAAAAAAATGAAAGTGTCGCCTATGGTGATTTTTAAGTACCGAAGTTTGACGCCATTCCACGAGCATGTGCCATTTTGAAGCGTGACATGTTAGGAATCTATTTACTCAACGTAACATCATCTTTCACGTTATGCAAAAAAATTGGGCTAACTTTACTGTTGTGTTTTCCTTTAATGCATGAAACTGTTTTTTTTTCCAAAAAGTTGCAACGACTTTTCTAAAAAGTTACGACTGCCATTTTATTCTCTAGGGTCTCTGCTCAAAAAACATATACAATGTTTGGGGGTTCTATGTAACTTTCTAGCAAAAAACGATGATATTTACATGTAGGAGAAAAATGTCAGAATTGGTAGGGAAGTGGTTAAAGTGTATTTAAAGTGTAACTAAAGGTGGAACTTTTTGTGTTGGACAGAGTGAAGAGGGATTAGAATACCTGTCAGTTTTTTTTTGCTCTCTGTATCCCTGTTAGAGCGATTCGCCCTTTCTCTATTTGTCCTTTTTACTTTTATCATGGAAAGTGAAAGTAAAAGAAGATCCCAAATTTTGGGTTAACATCGGTAAACCAGGGGGAAAACTTCCAATGGGGACTGGTGATACTGGTGACACCCTGGAATTCCCTCACTTTGGAGGGATTTTCTCTCACTTGTTTTCACTATGGGACAGGAAGTGAAAAAATAAGATGGTAAAAAAAAAAATAAAATACAGGGGTTATATTTTTGGTCCAAGTGTGGTCCAAGTTAAAAATGATGTCTGCTTTCTCAGTAGGTAGATTTTACCCTCTCTCACTATTGTAACCGAGGCAGAAAGTAATGGGAAATTGTACATTTTACAGATTACAGTTCACCAGAACTGGAGCTTAGGAGAAATCTTCCAATGGAAACACCTGCTCCAGTGACAGAAAGGAAATACCACTCACTTGGCAAAAATTTCCAGTTGCATCTCTGCGACAGGAAGTGAAGAGAAATCTCCCCAATGAAACACGGACAGCAAAAAATAAATGGACAGAGGTTTTAGCTCTTCCTTATTCTGCCCAAAGCAAAGAAATGTGTATTTACTATGCACAAAACTGCACATAGTCTAGCATGTCTCACTACTGCATAGAACAATAACAAGAGGCCCAAATTGCAAGGAACCCCAAGACAACCCTGGTCACCTGACCTCCTGCCCTGTTTCCCCAAAAATAAGACCTAGCGTGATTGTCAGTGATGGCTGCAATATAAGCCCTACCCCCCAAATAAGCCCTACCCTGTTTCCCCAAAAATAAGCCCTACCCTGAAAATAAGACCTTCAAGGACTTTAACTAGGGATTATTTGGGGGGGTAGGGCTTATATTGCAGCCATCACTGACAATCACGCTAGGTCTTATTTTCGGGGAAACAGGGTATGTCTTCTACCCAGAAGTAAAACGTTTTTCTTTTTCTTTTATTTATGAGAGCACGTGGGAAGTAAGGGGGAAGAGACTGTTGAAGATTCAAGGGGGTCATTTTATCTTGGCATGCAGATTTTGGTGCAGATAATTAAACATTAAAGAGGTGCATTATAGTTAAGCGTTAATGGGTGACTAAATGATAAATTCATTTTTTGAGCATGATAAATTAAAGTGGAATTAAAACCCAACATATTATCCACAAAATACATGTTTTAATTGCTTGTATGGATAATAAAGAATCAGATAAATGCCAGTTAGGGGTTAGAAAAATTGAAAATTTTAATTTCCCTAAAAGTTTCAGATAAAATCAGGATATTTCAGTATTATTTTGCTTGCCTTCCCTACGTATACCAATGCATTCTGCAAAATATTACTGAAATATCCAGATTGTATCTGAGATTTTAGGGGAAATTTTATTTTTTTATTTTTTTAATCCCCGACTGGCATTTATCTGATTCTTCCTAATCCATAGAAGAATGGATAATATGTTTGCTGAGAGGAACTGACTCCTAGGAGAGAGAGAAGTCTGCACTGCTTCATCACGCAAGAGGTGAAATGTTTCAGAATAAATATGGATTCTAGGCTCTGGAGTCGTATCCCTGCCTGGAACCCAACTTTACATGATATTTTATTAAACATCCTTCATTGTGTATTAACATTATGGATTTTACAGCAATTGTTAGATAGGCTCGTCTCTAAGTTATAAGTGGTTCCAATTTATAAACATTATTGCTCCACTGGACTTAGCAAAGTTTGATTATGTACATGAAGTCTGGGGTATGCCAAGGCCTCTGTTATCAGCTAGTTTGCTATGTTTGACCTTGAATAAGCAACTAGACATTCCCAGAACCTCTAGTTCTCTTCTTAGAAAATGTGGTGCATTGCAGTGAATATTAAAAAAGAATCTTGCCTCACTTTTGTTTTATAATGGCAAAAAAGAATTGAGCTGCAATGGAAAGGCTCAGAAAATAAATTTAGGTGACCTATTTCATTAACCCTTTCGCGCCTAAGGGTAAAACAAATCAGAACGCCTAAGCACAATTTTGCAACTTTGACATATTTTAGTAAAACTGTACATATCATCACAACTACTTTGTGCATCCAGGTGGATTATACCTTTTTTTATTTCAGGACAAATTAGGCTTTCATTTGGTAGTAATGGGTATCTCCTGTTTTATTTTTTGTTTTTTGTTTTTTTTTATTATTATCAAAGGAAAACTCTGCCAAAATAGTGAAAATTATTATTTTTTTAAATGTAACTGTACATTTCCTGCTATTAACATAACCTACCACCAAAGAACAGCACAAAATAAATTCTTCTGTTCCCGATGATTGCAACGATATCACATATGTTTATGTTAGTTGTTTTCCATAGTACAGCCCAGAAACAATAGTGCGCACTTTCCTTTTTTTTCTAAAACATACTGACACTGGTACTATTGTTTAAAAAAATCCGGTAAAAAAAAATAAAAAAATACTGACCCTAACCTTTGACCCTGAACTTGACCTTTGGCCTTGACCTTTACCTAAACACTAACCCTTGATCTAGATTTCTTTTTGTATTTTTGTATTTTATTTTTTTCTTCTCATTATTTTATGTATTTTATTGTATTATAACTGTATTGCCTCCCTTTTATATTGTAAAACGCTGCGGAAACTGTTGGCGCTATATAAATCCTGTATAATAATTATTATTATTTTTATTTTTTACACACATTTTTTTATTCTCTGCAAGGAGAGAGAGAGAGAGAGAGAGAGAGAGAGAGAGAGAGAGAGAGAGAGAGAGAGAGAGAGAGAGAGAGAGAGAGAGAGAGAGAGAGAGAGAGAGAGAGAGAGAGAGAGAGAGAGAGAGAGAGAAGGAGTAGGAGAAGGACAAGCCGGGGGCTTTTCCTTCTCCTTGGTTGTGATAGCCAATCAGAGGCTATCACAATTATCAGGTGACCCAGCACAAAGCGAGATACACAAATATACGGCCCCACACAAAAAAGCCCAGTCCAGTGGGGCCTCATATTTGTGTACAGTTGGCGTCAAGGGGTTAATATAACACTAGTCTCTGCTCTACTGACACCATCCACTGCTCTACTCAATGACACCATTCACTGTCCTGCTAATACTAATCTGTGCCCTACTGAAACTGTCAATATTTTAATACATTTTAAAATGTTTGTTTACATTTATTATATAAGAGTGAGTGTGTTTAAAAATAAAATGTTGTGGTAGATGTCTAATGAAAAACTTGCTGCAATTCTTCGTGACACTTCCCAATTTGAAAAAATATGGTCCCCCTAGATTACATCATTCTTTCCTCCGAACTTGATAGATCCCTATCACATTTATGATGCACTCTTAAAAAATTCTTATACATATACTCATTGAACCTTCTCGTCCTGGTATTTGCCTCTTACTCCCCCTCCTTTTTTTATATGAATGTTAATTTATTTCCTTGTACTTTACAATTTTACCTTTCTTATAACCTTTATGCTGTAGTTCAATTTTTCTATAAAAAAAAAAAAAGAATATATATATATATATATATATATATATACACACACATACGCGCATATGTGTGTTTAAACATTGGGGTGCACACACCTATGCTCCTATGCATAGGACCCATGGTAAGAAAATTACTTTAGGTCTACCTGCCAAACCCATGCTCCCTACAAATATCTATTTTTTAGTATTATCCTGGCCTGCTCACTGATTCTCTGCTACTTCTGCCTCAGGAGCAGATTTTTCTGTAACAGTGGCGTTGATTGGCTGATCAAGCAGAGGTTGATAAAAATGTATATCAAGCTGATCACTTAATTTTTTACCTTAACTCATCTGGAACCTGCCTTCAGCCAAGGCATTGAGCTGGAGGTAGTCTAGCATGAGTGAGCTTGTCAAATTCAGAGGGAGACCCTGTACCTACAGTATTTGGTAAGCACTGGTGAGCAAATAGACCTGAAGTCAAATTGTTATTTAGGTCTCTTTTAGGGACACCAGTTACAGCTAGTGGCTGCCTTGACAAATTCACAGAATAGATTTGCAAAATGACAGACATGCAGACATGTACACCAATAGTTAAAGGGGTTGTAAACCATCGTCACCTGGCAGTGACCGCCCCCTCAGCCCCCCGTTCTACTTACCTGAGCCCTGGAATTTGACCCGGCGGGGACGCCCGGGATTCTCAGCTCTTGATTGGATAGATTGATAGCAGCTCAGCCATTGGCTCCCGCTGCTGTCAATCAAATCCAATGACGTGGGCGCCAGGGCCAAGTCATACATTTGGCGGCTATGGACGCTGAATTCTGGTCTCAGGAGCGTGCCCGCAAGGTAACCCCCTCGGGAGAACGCTTCTCCTAGGGGATTATCTGATGTGGGGAGGAGCCGCGAGAGCCGCCGGGGGACCCCAGAAGACAAGGTTCGGGGCCACTCTGTGCACAACGAGCTGCACAGTGGATTTAAGTATGATATGTTTGTTATTTAAAAAAAAAAAAAAAACCCTTACAATCACTTTAAATTTAGCACCCCAAAGCTGGCCATACACCAGTAGAATTTAGTTTGAACATTCATATGGAAATTCTGAAAAATCTTTTGTCAGAGCATTTGGTCTAGCAATCTGAGTCAACTAATTTAGTTTTCCATCCTTTCAAATTTAGCCCAGGGTCTACTACTTGGATGGGATCCCAGACATAATAAACAGTTTTTTTGTGCCTTGAACATGCATGAGAACCACATTCACAGTTAAAATTTTGTTTGGGGAAAAAAATTCCATCATAGTCCTTCGAATTTATCGTCACTATGGTCAAAAACAATCTGCAATTTGACTCTTATAACCATTAAGAAATTGAACATTTCAAAAATGAAAATTTAAGAATCAAATTCTGCCAGTGTATTGCCAGCTTTAGAATAAATTACATGTAAGATTTTAAAGCAACTGGACTTGTGCTATGCATGCCCCTTTCACCTACCTCCTCCATTCATAGAAGCTGTACCATAGCTTTCAGCAATGAAAAGTAATCTATGGGGGCGTGACCGGAAGCCGCTCTGGATGGCAGCCTAATCCTCCTGCTCTCTCCCAGCCCGAGATATTACAGCGCATAGGGGACGCTTCGCTGACCGCACATGGGCAGATCCAGGACCACTAGATCCACAGCAGCCAGGGGATCATCTTTACCCCCACCGGGAACTTCCACGGACCTCCGGTCCTACTTCTCGCCGACGGACATGCCTCCGACCGGACCGGCCAAGATGGCGCCGGACACATCCGCGGCCTACACGCGCGGCTCCGCTCAGATCCCCCCATCGCCTTACTCACCACACAGGCAGCTAACGGACCGTGCTTCAGCCCAGACTGGCAGCGCAGCAGAGTCTCCTCAGTCAGGAATGGTGAGTCCTAACCCCGAACCCGCCATCCATGAGGCAGCACCACAGGCCGCACAGGACGCCATGATGGCCCTCCCCCCGCAGCAGTATACACAATGTTCAGAGGCATATCCTCGCCTGCTGAGAACAGCATCGGACCCCTGCATGCAGAGCACAGAGCCATGCTCACCAACCCCATCAGACTTCTCTGCAGACTTTCCAGCTCTGCCAAATCCTATGTACCCAGTCACCCGAACCCCACCAGAGCCTGCACTGAGCCCAGCACCCTCCAGTCACAGGGACTCTGACTCACCACCCTTAAAAGCGCAAAAATTAACCTCCTCATGGGCTAACAACTCACCCACAGCAAAGACAATACCACAGACCACTTATGCTAAAAAAGTGAGTACACCAGACCCCCACCCCCAGAAGTTGGATAAAACACGGGCCCCCCCACACGCTCCAACTCCACTCTGGAACGAATCGTGGGAACCATGGGATCCCCCGTCCAGATCTGCACAGCAGCTCACAGACCCCCTACCACCACGTACAACCTCAGAGCAGGCCCACCTGGTAATACCTCACGCCCAATCGATACCCCCACAATGGCAAACGTATTTACAGGCGATCCCCACTAAAGAGGACTTTAGACAGCTGATAGAAGATGTAAAGTCCACCTGTCGCTCAGAAATACAAGTACTTCAGTCAGGACTTAAACACTTAGCAGACAGAGTGGAGATGGCTGAAGAAGAGATCCAAGAAACTAAACTGGCAGTACACAGAACCCAACTTCAAGGAGCAGACCACCATACTATGTTAAGAGAAATGCAGCGGCATCTAGAGGACCTAGATAATAGGGGACGAAGAAACAACATACGAGTGAGGGGGATACCAGAAGTCGAAGGCCCAGAGGACATTCAACATACACTACAAGACGTGTTCAATAATCTCCTAGGCGAACCCATTACCAACTTTATAGAAATGGATAGGGCTCATAGAGCCCTGCGCCCCAAGGGCTCCACCTCACAACCGAGGGACATTATTTGCAAGATTAATTCATACCCCCTGAAGGAGGACATCATGAGGCAAGCCCGACTAGCCCGCAAAGTAACCTATAAAGATGCCCATGTACAACTATACCCAGATCTTTCATGGATCACATTGCAAAAACGAAGACTACTCCAACCACTGCTACGTCTACTACAGGACGAAAACATCAACTATCGTTGGGGATTCCCCTTCAGCCTTACAGCCAAAACCCAAGGCAAATCTGCTGTCTTAAGATACCCGGAGGACATAGACACCTTTTGTGAAACCATTGGAATCTCCGTCCCTCGACTCCCAGACTGGGATCTGATCACCACCCCGCCTGCACCACCCACAATATGGCAGAAAGTGCCTTCTTCCAACCGATCCCGGAACAGAGAAGCACCACGCAAGAGTGCCAGGCAAAAGAATGGTTGACTCCAGTGAAGGTCTCCGCACTCTATATCATCTATTGATGAACAGTTTTTCTTTTTTTTTCCCGCCTGGTCCCGCGGGAGATCTAGCCCTGGACAATGTAGCAAATTTAGTCCCCCCTTATGTGCGCCCTAGTTTTATACCCTAGTCTGCAAAATGGGCAAGTCTCAGTAGAGACCTGAGAGATTAGGAACTCCCATTCCTAGTCACCCCTCTCCTGGTTATATGTTAGCAATGTTAATTGTTTTACAGTTCATGTTCTACATAACCAATTTTGGGCCCCAGTGCATCCGACCGACGGGCCCCTCGGGACCTTTGTTGGGAGGATCCCTGGAATCCCACATCGACCTAGGCCCTTTCGCCTCTCAAGGTCAAGACATGTTAACTATGCAAGTTTATAAATGTTTCGCATGTACTAATCACCTTTTCTTCTTTTCACCCTCTTTCCTTTCTTTTCCTCTCCCACCCATCCTTCCACTACCGTATGACATACTCCACAATCGGTGGAGCCTGAATGGTTCTCCTCTCGAGGAATGCGTACCACTGACCTACAACCTCCGAAACTTCTCCTCCACATCAGGTAAGGCATACCCCCTCACTCATATAGTATCATGGCCAAGATCTTATCACTAAACGTACACGGCCTAAACTCCAATAAAAAAAGACACTTGGCATTGAGAGAATTTAAACAATCAGGGGCAGACATTGTTCTGGTCCAAGAGACACACTTTGATAAAGGGGGTTCATTTACATTCGCCTCTAAACAATATTCCCAAATATACCACTCCTCGGGTCTACACAAAAGAGCGGGGGTTGCAATCCTCATTAAGAACGGGGCCCCCTTCACCTGTACAACTCAGTACAGTGATCCACACGGCCATTTTGTTATCCTACAGGGACATTGGCAACAACAAGCAATCACCCTTTGCGCCCTATATGCTCCCAACGTTAAACAACACAACTTTCTGTCTAAAGTCCTCACTCGCCTCTTCAAACTCGAACACGGGATGCTGGTGATAGGGGGTGACTTTAACCTACTCCACTCCACACTAATGGATCGCCAGGTGGTGAGCCCCAGGGCGACATCGGATCGAGCTCTCCGAGACTCGAGACTTTTTCGTAAACTCACTAGAAGATATGCCCTTTTCGACGCCTGGAGGGCCCTCCACCCTGGCGATAGACAGTACACGTTTTATTCGGCCCCCCACCAGACACATTCACGTATCGATTATTTCTTTGTAAATAACCACACGCTTAGAAACACACGAGAGGCACAGATACTCCCGATGTCGTGGTCTGACCATGCGCCTATTTTACTCAAGCTGGCAATAGGATCTCCCCATTGTAGACCTTATAATTGGAAATTAAATACATATCTTCTTCAGCATCCCCCATCGCAAATGGAACTTGTCACCACCCTGAAACACTATTTTACAGAGAATAACACTCCTGATGTAACCACTCCCATACTCTGGGAAGCCCACAAGGCAGTACTTAGAGGCAGATGTATAGCACTGTCATCTGCCATGAAAAAAGATGCCCAAATCACTAAAACTCAAACTGAAAAAGAACTTAGAACGTTAGAAATTCAACTGCAAAAAACTCCTACATTATCCCTTCTCAAGAAAATCATACACTTGAGATCTATCCTGAGTGATCTGGCAATGGGACGAGTGGAAAAGGCTATCACTAGGCTTAGACAAAAGTACTACGACAAGGGCAACAAAGCCCACTCCCTACTAGCGAGAAAATTACGAGATAATGCACACGTGAACACGCCACACCAGATAAAAAATAAACAAGGATCTCTGATGTCCCACCCCAAAGACATTGTCAATACTTTTGCGGATTACTATCATGAACTCTACAATAATCCTCACATACCTAGTAAACCCCTACCTCCCGATCTACATCAACATATGCAGCAATACCTTGCACAAAGTGGAGTTCCACAAATACAAACATCGGATCTAGCAACCTTAAACATGCCGATTACCGAAGAAGAAATAGAACAAACCATTAAAACCCTTCCATCACACAAGGCCCCAGGTCCGGATGGACTGCCTTATGAATATTATAAGGCCTTTCTCCCTATCCTTCTACCCCATATGTGCAAACTTTTTAACGCTTTCTATCGAGACTCTCCCATCCCCCCTGACATGCAGCGATCATTTATCACTGTGATACCTAAACCAGATAAGGATCCCACCCTATGCGCCAACTACAGACCCATCGCCTTACTGAATTCAGATCTAAAAATCTTCACAAAGCTGTTATCAATCCGCTTGAACATGATCCTCCCATCCCTTATCCATAAGGACCAAGTGGGCTTTGTCCCCCTTAGACAAGCGGGAGATAACACCAGAAAGGTGATTGATCTGATAGACGTGGCAAATAGAGAGAAATCAGAATCCTTGCTGCTTAGTTTAGATGCCGAAAAGGCCTTTGACCGCCTGGGGTGGCCCTTCTTATTTGCAACTCTACAGCATGTGGGGTTCCAAGGACCCTTTATGAGAGCCATACAACACCTATATTTCAAGCCCTCTGCTCAGGTCAGAACACCTTTTGCCATCTCAACTACCTTCCCAATAACCAACGGAACTCGACAGGGTTGCCCACTATCACCATTACTATTCGCACTATGCGTCGAACCACTGGCGGCTTCCATCCGAGGCAACCAAAATATACGGGGAATCTCAGTAAGGGGTCGGGAATACAAGATCTCGCTGTTCGCTGACGATGTGATCCTCACTCTGACCCAACCCAGAATTTCTCTCCCAAACCTACATGCAGAACTTAGTCGTTATGGAGCCCTCTCAGGCTATAAAATTAACACTTCTAAATCAGAAGCCCTCCCAATCAATATCTCAGACGAAGAAACAGCACACTTAAAAACCAATTTTAGCTATCATTGGAAAGACACCTCCTTGAAATATTTAGGAATACATATCACCCCAAAGTTTAATACCCTGTATCAGGAGAACTTCCCCCCCCTTTTCCGCTCCATCAGAACCCTGCTCACTAGCTGGAAAAAACACCATATCTCCCTGCTGGGCCGGATCGCATCTATTAAGATGACGATCCTCCCGAAATTATTGTACCTATTCCAAACATTACCAATTCCTATCCCCCCCAAGCACTTGAACAAACTCCAATCTGATCTCCTTAAATTCACCTGGAATTATAAGAGACACAGAATCCCTCAATCAGTTATGATGGCAGCACGCTCAGACGGTGGTCTTGCCTTTCCCAATCTTACCAAATACTATCAAGCAGCCCAACTTCGAGCGATAGCATCATGGTTCACGCAAAGATCTTATAACAGATGGACAGAGATAGAAAAAATATGGCTAGCCCCAACCCACCCTAACAGCCTGCTATGGAGTGCGGGGGCAGAGGTGCCCTCTGAAAGATTATTGGGACCTATGACTCAACTCCGACGCCTATGGCACAAACTATCCCGCTCACACACATTGGCCTCAGATAAATCAGTCCTAACATCGTTCGTCTGTAACCCCAAAATTCCAGACAGCCTCACCCACCAGATGTCATACCCGTGGACATCACGTAATCTCTTCCATTACGGAGCCCTTGTAGACCCCAGATCCCGCAAGCTGTTATCCTACCCTGACCTACAGACTAAGTTTGACCTACCGCGACAAACGTTCTACAGCTACATGCAAATACGCCACTATGCCATGTCCATAGCGCCTGACCTACAGTTCTCCCCCCCATCACCCTTTGAAACTCTAATCCTGGCGGGCACGGCCCAGAAAGGATTAATTTCTGATATCTACAAAATATTAAATGCCTATCCATTAGAAACCAAAGGTAAACATTACTATATGATTAAATGGGAAAAGGCTCTCGGGGAGGAACTGCCCATGGAGCAATGGCAGGCGGTATGGACACAAGCAGCAAAAAGTTCCCTCTGCACTCTATATAAAGAAAATACCTATAAAATTCTCCTCTACTGGTACATGACTCCGGACACCCTCCATGCCATATACCCGTCTAGTTCAGATCGCTGCTGGCGATGTCAAAAAGACAGAGGGACCCTCCTCCACATATATTGGGACTGTCCACTGATAACCCCATTTTGGGATAAGGTCCGACAACTTTTGGTTCGCTTACTGGAGACACAGATCCCTATGACCCCCAAATTCTTCCTGTTAGGAATCTCACAATTAAAGATCCCCAAGGTACACAAAAAACTCATACGACACATCCTCACAGCAGCACGTTGTCTTATTGCTCTACACTGGAAAAAAACCCTCCCCCCCACACTTGAAGCCTTATACACTAGAATCAAAGATGTGGAGTTGATGGAGAAGATGACAGCCCGGATACAGGACAGGTTGGAGATACATAATAAAGTATGGGAGCTGTGGCATCTTCGAGAGGACCCACCATAAAAAAGTAAACGAACTATACAATCACCCCCCTTCCCTTCCTCCTTCATTTCTTCTTTTCCCCCTCTCTTTCACTATCCTTCTACTCTACTACGAGTGTTTCAGTTTTTCGCCTAGTTATAAGCAACCTAGAAGATGAAAATAAAATAGGAGATAAAGGAAAGGAGGGAGGAGAGAGAGAACCTAGTATATGTGTGCTCTTTGTTTCTCCTTCTTTTATTGTATGACAGACATATATCACCTATCACCTCTGTTATATTTTGTACTTCTGTACCGCACAATATTATAATAAAAAAAAGTTATTTGAAAAAAAAAAAGAAAAGTAATCTATGAATGGAGGAGATGGACCTATCACTTATCCACCCATCCTTGATTCATAGAGTACTTTTCATTGCTGGAAGGTATAGTACAGCTTCTATGAAAGGAGGAGGGGGGAGGAAAGGGGCGGGCATAGTCAGAAATCTTGACAAGTGCCTATGACAGGTCTGGTGGCTCATATTAACTATTTACATTAGTTACATAGTTGGAAAGGCTGAAAAAAGACAATAGTCCATCCAGTTCAACCTGTGTAGGTGTAGGTGTGTGTAGAAAAATCATTTACATACCTCCTTACATTGTTTTTGTTAAGATGGACAGCCAAGATTATTAAAACAATCCATTCTTCCTGCCGACACCAATGATTGTGGAAGAGAGTTCCACATCCTAACCGCCCTGTCAGTGAAAAACCCCCTACACAGCTAAAGATTAAACCACTTCTCTTCCAGTCTCATCACGTGGCCCCGTGTCCTCTTACACTCCCTGGGACTGAAAAGTTTCATACTTACGCTGGGATCACCATTGAAATATTTGTATATCGCAAATATAGTTGTAGTCTCCTTTCTGAGGATCGGTGACCAGAACTGGACGGAATACTCCAGATACGGCCGAACCAGAGTTTTACAGGCCAGAAGATTACTGCTGCAGGGATATGGGTGGGTCAGAAGACAAAAGATTTCAACTAAGAGAACAGCCACCACTCAAGGAATACTTCTCATCCAATGTGCTGTCCCTTGTGCTAACTAACTGCGGTAATGGAGGGGTGGTGTTGAGTTGGTCTAGCCACTTAAGGACCAGCCTCGTTTTGAGAGTTTACATGTTTAAAACAGTTTTTTTTTGCTAGAAAATTACTTAGAACCCCCAAACATTATATATTGTTTTTTTCGAACACCCTAGAGAATAAAATGGCGGTCATTGCAATACTTTTTTTCACACCGTATTTGCGCAGCAGTCTTACAAGCGCACTTTTTTAAAAAAAAAATTCACTTTTTTGAATAAAAAAATAAGACAACAGTAAAGTTAGCCCAATTTTTTTTTATATTGTGAAAAATAATGTTACGCTGAGTAAATTGATACCAACATTGATTCCACGCGTCCGCTCGTGGAATGGCGTCAAACGTTTACCCTCAAAAATCTCCCAAAAAATTCTACAGGTTGCATGCTTTAAATTACAGAGGAGATCTAGGGCTAGAATTATTGCTCTCGCTGTACCAATCGCGGCGATACCTCACATGGGTGTTTGACCACGGTTTTCATATGCGGGCGCTACTCACGTATGCGTTTGCAAGCTCGTCGGGACGGGGCGTTTAAAAATTTTTTTTTTCTTATTTATTTTACTTGATTTTATTTATTTTTGCACTGTTTTAAAAAAAAAATGGGTCACTTTTATTCCTATTACAAAGAATGTAAACATCCCTTGTAATAGAAAAAAGCATTACCTAATGGTTATTGTGGGGTGGTCTTTGAGTGATCTTAGAGCTTCACGCTTAGCCCTAGTCAAGTTGTCATTTTTGGAATTGGGTGACTTGATTTTGCATATATCTCTGCTGGCAAGGTTGGCAAATGCCAATACATTAGAGTTGGTATTTAGATTGGGAAACTTGTCAGACTTCTTCTTTAAAATGCAAGGTGGAGTCTACAAGTACAAGTCGAGTCTACAAGTACAAGTTCTGGCCAAGGGTTTAAGTTTCTGTCCCAACCAAGACATAGATCAGTTTGAGGTCATCAAAGACCTTCAACTTTTTTCCAGAAAACTCATCCTGAAACAAATGTACACTAAAGAGATACCTACCAAACTGGATTTTGAACAATATGAGCTTGAGGCATTGGACACCCTTGTGGAGCTCCTAGAGGAAAATGATACACCCAATCTGATTGATCGCATAGATCTTGAACAGTTGCTCAGTCGGTTCAATCAATCAGACCTTCCTACCCCTCCGCCTTGCATTTTCTAGAAGAAGTCTGACAAGTTTCCCAATCTAAATACCAACCCTAATGTATCAGCATTTGTCAAACTTGCCAGCAGAGATATATGCAAAATCAATTCACCCAATTTCAAAAATGACAACTTGACCAGGGCTGATAGAAAATGGTGGATGGTCTGTGTATTCCTCCCATATCTGTACTTGTGGCCATGGATGTGGAAGCTCTAAACAGCTCGATACCACACGACAAAGGTCTCTCCTGTAAGCAACACGTAATCTCTCAAAATAGTAAATACGATAAAAACATCAACACATTTTTGTTAGCCGCACTAGAATTCATTTTAACTCACAACTTTTTTCACGTTCAATGGATCCCACTACCTCCAGGTGCAGGGTGTTGAGATGGGGACATTGTGTGCCCCATCGTACGCCAACCTGTACCTGGGGGAGTGGGAACAGATAATACACCAATCTGCACCCCTTGCCCCATACATGGAGAACGTTGTCATGTGGTATGGCTACATCGACAATGTTCTCCTTGTGTGGAATGGACCCTCTGAGCAACTGCTAGCCTTTCTTGAACTCTTGAACATCAATGACTTCAATTTGTCCTTCACCATGACGTGGGACAAGGAATCTATCACATTCCTTGATGTGACTATCTACAAAGATAGTAATGGATCCCTAACCACCAGCTTATTTAGGAAATCTTCTGCAGGCAATTCAATACTCCATGCTAGCAGTTTTCACCCCCAACCCATCATTGCTTCAGTTCCCCACAGTCAGTACTTGTACTTACGTAACAGGAGGAACTGTACTGATGACATAGTTTTCAAAAAAGAGGCTAACATTTTGAGAACACGACTGTTGGCACTGGGATATTCCAATACGTGCCTCAAAAAAGCATACAAGAGGGCATGTGCCAGAACCCGCAATAATATACTTTATAACCCCTCATAAAAAAGCAAAAGTCTAACCCCATTTCCATCATAACGAAATTCTCCAATCAACATGCAGCGATTAAAAGGGTTATTACCAAATACTGGCATATGCTGACAATGGACCCCTTGATTGGTCCATTTGTACCTGCCACCCCGGTGTTTACTTACAGGTAAGCTGGTTCTCTTTGAGACCAGTTGGTCTGCAGTGAATTCAAAGGAGGAGGCAAGCGTGACCCATGCAAGAACAAGAGGACATTTTACCTGCAGTGGTTGCAACTATTGCAGGTTTCTGAATACTTCAAAAAACATTACTCTGCCCAATGGCGAACATTTCAAACCAAGGCATTACGCAAACTGTCAGACATGCAGAGTTGTTTACGTTCTTGTATGTGAATGCACAAGCTTCTATGTAGGAAAGACAATCCAGGAGTTCTGGAACTGAGCCTACAGACACATCACATCAATGAGAACCTGCAATCCAAACTTACCACTGGGCAGACATGTCACCAGAGTGCATGAGGGCATATGCCCCAAATTCTCCTTTTTAATTCTTGATCGCGTGCATACCGGCATGCGAGGAGGAGATGTGATGAAATACTCCTACAATTAGAACAGAGGTGGATTTTTAGACTAAAAGCCACCCAACCCCCAAGACTCAATGGCTGTGTATCCTATAGACCCTTCCTGGAAGGTTTCTCCTCAGGGGGCTCCGAATGTTTTCTCCCTGATGAGCAATTTACACACTTGCCCCCACTTGGTAGTACCTTGGACACCATTACACTTGGAAGTGTGTTTTGTGTTCCGTGTATGTATGAGATTCCCATGATATATTGTATATATGTTTTTTATCATGCAAATCCTTATGCGAGTTATGCATGTTTACAGTGCATGCACGAACTTACCATCATGTCCTGATACATGCATTCTCCTTTTATGTGTACATACATCTCTAGTTCATGTTAATGTTCATTTGTTTTTTTATTTTTTGCAAGTTTCCTGACTTCTTGTTAACAGTAACAGTAAACAGGCCTCAATACTCACCCACTTCCTGCTTCCTGTCTTCCTATGGAACGGCTTCCTGACCACCGGCACCACATCTCTCCTGGGTCTTTCACAGGTAAACCCTCACCTTACATGGTATGCAGTGGCCTCCTAGCCCTACACCCACCTCAGCACCCCTTATACTGGCTAAATCCCTCCCCATTGTAGGTTGTATACCTCAGGCCATATCGGATCCCTGGGAAGGTTCCAGCACTGTGGCGCCTACAGCCCCTCCCATTTGCACCCCCCCTTTCCCCTCTCTCCCTCCCTGTTTTCCTTTCCTTTCCTCCCCTCATCCCCTTCCCCCTCCCCTTCTCCCTTCCCCCCTTCACCCTTTTCCCCCTCCTTTCTACCTTTCCTCTTCCTCCCTTTCCTTTCCCTTTCCCCCTGCCTCCCCTTCTTCCCCCCTTTTCCAACCCCCCCCCACAAACCCCCTCCCCTTTTTCTCCTTTCCTCCAGATTCTCATCATATCCTTCTTCACCCAGGTAGCTCACACCAGGCCCCACCATACCTCTGTGTGGGCTCTGGTATTGTGGCACCTACAGCACCCTCGGGTGGCACCGTCACGTTGCAAGGCAGGATCCTTTATTTCTGAACCAGGACACCTCAGTAGGTATCATTTTCCTCCCCTTTTTTTGTTAGGGCATATGCATGTGGGACCTGCGTCCCTTGTGGTTACATGCACCTCTGGCTTCTGTATAGCCTAGTACAACTTTGTGTACTTCATGATTTCCCACAGGGACTGGCGTCTCACTCCTTGGATAAGTAGCACACTGAAAGGTTTCCTTGCACCCTCTGTTGGGGAGTCTTTTCCTGTGGGATTGTACGCCTGGCACGCGTGACCCACCCACTCTGGATTGGGCATTGGCATGGAACAGTGGCACTCTGCCCCCCCCATAGGTCTTTTAAAGTATTTAAAGTGGATGCAGTAACATATGATGTCCTTAAGCAATACTATATGGTCAGTACCTATATGAATATGCTTGAAATTTGGATGGTATTATATATATTTATGTCAACTATTTTCTTTTTGCCATCCTACATTTTGCTCATGACTGTCTTTTAAATTATAGACATGTTTTTATCATGCTGGTCTTAATCATACACCCCTGAAGAAGAGAAACACTCGAAACGTGTTGGGTACTCCCCGTATGTGTGTTCCTTATGTAACAGAGTAAATGATTGTAATGTAGTGTATTGCATGTTTCAATGTGTCATGCATCCTGTATTTCTCTTTTCTATTTTCTATTTGCTATGTAGATCTGTGCATATCTACACCCTTTTCTGATAAAACTTTATACTCATGATCACCACAGAGTAGGTTTTTCCCTTTAAAGTCCCATAAGAGGAATACATTTTGTTGTGCTAACTAACTAAAGTAGGCTTTAAGTCCCAGAGATATCACAACTGTGAAAACATTTAAGCCACTTATGAACCTGAATGAGACTTGAACAAGACCCTGACAAGGTATTCTGTATTGTGGGGCCATTAGAAGCTTTGATAACTCTCAGCCTTTTTATCTGACTCTTATGTCCAAGATTGCTTTCAAGGCCATGTGCCAAAACCTGTTTCTTTTGTTCTCTATTATTTCCCCAGAGAATTGTTCTAATTTTATGGCTCTGCTCTTGATCTTTGTCCTACCTTGAATCACCAGGGGGCAGAATCCAACTGATCCGGAGAGCTTTGTTAGTCTCATTAGAGGAAAAGGGGAAGGTTCATGCTGTAGGACAATACAGTTATATTAAAGGCCCTTCTGAAGTGTATGTTTTTTCTGAGCATAAAGGGATCTATATAGGGAAGCTGTGGAAAAACAGGAGAAAATGTTTTGGACAGATGAACAATGATAATCCAATTGTACTGACATTTGTTGCTATACGGAAATATAGTTGAGAACTGTTCTGGATGCTTTTTTGATTTGCACTAACATTTTCAGGACAAGCTTTTGGGGGAGTCTATCACCTTCTTTTTGGTCCAAGCAGTGCTTAGCTAAACTCTTGTCATGGTGTTCTTGTTTATCAGTAAGGGACTAGATAAAGATGTTACATCTCAGTGAATTCGTTTTTCATTATTTGTCATAGAGCCTGTCACAAATGGGCCATTTGTAAAAATGTGAACTTCCACTAAATTGCAATAATATAGCTTCATTGGTCAGGAATAGCTGATAATAATTTAGCCAACTATGTTATCTGTGTTCATTATGACAGTATAATGCCCTGTACACATGGTCGGATTTTCCGACGGAAAATGTGTGATAGGACCTTGTTGTCGGAAATTCTGACCGTGTGTGGGCTCCATCACACATTTTCCATCTCATTTTCCGACACACAAAGTTTGAGAGCTTGCTATAAAATTTTCCGACAACAAAATCCGTTGTCGGAAATTCCGATCGTGTGTACACAAATCCGACACGCAAAGTGCCACACATGCTCAGAATAAATTAAGAGATGAAAGCTATTGGCTACTGCCCCGTTTATAGTCCCGACGTACGTGCTTTACGTCACCGCGTTCAGAATGATCGGATTTTCTGACACCTTTGTGTGACCGTGTGTATGCAAGACAAGTTTGAGCCAACATCCGTCGGAAAAAATCCTAGGATTTTGTTGTCGGAATGTCCGATCAATGTCCAAACGTGTGTACGGGGCATTAGGCTGACTTTTGTTATCATACAATATGCACACCCTAAACTACCAACACCCTACATACACTCAACACCAGCAATCAAAAAAAATGGCTGTTTTATCTTATCAGAGAGTTATCCCTCAGAAAGTTCTACGTTCAACTGTGATACAGAACATATGTGTAAGTACTCAAAACAGTAACATTTGTTCATACATTTACATACTAATGCCCCGTACACACGGTCGGACTTTGTTCGGACATTCCGACAACAAAATCCTAGGATTTTTTCGGACGGATGTTGGCTCAAACTTGTCTTGCATACACACGGTCACACAAAGTTGTCGGGAAAATCCGATCGTTCTGAACGCGGTGACGTAAAACACGTACGTCGGGACTATAAACGGGGCAGTGGGCAATAGCTTTCATCTCTTTATTTATTCTGAGCATGCGTGGCACTTTGTCCGTCGGATTTGTGTACACACGATCGGAATTTCCGACAACGGATTTTGTTGTCGGAAAATTTTATATCCTGCTCTCAAACTTTGTGTGTCGGAAAATCCGATGGAAAATGTCCGATGGAGCCCACACACGGTCGAAATTTCCGACAACACGCTCCGATCGGACATTTTCCATCGGAAAATCCGACCGTGTGTACGGGGCATGAGAGTACACAAATGTTGTAGTGTTGGTACATCAAACACATATACAGTATATTCACATGCAGTAATGTTTTTATACAAAAACTTGCCTAAAGGTAAATAAATGGTTCAATATTAAACATGTATCACATATAACAGAATAATGTTCCAATAAACTACAACTGTAAAGACAGGTAAGTATTAATTAAAAATATACCAGTTGTAATAGTGTATTGGATCATCCTTGTATGTTGCATTCAAAGCAAAGGGGTTGCCTTTGGATACACCCTGGTTGAGACTTTTCAAATTAGCCACTCTGAAACTACTTCTCCCTACCTACCATTCTGATGAGAACCCCTGACTAACCAATATTGGCACTGTCTCTGGACAGTAGGCTGATGATCAAAGAAGAATTCCATAGTTACATACATATACTTGTACTAGTAGCTATACATATACCATACCTGTGGGATTCTTCTAGAAGCCGGACATCACCGCCTCACCTCTCCACCTCATCAGAGAACGCTTTGCATTCACGCAGAAGGTGCAACCCATTCTTTGAATGGCACCCATGCCGACATCCTGTGTTCCTGTCCTGTGCTGCTCAGCACAGGACCCTAAAGCTAGTAGAGATCACTGTGGTAGGGGTGTCTACTTCAGTGATTACCAGCCTCTAGGGCTGCCTCATGTATGGTAAATGCATAGCATAGTTTGTTTTTCTTAGTTTTTCAATAAATTGTTTTTTGCATACGGGATTACGCTATATGCGCTATAGATTACGCATATGCATATCTCTTCATGTTTTATACCAACATTCATACCAACATTCATGAGTATATAAGTTAACACTGGACTGGCATCTATCTCATATGTTTTATATTTTATGATTACTGCACCAGTCATTATTTTATGTACTCGGATTTGATGTACACTCATTCAGTTGCTATTACCACTTCAGTTTTCACCAGTATTCTTTTGGCAAACACTCCTCTCACCTTCCCTCACAGCGCAAACACCATCACTATTATGTTTTCTTTTTTTCTGTTTGGATCAGAGTCACAGGTATTTGCAGCAGTGCCCCCTTAGTTTAAATTTTGGACAGCGCGGGAGTCCTTTTTCATATATATAGTGGAGATCACTATGGTAGGGGTGTCTACTTCAGTGATAACCAGCCTCTAGGGCTGCCTCATGTATGGTAAATACATAATTACATTGGTCCAAGACTACTGTCTATAAAAAATGCCTTACCTGGAATACTTCTTTAAGGGTGGGATTTATATCCTAGGTGTGATAGAGGTTTTCAAGTCACACTGAACAAGATTTTCAATTTACATCGGTGCTAGCAGATACTTTTTCTTATGGAAGACTTTAAAATGTATCTCTAGCCATTTAATTTTTTTGGATAGAGTAGGGAAAAGTTAGATCCCCTTTCAGATTTTTTTTATTGCTATCTGTGTCACTGTTAGGAAAATTCTCCCTCTCTTTTTTTCTTGAAGTCCGTATTACCTGGGACAGAAAATTAAGGGACACTCAAAATGTTACATCTGTCCCCAGAACAGGGAGTTATTAGTTTAATTATACATGATTATATAGCGCCAACAGTTTGCTGTAGTGCTTTACAATCAAAAAGCAGACAGTACAGATATAATACAAAAAATACAAGTGGGTTAAGAAGGCCATGATCATAAGAGCTTACAATCTTATAGTGTGGGGCAAGTGGATCAAAAGGTTAAACTGCGGAGGATGAGCTGATGAGTTAAAAGTTCAGTTAGTTGGAGGTGTGATAGGCTTCCCTGAAGAGATGAGTTTTTAGGAATCACCTACATGCAGCCAGAGTATGAGATAGCTGGACACACTGAGGTAGAGCGTTCCAGAGTTTGGAAGAGGCTCTTGAGAAAAGCTCCCTGGAGACAAGAGAGCAGAAGGTCTTAGGAGGAGCGGAGAGGTTGGTTTGGGTGATATTTAGAGACAAAATTAGTGAAGTAGCTTGGGGCAGATGTGAATGGCTTTGTACGCTGTTGTTAGTATTTTGAATTTAATTTGCTGGACAATCGCAAGCCAGTGGAGGGATCGACAGCGAGGGGTGGCAGATACTGAGTTGTTGGTAAAGGTAGATGAGTTGGGGGAAATCCTTTAATGGTGACAAGTTCTGGTGACAAGTTCTGATGACAAGTGTCTGGGAGACTTCTTCTCAATTCCTGATGTGTTTCTGGGGCAAGAAATAAGGCGAGAAACTTTTGAACAAGACATATACAGTACAAAAAAAAAAACCACAGGGGTTTTATCCTTCCTAGTCTATCCAAAACTTTAAAAAGTTTGACTATGCATTATGTTACATTCTGTGCCTTTTGATAAATACATCTCCAGCTGAAAGGTAATTGCAGTGTGCAGATGTGATCGTTTCTTTGAATATTCCAATGCTTCTTTAGAATATTATTCACCTTTTTATATCCTCCATTACAGTCAGAAATAAATGCATACTCTTTTTTTTTCCTTTTGGCAATAGGTTTTAGCTCTAAGTAGTAATCTACTTTTTTGTCCTTTCCTCCAGTATCTTTTGTATAACCTCTTCTATTGATGTCCCATCATAATTCCTGTTAGCAATTCTCTTTCCAATAATCTCAGCTTTTTATAAAAACAATTGCCATTGTCTCTTGTTTGGGTTTTTTTCTCTTCCCTTACTAATGAATGAACCGGGCTTTAATAATAAAAAAAAAATATATATATAGAAAAAAGACTGTTTGGTCTAAACGGGGACATAGCACTGATTGGTATGCTCAACAGAATAAACACACAAAAATGCTCCATGTTGTTTTTTTAAATAAATACAGCCATACCTTTTACTGAACTTTAGGTAACTCCCTAACCAACCTTCCCTAGCTGCTTAATTATCTTACATCCAGAGTCATGGGCAGCTCCTTTGTTTGTATCCTTGGTGACAACATTTTCTCCAGTGCTGGCAGTGCCTGGTCACCCAGAGACCTGAATGAAGCCATATACCGATATAGGGTGAATGTAAGCCTATGTAAACTCCATGGGCATGCATAGCCATTTCTGCAGAACTTTTTTCCCCTGAGAAGTTATACACAGGGGCAGGTCAACAGTGTTGGATAGTGCAGGGACCTACAAGAGGGGAGACTGCCACACGTAGCAGGTGTCCCTGGAAGATAGCAGTGTGCTGAAATCTTCCCTACCTTGCCCTGGGAGATATCCTGAGAGTCGGTTGGGATAGATTGCTGAAGAGAAGCAGCCAGATGGGCTGGTAGAGAAGCAGCCAGGTGGGATAGCATTTCCTGCAGTGGTAGAGCTGGGACCAGTTTCTAAAAGGGAAGTTGGAGTTACTCCAGGATGCAGTTTTCAACCTTCTATGAGGAGGTGAGTTGCCATCTAGATAAAGGAAGGCCCGTAGACGTGGTATATCTGGATTTTGCAAAAGCATTTGACACAGTTCCCCATAAACGTTTACTGTACAAGATAAGGTCCGTTGGCATGGACCATAGGGTGAGTACATGGATTGAAAACTGGCTACAAGGGCGAGTTCAGAGGGTGGTGATAAATGGGGAGTACTCGGAATGGTCAGGGGTGGGCAGTGGGGTTCCCCAGGGTTCTGTGCTGAGACCAATCCTACTTAATTTGTTTATAAACGACCTGGAGGATGGGATAAACAGTTCCATCTCTGTATTTGCAGACGATACTAAGCTAAGCAGGGCAATAACTTCTCCGCAGGATGTGGAAATCTTGCAAAAAGACCTGAACAAATTAATGGGGTGGGCGACTACATGGCAAATGAGGTTCAATGTAGAAAAATGTAAAATAATACATTTGGGTGGCAAAAATATGAATGCAATCTATACACTGGGGGGAGAACCTCTGGGGGAATCTAGGATGGAAAAGGACCTGGGGGTCCTAGTAGATGATAGGCTCAGCAATGGCATGCAATGCCAAGCTGCTGCTAACAAAGCAAACAGAATATTGGCATGCATTAAAAGGGGGATCAACTCCAGAGATAAAACGATAATTCTCCCGCTCTACAAGACTCTGGTCCGGCCGCACCTAGAGTATGCGGTCCAGTTCTGGGCACCAGTCCTCAGGAAGAATGTACTGGAAATGGAGTGAGTACAAAGAAGGGCAACAAAGCTAATAAAGGGTCTGGAGGATCTTAGTTATGAGGAAAGGTTGCGAGCACTGAACTTATTCTCTCTGGAGAAGAGATGCTTGAGAGGGGATATGATTTCAATTTACAAATACCGGACTGGTGACCCCACAATAGGGATAAAACTTTTTCGCAGAAGAGAGTTTAACAAGACTCGTGGCCACTCATTAAAATTAGAAGAAAAGAGGTTTAACCTTAAACTACGTAGAGGGTTCTTTACTGTAAGAGCGGCAAGGATGTGGAATTCCCTTCCACAGGCGGTGGTCTCAGCGGGGAGCATTGATAGCTTCAAGAAACTATTAGATAAGCACCTGAATGACCGCAACATACAGGAATATACAATGTAGTACTGACATATAATCACACACATAGGTTGGACTTGATGGACTTGTGTCTTTTTTCAACCTCACCTACTATGTAACTATGTAACTATGTAACATCACTTTGAGCTGCTTCTAGAGGGACTGAGAGTTCCTAGGCTGTAGGGGCTGTTGCTGCACTAACAGAGACTGTACGCTACCAAAGAAGAAATAGGAGTTAGACATGATGAAGGAGAAGAATCAAATAGAGCTGTAAATAGGGAGGAAGTTGTCCCTGGATTTGTCACTTTCAAGTTGAGAATCCTATAATTCCCATCCCTATCCAAGTTATTACCCACCTAATAAAACATAAAAACAAAGCGCAAGGACTGTTCACTGTATCTGGATGAATCAGAAGTTGTTGTGTACATGGCTGTGCAGCAATGGGGAGCCCTGTCATCTGCAACCCCTATGGGTATTCACACTGCTGCGACATATGATCAGACTTGTGAGACCCCAAATCACATGACATGTCAAATTCAATGTTCCCCTATAAGAGTCATCTTCACTGATACTACACAAGACGCTCCGACTTTAGAAAAGGTTCCTACACTACGTTGGTCAAACTTGGGTGCTATTTCAAGCCCTGTACAGGCTCCTAAAAAAGCATCCAAGTTAAATCAAGTCGAAAGGAATACACAGGGCAAAATCGCAGGCTTTGCTGTGGCAGCAATGTGAACTGAGCCCTATCCTCACTTCCTGTGTAGCCAACAGGACAGGAAATGAGAGCAAATCTCTCTAGTTGAGCCCCAATGTTCAGTAAAGAACAGACATACAGTATTGCCGTGTACACACGAGCGGACTTTACGACAGACTTTGCCCGGCGGACTTTTCGACGGACTTTAAGACATACTTTCGGAATAAACGAACTTGCCTACACACAATCCACCACAGTCCGTCGAATTCGTACGTGATGACGTACGACCGGACTAAAATAAGGAAGTTCATAGCCAGTAGCCAATAGCTGCCCTAGCGTGGTTTTTTGTTCCGTCGAACTAGCATACAGACGAGCGGACTTTTCAACCGGACTCGAGTTCGACGGATAGATTTAAAACATGTTTCAAATCTAAGTCCGTCCAACTTTTGAGAAAACAAAGTCCGCTGGAGCCCACACACGATCAAATTGTCCGACGAAATCCACCGGGCAAAGTCTGCCGGAAAGTCCGCTCATGTGTACGCGGCATATCTCTACTCTATCCAAAACACCAAAACAAATTTGGGCTGGACATATACTATAACTAATACTAGATTTGTGGATGAAGAACGGAAAAACGAAGATGGGGATTGGTCTAGAATGTGGAGATCCTTCTCAGTAGAGAGGAGAATGAAAGAGCTCATTGAAAAAAAGAACATAAGCTGCCTTAGACCTTAATGTTATCAGAAGAGGCTGGCGAGTGGTGTTTTTAAATGTGGTGTTGTGGTAGCAAACTTATGGAAGGTTGCTTATTCCCTAGGGAACTGTTGGATGGGTCCTTCTGCCATTCCCTCAGCCGTTACCTGCCCTGAACTGACTCAGAACTCACCAACACACCTGTAGTGTAAAGTAGGCTTTATTTAAACATTGAATTCAACTCTTCTGGGAAGGCTGTCCACAAGGGTTAGGAGTGTGTCTATGGGAATGTTTGACCATTCTTCCAGAAGCACATTTGTGAGGTCAGGCACTGATGTGGACAAGAAGGTCTCCACTCTAAGGTGTTCTATTGGGTTGAGGTCAGGACTCTGTGCAGGCCAGTCAAGTTCCTCCACCCCAAAATTGCTCATCCATGTCTTTATGGACCTTGCTTTGTGCACAGGTCTGCAGGTGTCAGGGCCCTGAGAATTCTGAGGGAGCCCCTATATAGTATTTTTAAAGGGGAGAATTAACTATGGAACCTTTAGAGTATTTTAAGGTGATTGTATGTGTTTTTAATGGTGCTTTTTATATCAAATGGGGGAAAAAGATGATTATAAAAAGGGGTTCTGGACCATCCCTGGGTGGCAGCAAAGTCTATACAAGGCAGATAAGTCAAAGATCATTGGTGGCCAAGAGGCCTCTCCTCACAACTGCTGGTCTCTGGCAGTGTCCTGATGATCAGGAACAATGTTCTGCCACATACATGGGCTCTCGTCTCAAGCTGGCATTGCTGGTTTAGAGGTCTTCTCCCCTTCTGGGATTGTCAGTCCATTTGCTGACTTGAGCTGCCAGGTGGGTTACAAGAGGAAAAGTGGTTTAAGTGGAATATAAGTGTAGCAATAACTCTCGGTGGAGCTGCTGGTTTAAAGCGGGCTGTTACCCTCACTCTCGCCACCTCTGTTTCAACAGCACCGGGTCTAGGGTCCCGTTGAGTTTACCTCCAGACAATGTAGACACCAAACACTTGAGTATCTTTTCCAATGCTTTAATGAACAAGTAATAAAGGAAGTAGCAGGAAAGAGGTAGAAAGAAAGTTGCAGGGAAGCTCAAATACCTTTTCGTAGTATTCTTTAGTACATTGTTAGGAATTGAACACTTGTAGTTGGATGCACTCCCCTTGTGGGATTCAATCTTTGCCCGCCTGGATAGGCCTCTCTCACTTGCCTAGCAGCCAGTACGTAGCACGAACAAAAGTCTCTGCCACAGACTTGTTTGGAACAGAACCGGTAAGATCCTTTGCCACAGGATGTAATGGTTTACGATGAATATCAGACACAGTACTTGAACCTTTAAGCTCACCCGGCAGTACTATGCAGTAAGATTACTTCAGGATACGTCCTCCAACTGAGTCACCAGGCCCCTCTCCAGACCAGCACTCTTCATGATCCTTCCATGACGGGTCCTCCCCTGGGATCTTCTCAGTTGTCCAGCTTCTTCTCTCAGGATAGACAGCCCAGGACCATTCCTCTGGCGCTGTGGTAGGCCCCAGACAGGCTTCTGGGCCCACCCACACGCTGCAGCGACATGGGCCTCTGGAACGAAGGACCACGAGGTGGTATTCCTAATGCATACCAGTCGGCCAGGAGGGCCAGCAGGTGGCTGAAAATGAACCCCTAAACATGGCGTCTGTCCCATAAATACCCTCTCCCAGAATGCAACTCGGAGGACCACCTCCACCGAGTTGTCTCCAGGACAGAGGAGCACTCATACGCTTCAACACATTGCCTTTCCAACACCAGCCCATGGTGACAACGACACCCACAGGCACAGTGTGGAACTACACGCAACGTCAGCCAAGCTGGAACAGAGGCAAATCTAACTTCACCTAACAAGTAACCCACTAAATTTACCTATCAGTAGTAGATTAAAAGTCTACCAGCGCTACATAAGGAACAGCCTTCTCTGTGAATTTATGGAAGGCTTGTTCTGTTTGTGGACTGTGTATATCGTATTTCCCAGATTGTACTATACAGATGAAAAGCTGTTCAAGTCTTTAGGTTTAATTCTTGATTTGACATTTTAGAACCAAATGTGTTGATAAGGCTGCTGGCTTAATTTAGAGGATTCATTTCAAATTGTGTGACCATATTACCAGGGACGGACTGATAAATCATGGGGCCCCCGGGCAATAGGAGATTATGGGGCCCCCAGGCAATCAGAGATTATGGGGCCACACAGTATACACACACAGTATAAAATCACACAGTATACACATACATGTACACACAGTATACACAGACAGATGTAAAAAAAACACATTTATACATACTGTCCCTGGTTTTACTGAGGCTGGCAACCCTGAATGGGGCCCCCTAGTGGCCCAGGGCCCTGGGGCAGTGCCCGAGTGGCTCAATGGTCAGTCCGCCACTGCATATTACTGTTCATATGCTGGAATCCTTCCTTAGAACATGGACATTTTATGATTATTATTAACCACTTCACCTTGTGATTAAAACTATGAACGGCGCATTTTAGAACCCAAAAAGTCAATTACTGGGGTAAAAGTGTATTCTCATCTCATGTTACCACTTACTACCCTGATGGAATATTGTCTTTAGACTGTGGGATGCTTGTGGACAATTGAAGTGTGTATGAAAAATACGCCCTTGGTATGTGGTTTGTGCTATCTTTATGTAAAATATAGCCAACTATATCTGTGCAGTTTATTGGTTTAAGTTTCCTGTTTTTACATGTTATTTTTTTTTTTTATTGTAAGTGTTTCATAACAGCGGAGGACCCACGACTTCTGTAATCTTACTTGATGTTTGCCTATATACTGTGAATTTTAATAGGAAGATTGAAAACGGAGATAACAAGGTAACGCATTTATTGTTATTTAAGGACAAACAAGGCTTTCTTTTCATGACATTTTCTTGCAACAATTATTCTTTTCGCAATCCTTAGACAATAAACCTTAACAAGGCTAAACAAAATGCACATATTCTCTATATTCTCTAGTGTCAGTTTACACATTTTATTTTATGATTTGTCCTGACACTAAAATTATGATTCTGGCACAAAGCATTGCAAAGTTATTTATAAATGAAATAAATTGTTTGTTTTTTTTCAGTTTTGCGCTTTTGAATATAAATATATGTTAAAGTTGTAAAAATCTTAACAAATAAACTAAACAAAAGTAAAAAAGTTTAAATACTAATGGTTAATGAAATAGAAAAGAACAAATTGAAATCAGCAGGAGACTAATAATTGGGAGGGAGAAGAAGAATAAGGAGTTAATCAGGACAAATTAGAGTAAACTAATGCCTGGTATACACTACTATTTTTATTTTTTTTTTAAATGGACAGCTCCGTTGGATGGGCCCTTCTGCCATTCCCTCAGCCGTTACCTGCCCTGAACGCAGAACTCACCAACACACCTGTAGTGTAAAGTAGGCTTTATTTAAACATTGAATGAATTATTGTTATTAAAATAAGCCCCATAGAAAAATGGATTTATTAAACAGTTTACCAAAAGCAAAAGAAGCCTAACAACACATTCAAGACCATAAACAATTACAGATACACTATATTACCAAAAGTATTGGGACACCTTCCTTTACATGCACATACACTTTAATGTCATCCCAGTCTTAGTTTTTAGGGTTTAATATTGAGTTGGCCCACCCTTTGCAGCTATAACAGCTTCAACTCTTCTGGGAAGGCTGTCCACAAGGTTTAGGAGTGTGTCTATGGGAATGTTTGACCATTCTTCCAGAAGTGCATTTGTGAGGTCAGGCTCTGATGTAGACAAGAAGGTCTCCACTCTAATTCATCCCAAAAGTGTTCTATTGGGTTGAGGTCAGGACTCTGTGCAGGCCAGTCAAGTTCCTCCACCCCAAAATCGCTCATCCATGTCTTTATGGACCTTGCTTTGTGCACAGGTCTGTGGGTGTCAGGGCCCTGAGAATTCTGAGGGAGCCCCTATATATAGTATTTTTAAAGGGCAGAATTAACTATGGAACCTTTAGAGTATTTTAAGGCGCTTGTATGTGTTTTTAATGGTGCTTTTTATATCAAATGGGGGGAAAAAGATGATTATAAAAAGGGGTTCTGGACCATCCCTGGGTGGCAGCAAAGTCTATACAAGACAGATAAGTCAAAGATCATTGGTGGCCAAGAGGCCTCTCCCCACAACTGCTGGTCTCTGGCAGTGTCCTGATGATCAGGAACAATGTTCTGCCACATACATGGGCTCGCCACTCAAGCTGGCATTGCTGGTTTAGAGATCTTCTCCCCTTCTGGGATTGTCAGTCCATTTGCCGACTTGAGCTGCCAGGTGGGTTACAAGAGGAAAAGTGGTTTAAGTGGAATATAAGAAACAGCCTGCTTTGTGAATTTATGGAAGGCTTGTTCTGTTTGTGGACTGTGTATATCGTATTTCCCAGATTGTACTATACAGATGAAAAGCTGTTCAAGTCTTTAGGTTTTATTCTTGATTTGACATTTTAGAACCAAATGTGTTGATAAGGCTACTGCCTTAATTTAGAGGATTTATTTCAAATTGTGTGATCATATTACTGTTAATACTGTATGCTGGAATCCTTCCCTAGAACATGGAAATTTGTATGATTATTATTAACCACTTCACCTTGAGAGTAAAACTATGAACGGCGCATTTTAGAGCCCAAAATGTCAATTACTGGGGTAAAAGTGTATTCTCATCTCATTACGACTTACTACCCTGATGGAATATTGTCTTCAGAGTGGGATGCTTGAGGACAATTGAAGTGTGTATGAAAATACGCCCTTGGTATATGGTTTGGGCTATCTCTATGTAAAATATAGCCAACTATATCTGTGCAGTTTATTGGTTTAAGTTTCCTGTTTTTTCTTGTTTTTTTTTTTGTATGTGTTTCATAACAGTGAAGGACCCACGACTGTATTTTTTCTTGATGTTTACCTATATACTGTGAATTTTAATAGGAAGATCGAAAACGGATATAACAAGGTAACGCATATATTGTTATTTAAGGACAAACAAGGCTTTCTTTTCATGTTATTTAAGGACAAACAAGGCTTTCTTTTCATGACGTTTTCTTGCAACAATGATTTCTTTTGCAATCCTTAGACAATAAAACTTAACAAAGCTAAACAAAATGCACCTTTTCTCTATTTGAGCAGTGTCAGTTTAGTGTTACTGCAGAAAAAAGTACACATTTTATTTTGTAATTTGTCCTGACACTAAAATTATGATTCTGGCACAAAGCATTGCAAAGTTATTTATAAATTAAATACATTTTTTTTTTTTTTCCGTTTTGCGCTTTTGAATATAAATATATGTTAAAGGTGTAAAAATCTTAACAAATAAACTAAACAAAAATAAAAAAAAGTTTAAATACTAATGGTTAATAAAACAGAAAGGAACAAACAAAAATCAGCAGGAGAATAGTAACTTCCGATGTCGCCCAACATTCGCTCTGGCTTAAGATCTAATGGGTCGTTAAACAGAGAAACATTTTTTAAAAAAACTATATTTTTTTTTTTACTTGTCAGGTTGCCTTAAATGACCAAATGATCATCTGCAGATAACATCGTAAACAGGATTATACAAAAAAACAAAATGTTACATTGTATCTTTCTGTAGCTTCTGAGTAAGCTTTCTTCATAAACGTTTATTTTTTTCTTTATTTGACAGCTGATGCTGCCAACTTTCTCTGTGTACACAACAATGTCAGCCTTGATTAATCAAATCCAATATAGTAGTTTACTGGAGGGAACATACAGGCATAGAGACTGGATATGCTATACATGTCCTGTGTACAATGATGACCTTTTTTTGGACGTGTGTAGAACGCCCAAAGTCTGCAACTAGCTAAAGCGGAGTTTCGGTTACAATAATAATTTTTTTCTAAAAGCACCCCCATAGTTGTCAAAAATTGTCAAAAAATACTATTTGGATACTGTTGCAAATTAACTATGTGTGTTATGTTAATCTGTAAAAAAATACCTGATCTCGGAAACCGGCAAGGACCAGCGTGGTTGTGGGCATCTGAAGCCCGCTCGTGTCTATTTTCTGGGATTAGCTGCAGCTGGCTACCCAGCAGGCACCTCCCGATCTTGCGCCTGCGCAATGAAGACACTGCATGGCGCAGTTTGCTGATTGCAGGTTGCCATAGCGATGGCGGAGGCAGCGAAAGTACCTACTCCATTGTTATGGCAACCAGTCAATCAAAAGAGAATCAGGAGATTCCCTTGGACTTCTGGGATCGATGACGCCAATATCCAAAGACTCCAAGGGAATCTACTGATGACGACATCGCCTAGATGGCCGGGACCGCAAACACATTTAAAATAAAGGTATTCAGACATAATAAAAAGAAAAAAAATAATATCCATTTAGGGCTGCACTGCAGGTGGACATATGAATGAATGCAACTTGCAAATATGGGTGGAACTGCGCTTTAAACAACTGCTGTGAATACATAGTTGAAACACATACTGTATGTGGAAGTTGTCTTATCTGCCAAATGAGTTGCATTTATGTCCATCTGGTTCTTAGATTTTCAAAACTCTGCAGACAGCACAACTAGCATGGTGATATAACTTTTCTCTTCTGCATTAACCACGTGCTGCCAAATCACGAACCTGTACGTCATTGGCTTCAAGTGGTTGTACCAGAGGCATCAACCTGATACCATTTTTTAGAGCTGGTCAGCTCTGTTGTAATAACAACCGATGTGGCTAAGCAGCCATTCATCTGTTATTATAAGCAGCAGGTGGAGACACCTCCCCTCCTCCCGCTGCCTTCCGCCGCTTGCCTGGGTTCTCCCGTCCCACCGGAATCGGCTTTAATTGGGTCTCAGATATGGCAACGCGGATGCACGGTTCACTTTTTTAGGTACACCTGTTCAATTGCTTGGTAACACAAATTGCTAATCAGCCAATCACAAGGCCGCAACTCAATGCATTTAGGCATCTAGATGTGGTGAAGACAAATTGCTGAAGTTCAAACCGAGCATCAGAACTGGGAAGAAAGCGGATTTAAGTGACTTTGGAACGTGGCATGGTTGTTGGTGCCAGACGGGCTGGTCTGAGTATTTCAAAAACTGCTGATCTACTGGGATTTTCACGCACAACCATCTCTAGGGTTTACAGAGAATGATCTGAAAAAGAGAAAATATCCAGTGTGTAATGCCACGTACACACTGCCGCCAGCAAAACTCTGATGAGAGCTTTTTGTCGGAAAATGCGACCGTGTGTATGCTCCATCGGTCTTTTGCTGGCGGAATTCCAGCCAGCAAAAGATTGAGAGTATGTTCTCTATTTTTCGGTCGGTAAAAGTTCCTATCCGAAAATGCATTCGTCTGTATGCAATTCGGACGCGCAAAAAATCACGCATGCTCGGAAACAATTTGACGCATGCTCGGAAGCATTCAACTTCATTTACTCGTCTCATCGTAGTGTTGTACGTCACCGCGTTCTTGACGGTCGAAAGTTCAGAGAACTTTTGTGTGACCGTGTGTATGCAAGGCAAGCTTGAGCGGAATTCCGTCGGAAAAACCATCCAGGTTTTTTCTGATGGAAATTCCGATCGTGTGTACGGGGCATGACAGTTGTGTGGAGGAATAATGCCTTGTTTATGTTAGAGGTCAAAGGAGAACGGGTTTGAGATGATAAAAAGGCAACAGTAACTCAAATAAACACTCAATACAACCAAGGTATGCAGAATACCATCTCTGTACACACAACACATCAAACCCTTATGGGCTACAGCAGCAAAAGACCACAGCAGGTGCCACTCCTGTCAGCTAAGGACAGGAAACTGAGGCTACAATTCACACAGGCTCACCAAAATTGGACAATAGAGGATTGGAAAAACGTTGTCTGGTCTGATGAGTCTCGGTTTCAGTTGCAATATTCAGGTGATAGAGTCAGAATTTGGAGTAAACAATATAAAAAGCATAGATCCATCCTGCCTTGTATTAACGGGTCAGGCTGGTGGTGTAATGGTGTGGGGGATATTTTCTTGGCATATTTCGGACCCCTTAGTACCAATTGAGCATCGTTTAAACCCCACAGTCTACCTGAGTATTGTTGCTGACCATGTCCATCCCTTTATGACTACAGTGTACCCATCTTCTGATGGCTCCTTCCAGCAGGATAATGCACCATGTCACAAAGATCAAATCATCTCACCACTGGTTTCTTGAACATGACAATGAGGTCACTGTACTCCAGCGGCCTCCACAGTCACCAAATCTCAATCCAATAGAGCACCTTTGGGATGTGGTGGAATGGGAGATCCACATCATGGATCTGCAGCCGACAAACCTGCAGCAACTGTGTGATGCTATCATGTCACTATGGACCAAAATCTCTGAGGACTGTTTCCAATGTTGAACCTATGCCATGAAGAATTAGGGCAGTTCTGAAGGCAAAAGAGGGCCCAACCCAGTACTAGCAAGGTGTACCTGATAAAGGTACACTGGATACAAAACTGTATTCATTTGAAGAAATAGTCCAAGATTGCTGCAATTAAAAAAAAAAAAAAAAAAAAAAATATATATATATATATATATATATATATATATATATATATATATATATATATTTAAATTAGTAAAACAAGTACAGAACAAATTCCATAACTGCATTCAATGGCATTTTTAATATCTGCCTAGAGGTCAACATTTGCCCACAGATTTGTAAATGTCTGTTCAGGAGCCTGCACTGAGCCGACAACATAGAGGAACCAACTATAGGAAGCAGAAACAGGGTAGAAGCTGTGCTATTAAATTCTGCTTTTCATGACCTGCACAAGTTATATTTCTCAGTGATTTTATGAGCAGAGAACATAAAACTGTGCTCTGAGAAATAATGGAAGAGAGAAGATGGATGTGGCGTTGCTGGGATAGAGGGAATTCACACTTGTTATTCTGTCCACATGGCCGAACGAATCCCCCCCACCTCCGTCCCCAATGTATGTGGAGCACCGAGATGAGTCACAGTAATAATGACACAGAGCTTCCATTTATCTACTTCATGTGTGTGCCATAAACCCAACTGATCATACACTTCTATCTATCTATCTATCTATCTATCTATCTATCTATCTATCTATCTATCTATCTATCTATCTATCTATCTATCTATCTATCTATCTATCTATCTATCTATCTATCTATCTATCTATCTATCTATCTATCTATCTATCTATCTATTTATCTCTCTCAAGCTTATCCCTTATTATTATACAATATTTATATAGCACCAACAGTTTGCGCAGTGCTTTACAATTTAAGGGCAGACAGTACAGTTACAATACAATTCAATACAGGAGGAATCAGAGGGTCCTGCTCATTAGAGCTTACAATCTAAGAGGAAGGGGCCAAGAGAACCAAAAGGTAATAACTGAGGGGGGTGGGCTGTTGGAGAAAATAAATGTACAGTTGTCAGGTGGAGGCAGGATAGGTGTCTCTGAAGTGATGCGATTTTAGGGATCATCTAAAAGCTGATAGAGTAGGAGATAGTTGGACAGATTGAGGTAGGGAGTCACAGAGGAAGGGAGAGGCTCTGGAGAAGTCCTGGAGGCGAGCATGGGAGGAGGCGACGAGGGAGCTAGAGAGCAGGAGGTCTAAGCTGGTCATACATTATACAATTTTTTGTTCAATTTCCTTTATATTTACCTTTAAATATGTAGTGCAAGGTCAGGTCCATAAATATTGGGACATCAACACAATTCTAATATTTTTGGTTCTATTCACCACCACAATGGATTTGAAATGAAACAAACAAGATGTGCTTTAACTGCAGACTTTCAGCTTTAATTTGAGGGAATTTACATCCAAATCAGGTGAACGGTGTAGGAATTACAACAGTTTGTATATGTGCCTCCCACTTTTTAAGGGACCAAAAGTAATGGGACAGATTAACAATCATCCATCAAACTTTCACTTTTTAATACTTGGTCCTTTGCAGTCAATTACAGCCTGAAGTCTGGAATGCATAGACATCACCAGACGCTGGGTTTCATCTCCGGTGATGCTCTGCCAGGCCTCTACTGCAACTGTCTTCAGTTCCTGCTTGTTCTTGGGGTATTTTCCCTTCAGTTTTGTCTTCAGCAAGTGAAATGCATGCTCAATCGGATTCAGGTCAGGTGATTGACTTGGCCATTGCATAAAATTCCACTTCTTTCCCTTAAAAAACTATTTGGTTCCTTTCGCAGTATGCGTCGGGTCATTGTCCATCTGCACTGTGAAGTGCCGTCCAGTGGTGTCTCCAGCTTTCATATTTAGGGGGGGCACATGGGGGGACAGGGACAAAAATAGGGGGGCAACTATAAATTCAAATTTTATATATATATATATATAGATATATATATATCCTGGGGCCCTTTACTACGATCCCACAATGGCCCTTTCATATGTTCTGCAGTGAGCTCCCTTCCTACTGTATTGGGGCCCCCCCCCGGGTGGCAGAAAACAAGAGATATATGTCACCAGCATACCAAGAAAATATAAGGGTCCAAAGCAGTGGGAGAACTATCAGGGTTGCAAAGGTTCTCTTGCCACTGGGCCCTGGTGTTCTGCCACTGTGGGGTTCCCCAGCCTCCTCTTGCTGTCCTGCCCCTGCTATTGACAGCGCTGGTCTGGCATCTCTTGGAATTTACATTCTGGTTCTCCTGTCCTAAGGACGGGAGAAATCAGTCTGTTTTTTCAGTAACAGAGTCCTGGTGGAGTCCTTCCTGCAACTCGCTTGTCTCCCTGCCAATGAGGATGCAGGGGAAGGAGCAGATCAGGCGGGCGTGGTTGTGTGAGCGCTCGAATTATGCAGTGTCGGCGAGAAGAGAGAGGGGGGAGGAATCACCCGCAGGAGCTGACTGGGGACGCTCTCCCTCTTAGACATTGCCTTTTTGTAAAAAAAAAATTTTTTTTTAATTGGGGGGCACATGGCAGGGCACAGCATAATGTTGGGGGGGTCAAGGCCCCCTCTGCCCCCCCCAGGGACGCCATTAGCGCCGTCCAATGAGTTCTGAATCATTTTGCTGAATATGACCAGATATTATCGCCCGAAACACTTCAGAATTCATCCTGCTGCTTTTGTCAGCAGTCACATCATCAATAAATACAAGATAACCAGTTCCATTGGCAGCCATACATGCTCACGCCATGACACTACCACCACCATGCTTCACTGATGATAATTGGCAATCTCTAATCTGGCCTTCCTGTTTTTGAGGCTCACCAATGGTTTACATCTTGTGGTGAACCCTCTGTATTCACTCTGGTGAAGTCTTCTCTTGATTGTTGACATTGACACACATAAACCTAATTCTTCGGTCATCCACCACAGTTGTTTTCCGTGGTATTCTGGGTCTTTTGGTGTTGCTGAGCTCACCGGTGCGTTCTTTCTTTTTAAGGATGTTCCAAGCAGTTGATTTGGCCAACCTAATGTTTTTGCTATCTCTCTGATGGGTTTGTTTTGTTTTTTCAGCCTAAATATGGCTTGCTTCACTGATAGTGACAGCTCTTTGGATCTCATATTGAGACTTGACAGCAACAGATTCCAAATGCAAATAGCACACTTGAAATGAACTCTGGACCTTTTATCTGCTCCTTGTAAATGGGATAATGAGGGAATGACACACACCTGGCCATGGAACAGCTGAGCAGCCAATTGTCCCATTACTTTTGGTCCCTTAAAAAGCGGAAAGCACATATACAAACTGTTGTAATTCCTACACTGTTCACCTGATTTGGAAGTAAATACCCTCAAATTAAAGCTGAAAGTCTGCAGTTAAAGCACATCTTGTTCGTTTCATTTCAAATCCATTGTGGTGGTGTATAGAGCCAAAAAGATTAGAATTGTGTCGATGTCCCAATATTTATGGACCTGACTCTATCTATCTATCTATCTATCTATCTATCTATCTATCTATCTATCTATCTATCTATCTATCTATCTATCTATCTATCTATCTATCTATCTATCTATCTATCTATCTATCTATCTATCTATCTATCTATCTATCTATCTATCTATCTATCTATCTATCTATCTATCTATCTATCTATCTATCTATCTATCTGTCTCTTTTTTCCCTTTGGCTTATCTATCCACATCTTTCTCTCCTTACCTCTCCATTAGTGGTGAACTCAGTTATTGCCTCTCGCTGAGAAGTAAATAATAAATTGCCCCTATCATGGAGGTCCATTGTAGGTCATTATGGTGCCATAAGGTGCCCGCATTATATGTAATTAGAGGATTTATGTTTGGTAACAAAATGTTAGAGGTCAGCAAAGTTAATATAAATAAATGAAAAGTCTAGTTCTTGACACCTCTATTTCATAGGTAATGAGACTGGTGAAAAGGAAAAAAATTATTTTGTACAAGTATTGTAATGCATAGAACCTGCTAATTTCAAAATGTCAAATTTTCTTGGAATTCATAAAATCAGATCAGTCACTTTTTATAGAGAACTTTGATCAAGAGACAGATCACTAAAGGGGGAGCAACCAGCACATATTGTACGTATTGTATGTATTAGGTCACAAGCTGGAGTCTTGATCGGCCTTTTTTATGTTTTGAAGATTTGAGTGAATGAAGTGAAGTTTTACTTTGCAAAGAATACCCAATCACCTATACAAGGAATTTTTTTTTAAAAAGACAGCATTTTCGCTTGCACATGCTTGGATGATGGAAGTCAGCAGAGCTTCAGCTCATTTGGTAAGTTCTGGGGTATATCCATTTTCAAAGTGCAACTTCCCTTGAAAAGTGAACATTCTACTTTCCTAAACCACTTACGGACCGCCCGCTGTCATTTTACGTCCCTAATTTGAAGAGGAATATCGTTGTTATGGCAGCAGCTGGCTGCCATAAACCCGGTATCCTCTTCTTCAGCGGGTGGTCTGCTTTCAGATAAAAGAGGTCTCTGCGGCGGATTCGCCGCAAGATCACTTTTATCGGCGGTGGGAGAGGGCACCCCCCTCCCATCGCGGTCCGGTGCCCTCCGCCGCTTAATGAAGTCACCAGCCGTGCCGGAGGCAATCGAGTCTGCTCTCCTGTTAGGCATGGAGACAAGTGAGGGGAAGATGGCCCCCACCCATCTCCATATCATTGCCGTCAAAACGTCACTTCCGCCCATAGCTCTTAAAGGGACATTTTAATTTTTTTTTAAATTACATTTAATTATTTCTGATTTTTTTAATTGCATTTTAGTGTAAATATGAGATCTCAGGTCTTTTTGACCCCAGATCTCACATTTAAGAGGCCCTGTCATGCTTTTTTTCTATTACAAGGGATGTTTACATTCCTTGTAATAGGAATAAAAGTGGCACATTTTTTTTAAAAAAGAACAGTGTAAAAAATCAAAAATAAAAGGCAAAATAAATAAATAATATTTATAAATAAAAAAATAAATACATTTTTAAACGCTCCCCGTCCCGCCAAGCTCACATGCAGAAGTGAACGCATATGAAAACAGTGTTCAAACCACACATGTGAGGTATCGCCGCGATCCGTAGAGTGAGAGCAATAATTCTAGCCCTAGAACTCCTCTGTAACTCAAAACATGCAACCTGTAGAATTTTTTAAACGTCACCTATGGAGATTTTTAAGGGTAAAAGTTTGTCGCCATTCCACGAGCGGGCGCAATTTTGAAGCTTGATATGTTGGGTATCAATTCACTCGGCGTAACATTATATTTCATAATATAAAAAAAATTGGGCTACCTTTACTGTTGTCTTTTTTATTATTTAAAAAGACCGCTGCGCAAATACAGTGTGACAGAATGTATTGCAATGACCACCATTTTATTCTCTAGGGTGTTAGAAAAATATATGTATAATGTTTGGGGGTTCTAAGTAATTTTATAGCAAAAAAAAAACTGTTTTAACTTGTAAACACCAAATCTCAGAAAGAGGCTCGGTCCTTAAGTGGTTAAGTACATCAAACTCATCTTCTTAATAGAAGAGTGATAGTAAATTGTTGTCTTCTTGGTCACAGTGGTTATCCTAAAGTTGTAGGGGCAAGGACTTCTGGGGAAGTTACAACATGGGGAATGTATAAAGGCCTAGCATGTGCTTTGCAGGTTATACACCAAGCCTACTGAATACCTGCTTTTAGGTACACCATATACCAGTGATGGCGAACCTTGGCACCCCAGATGTTTTGGAACTACATTTACCATGATGCTCATGCACTCTGCAGTGTAGTTGAGCATCATGGGAAATGTAGTTCCAAAACATCTGGGGTGCCAAGGTTCGCCATCACTGCCATAGAGCATAGCGGGTTCATAGATTTTTGGTCTGTAGCTGGAAATGAAGCTTGTCTTAAAGAATAACTAAAGAAAAAAAATTTTGATTGTCACCAGAACAGAAATAAAGGGGAAACCTTCAAATGGCAACACTAGTTCTAGTGACATCAAGGGATTCCCTCTCACTTCCTGTTTTGGCTATGGGACAGGAAATTAAGGGAAATCCCCCCACAAGGGACACAGATGGCAAAAAATTGACAAAGGTTATAACCCCTGTTTGGCCTCCAGCAGGATTAGTTGTTTGTCTGCAGTATCGGATTTGACCACAAGATGGAGCCGATGGTAAATGTACAGTTTTGCAGAAACCAGAAAACTGTTCACTTTTAATATAACTTCCCATCATTCTTCATTCTAAGAAAAGGAAGCAGATGCATGATTGGGAGTTCAGACTCCATCTTAGGGACAGAGAGAGAGGAAACCTGCTACTAGAGCACATGTTGACTGAGACTTGTATTCTTTTGTGCCCTTGATGGCAGCAATGCTAGTATGAACTTTACTGCCAGCCACTGCTTTATTGTACTGTATTTCTATGTGTTTCACATACTGATCATGTGTACTTTATCTGTTTTCTTCCCATAGTTTCACCCCCCCCCCCTGTTTTGTTAATAAAGTTTCAAAATGACACTCAGTTTGGCTTATTGCAGAATAGGTGGGATTTAGCCACGTGCCGAGCTACACACAGGGAAATGTGTAGTGGAGACATAACAACCCCCTTACTCTATCCAAAATGAAAAAAAAAATGCATTTAGTTCTACTTTGCACATAATAATGTTTCTGAGTGGTCATGACATCAACTAGCATATCCACAGAATGCATTCTGTTTATTTTCTGAACCTCTCCTTATATACCCCATCAACAAAATGATGTAATTAAGAAAAAAAAATAAGAATCTTACCCATGCAGCAATTTAATTTGGTAACCATAAACATTATAAGCCCCCAATGAAGAAACCTCTTAAGACATGACTACTTTCAAGCACAATTCAGAAAGCAGCTCATTACCCTGTCTGAGCTCTCTTACAGAAGAGGTCATATAGATCTATTATTAAAGTTATCCAGCTTATTGCTCCACCAAGTACAATACACTAATTTATAGTCGTATCCACCGCCTAATGAAAGAACACTCAACCCTGAAAAAGACCTCTTATTATACGATGGTCAGCAAGCACTAAACAGAATTCTCTCAATAATGTCTCCCTTCCCACTCATAGCGCTGTCAGTGGAATAACTGCAAGCTGATAGCAAAATCCATTGTCATGGTGCATTTTGCAAAGATTATGTGAAAAACAAATAATACATTTGGCAAGATTTGAAAATCAACACGTGGTTACCTTTTCCACCCATACCACCGAGATATGGTCTATTTAGGAACAGAATCATCCACCTACCTTTGTGAAAGAGTTTAAGTATATGTTACCCTAATGTTGTATCACGGTCACGTGATAGTTTAAGTTCTTTTAGGGTTTTTATTCGATATGTGCAAAAAGAGATTACACAAATACTTAAAAGCAGAGGCGTTGCTAGGGGGTGGCTATTGGGGCTATAGCCCCGAATCTGGGGCCAAATAGCCCAGAGTCTCTCACTGGGGTAAGCGATGCCATCAATGGCGGATGTGGGCGCCGTGCAGATAACTAACATCTCAGCCATTTTACTTTTGTTCTGCCACTGCACTGGTTGCTAGAGCCACCCAGGGTCTAGCAACCCGTGATGTCACGTAACCTGAGTGACACAGTGGGAGCCCGAAGCAGTGGTGTCGCTGGGGGGGTGGGGGCTGCCTTCCCTTCCTCTCTGTTTACATCCACACAGGAGCAGGAGGATCACGAGGGACACACCACTGTGTACAGTATATCCGTCAGCGCTGTTCTGAGGTCTGGACATTTTTACTATACAGTATGTAGGTGGACATGTGCAGGGGACTATGGGAGGGGAGAGGGGTGCCTATACTGATGGGGGGGTCTGCACTGAGGAGGGTCTATACTGATGGGGGGTCTGCACTGAGGGGGGGTGGCTGCACTGAGGGGGTGTCTATACTGATGGGGGAGGTCTATACTAAGGGAGGGGTGGTCTGTACTGAGGGAGGGTCTGTACTGATGGAGGGGGGTGGTCTGTACCATGCCCGCAGCCTCTGACATCTCTTGTACCATGCCCGCGGCCTCTGACATCCCATGTACCATGCCCGCAGCCTCTGACATCTCCTGTATCATGTCCGCAGCCTCTGCATCACCTCTTGTATATATATATATATATATATATATATATATATATATATATATATATATATACACACACACACACACACACACACACACATTTTTATTATATACATGTGTATGCCCGCCCAAGCGTATGACTTTCTTTACTTCCCTGCTATGGGCTCTAGCCCCATATCTTTAGTAGGCCTAGCAATGCCCCTGCTTAAAAGTATAACATTTATTAAAAGTAATGACAGATGCGGATATACGGTAATTAGAAAATATAACAAGAATACTTAACTAAAGATGATATTTCCATGGAGTCCCCCATAAAGGCGTGGCCAGGTAATCAGATCAGACACTTGCATGTTACATGATGCTGCTCTGGAGATGGGACTAACTTATTCCAGTTTGGTCTGTGGTCTTTAGAATAAGGAATAGACCACCCCCGGCCAACTCCCTTTTCAGTATGACCCCTGAAGGACTTGGTAGGAAGGTAAAGCCATGCTTATGTCCTTATATGGCCTCCTTAACCAAGATTTTGAGGCCTAGAATTCATTAGTGAGCCATAATATAAACCAACAATAATAAGGAAATATAAAATATACAGTTTTCCCTTCACCAAAATATTTTTTATGTGTAGCTGGGTGATGTGTGTTTCAATGCCTGCTCTTCCCCCTTTCTCCCCCCCCTCCCCACTACCGTGCTGGGGGTGCTGCTGGAGTAGCTGTATTGTGATCGGTGAGAGGCGTGGCTGCTTGCTGTGGGCTGTCTTCCCCCACCACCGGAGCAAAAATTCCTCTGGGGTAGACAGTTCAGTGCAGGGTTAGGAGTAAGAGGATGGTTTCCTCTGTGCTGTGGGACCATCCAAGAGGAAGGTGAGAGAGGGAGAAAGAATGAACCACTGAAAATCCCTCTGCTGTATTGAGGACAGGAGAGGGCAGAGCTGTGGCCTGTGTGCAGAAGGACTGAGCCATCAGCAGAATACCCTCACGTTGTACTGACCCAGATAGCAAGCAATTGTGCTGCAAGTTTGAAAATGATTTCCTAAACTATTGCTAAACTTGCCAGGCTACACAAGTTTGTTGCACAATTGCAGCAAGTCCGCATTGCATGATTCCAGATCAACTTTCTTTGCAGACATTCTACAAGCCTGCTGCAAGTTCTGGTTCAGTTGTGGTATGCAATAGTCATCCTACCACAGGGGTCTCTGTGGTTAAATTTTCATTCTGTGGACTCCCCACTGCAACTTTGCTGTTGCTAGAGACTTGCGACACAAATTTGCTACAAATTGAAAAAGCGTCAACTAGAACTTGTGCTTCAAGTGCTCTGCAAGTGTACAACTTGCCAGTGAAAATGTGCAGCAAGTTAAAGTCGTTGTTAGCCCACGTATACCACTTTTCATAATCCTGCTGGTTCCCCAATGACAGCTGCTCCTGTCTATGTGTTTTATTAAAAAAATGCCTCGTTTACGGGTTTTAGAGCGGCTCCTTGCAATCACGTCACCGGCCGGCTGTCTCCTCTGCTCTGCTGATAGATCCAGCGGGTGGGGCTGAGATTCTCCCGCTGACGTCAGTCTAGACGCAAGGAGGATTGAAGAGAGAGAGCTGGCCAATCAGGTGATCGCGAGGAGCCGCTCTGAAACTCAGTAAACAAGGAATTCTTTATTAAAACACAGAAACAGGAGCAGCTGGCATTAGGGAACCAGTAGGAATATATAAACTTTAAACAGTTATGAGAGCATGAGGAGTTACGGGGGCAGGCACTGAACCAGGGGGAGACAGGCAGGGAGGGGAGGGAGGAGGAGGACACAGAAGCACATAGGAGGACAGGAGAGTTGTGGCCGATGGAGGCACGTAAACTGACCACGGTGTCAGGCTCAGCAGCCATGATGCACCATGGTCAATTTACAGGGGGAGGGCAGAAACTGGCAGGATCAGCCAGGTATTTCAGGTGATAGAGGGGACCAAATTACACAGCACAAGCACTGTGCTGTATAACATGCTTTAACCGATTCCCGACCAACCGCTGCAGTAATACTGCAACAGGTTGGCTCCCCTGCGCGAGCTGTCGTAGCTTTACGTCGGCTCGCGGGGTTGGGATAGCAGGCGCGCATGCACGCCCGCTGTGCAGTGGGGGTGCCGATGCTCGTGGCCGATGGTCTCGATTACTGCCGGCCACGAGCGATCATGAGCAGGAGAGACAGAACAGGAAAGAGTGTGTGTAAACACACACTTCCCTGTTCTGACAGGAGTGACAGATGGTGTGTTCCTATTAGCTAAGAACCAGGATCCGTCAAAAATGTGTCAAAATTGTCCGATGTGTCTGCCATAATGTCGCAGTCACGATAAAAATCGCAGATCGCCGCCATTACTAGTAAAAAAAAAATAATAAAAATGCTATAAATCTATCCCCTATTTTGTAGACGCTATAACTTTTGTGCAAACCAATCAATATACGCTTATTGCAATTTTTTTAACCAAAAATATGTAAAAGAATACATATCGGCCTAAACTAAGAAAAAAATAGGGGATATTTATTATAGCAAAAAGTACAAAATAATGTGTTTTTTCAAAATTGTCACCTTTTTTTGTTTATAGCGCAAAAAATAAAAACCGCAGAGGCGATCAAATACCACCAAAAGAAAGCTCTATCTGTGGGAAAAAAAGAACGTCAATTTTGTTTGGGTGCAACGTTGCATGACCGTGCAATTGCCAGCTAAAGTGACGCAGTGCCGAATCACAAAAAGTGCTCTGGTCAGGAAGGGGGTAAATTATTCTGAGCAGGATCCACTTTTTTTTTTTTTTTAGGTTAACAAACGCTTTAACAAATGTACAGTTCAACACTTGAAACACTTGAGTTATTCTTGTTATCTGGGTGAGGACTGTAGTCACCCCAGGCAACCTAGAGTGAGCGTACAACTAACCAGAGGGACTACTGCTGCTGTGCCCCTGGATTAGGTGAGAGGGCCATGTGGCCTTGACTTATTGCTACCTTGAGAGACTGAGCCCTTAGGACCTGACTATACATCTACTCTATAGCTGCCTGCAGGCGTTATTGATTGTCCACAAACATATCAATGTTATTTGGCCCCAACGCTAGCCGGTTGAGGAGTCAGGACAAAATACTTCCCTTACAGTTGCTACCCAGAGACCCTTGCCCATTTCCTAGTTAGAGGTACCTCTCAGTGAATGCTGCACCATACCTTAGCCATTCCATTAGAGTGCACTCTAACCCAGTGGTAGTACTATTATTATCCGCATTGCAGGTAATGTTTTATGCACTGTTTTTTTGCTGAAGTTGATTGCCATCTTGATTCCAGTTTAGTGGAATAGAACTGATAGAAACATTCTAAGTAGCTTTGGCATAGCTATTGCTCTGTCTAACAGATTGTATCCGCATTTACTTGCTGTGTGCTTATGTTCAACCTGCCTTTTTTTTAAACTCCAAATTAATATATTGAGCTCATCTACCACTAAACGGTTTTGTGTCTATTTTCTGGTAGTAACCCATAATCAGGTTAAAGGTATTTATACTACTATATGTCCCTTTATGTGCTTGCAATGACAATACATATGTGTGTCTTCAGATATGGGCATTTTATAAAGAATAGTCTCTATCATTTTCATGTACTTCTTCCATCTGAAGTACCTGGTTGACCCTGACACTAAAAGCGGTATTAACCACTTCCCGCCCGCCATATAGCAGAATGACGCCCGGAAAGTGGTTACGTTAACCTGACTGCACGTCATATGGCATCCAGCAGAATAAGCTGTGATTGCGCGCCCGTGGGGGGGCGCGCAGCACGGCGATCGTTGGTGTGGTGTGTCAGTCTGACATCTCCGATCTCGGAAAAGAGCCTCTGACATAGGCTCTTTACCATGTGATCAGCTGTGTCCAATCACAGCTGATCACAGTGTAAACAGGAAGAGCCGTTTATCGGCTTTTCCTCCACTCACACTGACAGACGCGAGTAGAGGAGAGCTGATCGGCTGCTCTCCTGACAAGGGGGGTCCGATTGATTATCAGCGCAGACCCACGGAGGAAGCCCACATGTGCTCACCAGGGATGCCCACCCATGACTACCAGGTATGCCCAACCATGACCACCAGGCATGCCAATCAGTGTCCATTAGAGGTGCCAATCAGCACCCATTATAGATGCCAATCAATGCCAACAGTAATGCCTGCCAGTGCCTTCTCATCAGTGCTGCCTATCTGTGGCATCTATCAGTGCCCATCAGTGCCCCCCATCAGTACCGCCTATCAGTGCCCATCAGTGCCTGCCTATAAGTGCCCATCAGTGCCAGCTATAAGTGCCCATCAGTGCCAGCTATAAGTGCCCATCAGTGCAGCCTTTCAGTGCCCATCAGTGCCACCTATCAGTGCCCATCAGTGCCACCGATGAGTGCCCATCAGTGCCACCGATGAGTGCCCATCAGTGTTGCATATCAGTGCCCATTAGTGCCACCTGCCAGTGCCCATCAGTGCTGCATATTAGTTCCTCATCATCAGTGCCCATCAGTGCCACCTCATTAGTGCCACCTCATCAGTGCCCATCAGTGCCACCTTATCAGTGCAGCCTCATCAGTGCCGATCAATGAAGGAGAAAACTTACTTATTTACAAAATTTTATAACAGAAACAAAGAAAAACTTTATTTTTTTTTCAAAATTTTTGTTCTTTTTTTATTTGTTTAGCAGAAAATAAAAAACCCAGTGGTGATCAAATACCACCAAAAGAAAGCTCTTAAGTGAACAAAATGATAAAAAAAAATTTGAGTACAGTGTTGCATGACCTCGCAATTGTCATTTAAAATGCGACAGCACTGAAAGCTGAAAATTGGTCTGGGTAGGAAGGGGGGAAAGTGCCCAGTATTGAAGTTGTTAAACCCAAAAGCAAACATTTATAAAATCACAGCTTACCAATTCTTAGATGTGATGGCTGCATTCATTTTATTTTTTAGGCTTGTTTTTCAAAAACCTCCTTACTGTAGTTCTTTAGAAGGATCCTGTAGTCAATGAAATACTTATAAATAAGACTTTGTTTGAGCCTCCCCAGCCTCCTACTCCTATAAAAAATACTGCCTTTCTGAAAGCTAGAGTATAGATTGGCTCCCCAAGCAGCCAGCATTGCATTGCGGAATGATGGCAGGGAGTATGACTATGATCTCACAATCGGGAAATCTGCTTTAGCATTTCAAAGGGCTGTAGATGTGTTCTGTGGGGAGGATACAAAAAAAATGAAGGTTTGTCATGGCACCTCATGGTGGCTGCTTTATTGTAGAACTGCAATATGTAGAGTGCAATAACCCCTAGTGAAATCTAATTTTCTGCTATGGGGTGCTATACTTTATAGATCGCTTCTTGCATCTGCTCACTATACTTGATTTTCTTTCTACTTAACTACAAATGTAGGTAATGTACTCTTTACCATTAAAAACGAATGGTACCAAGGTCTGTGGGATTCATGTATTAGGGTTCGTTGATTTGTGTGGTAGCCCCTCTCACCCCTCTGAAAAGCGTTTTGCAGTGGCTGGCTTTTCCGATGCACTTGACAGGAAGTGAAATATCACCTCCTTCATGCCTATTTTACCACTGTAAATGCCTCACCACCATATTGCTACCATGTACAATATACGTGGCTGCAGAGCGGGTGTGATGATCATAAATGGGTCCCATTCAGCATCAGTACCACCCACTGAATGCCACATGCTGTTTCATTTTTGCCACAGTCATGAAGCAAAGAGTCACAGCCACAGCATGTGCACAGCCATGAGTGGCGCTATGCTTTCTTTAAACCCTCACATATACCCAGTGAATTGAACAGCCTCAGATACACAGGGATGAAACAAATCCTCCTACATAAGTTTTACATGTATATCTACTGTCTTCATCTTTATATACGGTTTAGAAAGTGCACATCGTGTTAGGAGATTTTCACTTCCTGGTTAGCACTGCAGTGAAGCCTGGGCATACAGCCAAGACAGCTGATTGGAGGAAAGGCACACACCCCCTCTCCTCATAGGTAGAGACTTTCAGCTCTGTTTGTTGAATCGTTCAGGGCTCTACTAATCTATTTATAGCATCCTCCTCAACACAAAACTCGGGCTGCTTTTATCATATGTAATGGAGAAATTGTCAGGAGGCTGATAACAGAAGAACGGAGCAGGAGACAGCTACAGGACATAGTGTTTTGAAGAGAGATAACAAAACACTGCAGATATATGTGCCCAGCTCAAATTTTATGAATCGGGTTTACATCCACTTTAACCTCCCTGGCAGTAATCCCGAGTGTGGCTCGGGGTGAATTTTCAAAAGCGGTAACCCCGAGCCATACTCTGGATTGCATCGCAGGATCCAGGCAAAGTTACTAGGCTTCACTCTGGAGAAACAAGGAATTGCTACACCCATGACATCCAGGGGGTTTGGCTGCTGATTGTCTAGCCAGTTCCTATTCATTGGGTGTATCTACCTTCAAATATGGGATGTTCTCACACTATAGCCTGCGGCGGAACCCTGTCTCAGTATTAGTGGCCAATGTTAGGTGGTTCGGGTCTTTGAAACAACTTTTGCACTGCAAGATTTAACTCTTAAATCCTAAAGCAATAGATCCGTGTTGGTTTGCCGCTTGAGATTGCTCTGGCCCCCCTTATGGGAGGCACGTTTTTGGACACGAGGGTTCATGGGGACATGGTTTTTTTCTATCTTACTTTGGCTTGCTATGGCGCTGCTTTTGGCGTCTTAGTTTCCTTTTACTTGCTGAGTTATGATCTCCTTTGTTTGAAACACGCAACACATGAGATTGTCTGTATTCATCTGGAAGTCCCTAGCCCATTTTTTACCCTGAAGAAGACCTTTACCTCATCTGTTGAAATGCGTTGGATTTCCCCTGTCTCCCCGACAGTCGATTTGGGCTCGTTCCAGCTGTCTGTCTTTTGACTATTTTTCTCACATCATGTGTTCAGGTTTTATCAAATCTTTTGTATCATGCTATTCACTGATTGTAATAAATTTGTATTTTATTTTACACATTTTCTACTTTTTTGAGTGTTCATGGTCCTCTAAAGTCCCACTTTTTGAGGAACGTTTTTACAGGCAAAGTTACTTTCCTTGTCCCCAGGATCCTGCGATGTCCTCCTGTTGTGTCCACGGGATGTGCTCTCCACCTGAAGTATTACTGTTCCGGGCTCCCTTCCCTGTGAGCGTCGCAACGCACAGGGGCGGAGCCCGGTGGCAAATTCAAAATAGTGAAAAAAGCATAACACATACAGTACACTGTAATCTGTAAGATTACATTACTGTATCAAATCATTTCACATACCTTTTGTCTCTAGTGCTTTGTCCAGTGTCCTGCATGCACCTTTATATTATATATACTGTTCTTTCTGCCTGGAAACTTGAGATTGTCCATGGAAACCAAAAAGTGTCCCTTTACGCCAAAAGTGGGTTTAGACCAGCTAGAAAACAGCGATAGTAAATTAGAACACTTGCAGAATTGAGCGATAGTGATTCGTGGGGAAATTCGTCATCAAACACTGAAAGTGACAATAACGACTGAGCAAATTTCAGTGTTTTTGATTTGATCACATTATTAAATAAAATGTATTATTATTATATTATTTTTTTATAATTATTTATAGTTATTTATTATTTTATAATTTATGATTTCGTGTTTCAAACTTTATCATACCCAGGATGTCTACTAGACTAGACTTGTTTGGACAGATTTAAGTGAGTTATTCCTAAGAATTACAGGCCTACAATATAAAACGCCAAATTTCCATGCAAAACGATGTACTGCTTTGAGCTTCAAAAATCTGACATATTCATACTGCCAGGGAGGTTAAGGTAGTTGGGCGGTGGTACAACAGTAGCTCAACCGTCCACTTTTACTACCCTTCTGGCCACCAGCAGGAACAAGCCCTTAAGGTGTATCTAAACCCAAGAACAAAAATGTAATATATCGCAGCTTACAAAGTCCTAAGATCTGATTTCTGTATTCATTTTTCTGGCTTTTTCTATCTATTTTTTTCTGATAATCCTGCCAGTAACACGCTTCTTACCTTAAAGTGGCATTAAACCCACCTCTTTTAAACCTTGCTGACAGGCAGGCTTTGTATGACAGAAGAGACCCGGTCAGAAGGACCATCTTAATACTATCATGGACCCCTGGGCAAAATAATGCACTGAGGCCCCTACCAGCCTACTCCAATTTATGCACCTACTCTCAAGATATAAAGTATAAATAAATAGTTGATAGAACCAAACATATATTTAGTAGTACTTTCAATATAATTGATTCACACTAGTGGGAATTGGAATTCGGGTTTCATGGCATCCAATTCACATGGCAGGAGACTGTGACTGACTCTCAATGTTCACACATCTCTTGGACGGCCGCGGAGCGCATTGCACAAAGGTCCTGGGTGTCTTTGGCTCCGTTTCAGTTCTGAATTCAGTCAAAAAGTCCGGCCTGATTCACCCCCTAAAAAGGAGAACAGGGACACACCGGACCCCCTGCTGTGAGCCGCGTCCATACTAGAGGTAAACCTAGTCTTAAACAATAAGAAACCATGCCATAAATCAAAGACTAATCAATACAAAGGGCACAGGATGACACAGTATGAGGGGGGGATCAGGAGAACACCATACTGGTATCAGGAGAGCACAGTACAGGTTTCGGGACATGGCCATCCTGAGCCAGCTTAGTAAAAATTTACTGTCCCGGCAAATCCGGGACAGTTGGCAAATGTGATATAATGCAAGATTATCATGGGGCCTCCATGCACCATGCCCATACACCAAGATGGCCCTGCCAATCAGTCACTTCTGACATAAAGGCTTTACCCTACCTGTCAGCTGTAACATACACTGAGACATGCATAAGCAGATCAACGTACATTTACGGCACCCGCTGTGTACTATGGTGATGTAACTCCCGTCTGCATAAGTGGGAGTGATGTCATTACAGCCAGGCCATTCAAGCAACTGTAGCAAAGTCCCAGGCCTCCTTTAGTCTAATGAGAACATCCAGAGCCAAGGACAGCTGTCATCCTTCTGTATAGAGTAGATTGCAAAGCATAGTGGGTGTAGTACAAGGTAGATTCATGGACGCCAGACACTTCTTGAATGCAAAGAGATTTATTTTCTCTTGAACAGAACAGTGGGAGAGAGGGTTTAGGGCCAGGACACCCTTAAACAGTTGTAATGTCAATTAGCAGACTCCGAGACTTCTTCAGGTAGACAGGCATGCAGAGAAAGGCATCCAGCAAGACACCACATCTGCATGTGTAGGAGCGCTGTCTCCTATGGCAACAGTCTTAGAACAGTTCCTAACACAGATTGTAATGAACTCCTTTACTTTTATGCAGTCGTTTCTTGTAGACTCTCAGCCCACTGAGCTTCCAGTCTCTCTTACTAGACTTGCTGATTCACTGCCACTGAATCCCGCGAGCTCTTCTAATCTTCTTACTTTAGTATCTTCCTCAAGCGTCACCCCCACTTTCCTGCTGGGTCCCTGGTTTGGCACACCAGACTCTCCTCAAGTGTCACCCCACTGGCTGGGTCCCTGGCTTGGCAACTGCTGAAATTTCCTGATTCTTCATCGTCCCCAGTTGGTGAGAATACTGCTCTGGTACTTGCTTCAGGTACTCACAGTGGTCCCTGGTACAAAGTGATTGGTCCCTTAGTGGCGACAGCTTCCCCTCCAACTCAGACCACTACATGCTCTCCGCCCGGCAGAACTGTCACTTCTGGTTGGACTGCAAGCCGCAATCCCAACCCTATGCTTGTCTCTTGCTTCTGGATAGGCCTTCAGACAGCCTAGCAGCCAGATGTGCCCGGGATAGGCCCAAACTCTAGAAGCCCAGTTAGCACAACACACATCCACCCAGACAGCCGTCCAGGTGGCACAGAACCTAGATCACCTGACCTCATCCAAATAAATAGGCTCTCCCAGCAGGCCAAGTGACCCAAGAAAATCCCTGCCCATTGGCTGAGATACCCTATCTATTCCTAATCTGTCCTTGCAATGCCCTTGTCTTATCTAATGTCACTAGATACCCGGCCATCTAGTGATGGAAGAGAGAAGTGCAGCAATTCCAGATTTAGGATGAAGTCAACTGATCCCTACCAATTAGCCAAGGAAACTATACCTGGCAGGTAAATTTAAGAGCAACCCTAGCTAAACATCAAGGTGCTACACAGCCAAACAGCTGGAACCCAGAAGGGAGACTGGGTGAAGATCGAAGAGCCAGGGACCTGAGGAATCAGTGACAGTGCAGCGCTGGAGGACACATTGTGGCAGGTAAGTCTAGCATGGCCAAAGCTATGAAAAAACCCCCCTGTGGGCCCATGCAGTTAAAAAAAAAAAAGACTTTCCTACCACTTTAAAGGTAACATTGCTCACTCGTTGTACTGTATCTAAGGAGGAGCAGTCTAGTTCTCCATACATGTCCTTGTTGTCAATCACATTTGTTTTGTTGTTTTGATAGGGGTGGTGGTGTCAAGGGCAGGAATATTTATTACGTATTAACCCATAGATAACATAATGTCACGTTTGTGTTGCCTGAAACTACACTATATAAAGTGGAGTTCCCTTTTAACAGCTGACTTGTATTATGTTGAAGAATTGTACTACAAATCCCCATACGTGCAATTCTTCACACTGTGTTTCATAAGAAAATAGCATTAAAATATAAATTATCTGTTTTTTCTCTGTCAAGTTTTAGTTGGTAAATAGTAATTTTACCCGCTGCATTCCGCATGCAACATAAAAAAAATAATTCTCCAAATAAGTGTTTTGACGTGAGCTAATATTAATGATTATCCTTATGCTTGATTAGAGTTGGCAGGTAAAAATCACACAGCATAGAGGAAAGAGGAGGGTGCATTCACATTTATGGAGAGCAGAGGCTGTTAAGCATTACATTTATTTCCTTTTAAGAAACATGTACTTTGAATGCTGATGAGTGAAACTAGAAATGTGGTGAATCAAAGTGCCTTTTTGATTAATGCACCAACATTTGACTAAACCTTTTAGATTATTGGAGAAGTGGGATTGTTTGCTGCGCTAAAGTTGACTTAGTTCTGAGATACAGAGAGGTGGCATTGTTAGGACTGAGCGCCTGGGACATGTTCTCCAAGTCTTTTGGGTTAGTCTACAACTACCCCCTTCCTCCCTCAAACTCTATGCCTCTACTGCTGCCTCTGCAATACAGTTAATGAAGGCCATAAATTATTTTTTTAGAGATGCAGCCTGTCCAGTAGAAAAATATCATGTCCTTTTTAAAATGAGGAGCTTAAGGTGGTTGTAAACCTCTGTCATGAAATATGAACAAAGCATATCCCTCTATAGTGTGTACTTGTCTCAATCCAGAGCACTAAGCGTCATTTCTCTCTGCTGCTTCGTTCCTCTGCTATTAGCATATGTTATTTCTGACAAGTTTTCCTGACACCAAGAGATAAAAAGGTGACAGGGGAGGGAGCTCTAAGACACACCCTGTGATTGACAGCCTCGGCTCTGTTCCTGTGTGCTTTGTGAAGGGGGGGTTGTGTCCCATTCCTCCAATCAGCTCTCAGAGCTCTCCTTACTGAGCTCTGAAGAGTGTAACTTCAGCTTCCCGCCCCCTGATTTCTGAAAGCTAAGACAAGCTGTATTATTGTTGCACTTTGAACGACTGCAGAGAAGAGAGGGCTGCAGATAAACAGGTACTTATGTACATGGATTTGTTTCATCTCTGTGTATCACCTGACGCCAGTCTGTTCACTGGGTGTATGTAGTGCAGTGTACACACGAGCGGAATGTCCGACAGAAAAAGTCAGACGGGAGCTTTTCATCGTATATTCCGATCGTGTGTATGCCCCATCAGACTTTTTACATTGAAAATTCTGACGGACCTAGAAAAAGGACATGTTCTAAATTTTTCCGATGGAACCAATTCCTATCAGGAAAACCAATCGTCTGTATGCTGTTCCGACGTACCAAAAACGACACATACTCTGAAGCAAGTACGAGACGGAAGCTATTGGCTACTGCCTATTGAACTTCCGTTTTCTAGTCCCGTCGTAATTGTTGTACGTCACAGCGTTCTGGACGGTCAGAATTTGGTGTGACCGTGTGTAGGCAAGACAGCTTGAATTCAGTCGGAACTTCGTCGTAAAAAACTTCAGAGTTTATTCCGACGGCAAAACTGGTTGTGTGTACAGGGCATTAGGGGTTTACAACCACTTTAAAGAGTGTGCCTTGTTTGCACAAGCAAATGGGTGAGATTGGCTCAGGATTTGTGCTTTCTGTTCCGTGTAGTTTGCTGTATACATAACTTCTCCACTCTCGGCTCAGTAATGTACTTGTAGCCAGCCCTGCAGAGAAGAGAATATAGAACAAGTGTTGCTGCTGATGGGTGACCTCGATACACATGAGTAGGAGGCTTGTAACTGCTTGAGGTCCCAGCTATATTGGTCCAAAAAGCATACAGTATAATAATAGCCATAAGTTTAGAGATACGCACCAGTATAGAAATAATGCAAATTTTATATGTTAAAAGGTTAGTAATAATACATACATCCAATATACAAACATATAACATTAGCAAATTAACCCTACAGAAGTCCTGGTGGAGTTTTATACATATACTATACTCGGGTATAGACTGTTATTTAGCAATGATACATCTGGATGAAGTGGCAACAAGGTCCAACTGAGGTAGGTTGTAGGTGTTGCATCTGTTCCACTAGAACACAGGAACACTTCCCTAATAATCCTTGCTTCCAGTCTGGATGAAATACAGGAGTAGCAGCTCCTGCATGAAAGGTCATATGGTCCAATTCTGTGTCTACATCCTGGAAACTCTCCTTTTTAAAGACAATACAATCCTCCAATCTGGGTTTCTGACCCACTGAGCTGGCACAGGAAGTACCTATCTATAAAAACCTAATTCTGTGAAAATTACTAAGCAACAACTAATAATAAATATGGATTCTAGCGGGAAGCAGCTCTCTACAGAGTGAATTAGGTTTTGGAGGATGGAGCCCCTGACACTCAACAATCCAGGAAGTGTAGAAGAGGCTTATAGAGGAAGGAAGTATAGGAGATACAAGCCACTGGAGAAGTATAAAAGCTCTTCATTTTTTTCAGCCTCATGGGTTGCTTTAACTTCAACTCTATTAAAATATAATGTTTAGATGGACGGGCTGTATAAAGAGCAGTAAACCATATTAGCTAATCAGGTTTACATTTAGCCAGATCAAAAAAAGCTTAATTCTAATTGATTTCTGTGGCATATTATACTTTGCACATTGCTCTTTGACTCAGTGGATAAGCCAATGTCTTACAGCAGTGTACAATTATTCATGAGATCTGAGAATAAGCCAATAATAAGATAAAACTCCTCTTTCTTGCTTATTTTTGCTGTCCTTTGTCTTCTCTGTGTCTCTCTTTTGGGATATTGGCAGTAGAGCCCCGGAGATTATAGGCTTAGTTCATTGAGTAGCCTAGGAGGAACTGAAGAAATGGAAATTCCAAACACAATTGATATAATAAACAATATTTCTGCGGCAAGCCAGAGCTGAAAACATTGATTGTTGCATTACATCTGCAGATTGAAGGATGAAATTCAATCCTCACACAGGGGCAAAGGTTCGGTGATGTGCCGTAACTTCATCATGTTATGTCATCATCACAACTCCTCTAAAGAGTCCTGCGCAGATCTAGGAATGTTTTTGAAGGCCATCTCCATCATAATCAATATTTTACATTTGTGTAGTTGTTGGCCAGATGAATCATGCACCAGCTTCTTATATTTTTGGGAGACTCCAGAGATGAGATATCTCCATCAGAATTCTCACCTTTACCCAGCAGCCACAACCATGAAATATACCATTTCAAGGAACACTCACAACGTAAGTAATTCAATAACTATTGTGGTCAAAGTTCACCACAGGAGTTTGTACAGAAAGCCAATCATGGCTAGGCTTGTGCCAAGAATATTGCTGAGTGTGCGGCCCTTACTTTGCAGCAGAGTAGCCTTTCATCATGGGTTCTGGAAGATAACAGCAAGTGCTGTAGTAGCAGTGGCTATTACAGTGATTGTCCGCTTCCACGGTGGTCCCACAGGTTTGGCTTATGCATATGGACATTGGTCCAAGCTGGACCAATATAACTGTGCAATAAAATCCATACTTATGCCCTGTACACACGGTCGGATTTTCCGACGGAAAATGTGTGATAGGACCTTGTTGTCGGAAATTCTGACCGTGTGTGGGCTCCATCACACATTTTCCATCGGAATTTCTGACACACGAAGTTTGAGAGCTTGCTATAAAATTTTCCGACAACAAAATCCGTTGTTGGAAATTCTGATCATGTGTACACAAATCCGACGCACAAAGTGCCACGCATGCTAAGAATAAATTAAGAGACGAAAGCTATCGGTTACTGCCCCGTTTATAGTCCCGACGTACGCGTTTTACGTTAGAACGATCGGATTTTCCGACAACTTTGTGTGACCGTGTGTATGCAAGACAAGTTTAAGCCAACATCCGTCAGAAAAAATCCATGGATTTTGTTGTCGGAATGTCCGATCGTGTGTACAGGGCATTAGAGTTCAGCTTTAAAGGCCTTGTTCAGGTACTTTCTGTTTTCGGGTGACAATGCTCTATTTCCCAGTTGTGCTCCTGCATTCTAACTATATCAGACAAGCATCCAATAGAGACTACCAGGGGCTTCTTCAACACACATTACAAAGCCATGGTCCACTGTTATCACCATGAGAAATGCCATGCAACCTTTGCTGAAATGCATGTATACAGGAAGAGGATGCAAAGAGGCTGCAGTAGTATAACAGCACAAAAATGCACAAAGGTTAAAATAAGGTGACAACAAGTATTGTTATAAAAAAAGACAATTATTTGGGGTTTACTTTAAATTGTAATAACATAGATCTGTGTGATAAAAAGCGTAACTAGGGTTGGTGTCATCTGGTGTAGTAAAACAGGGTGTCACCCAACCCCTCCCCCTATCAGACTCTAAAACATGGTGTCACCCAGGCCCCACCCCCCCCTGTCAGGCTCTAAAACATTGTGTGACCTACCCCTTCAACACCCCCCTCCCCCTGGGCTCTCTCCTGTCTTTCCTGTAACAGATGGGGCTGACACCATTGCGGCCGGATATCACTTGTTCCTTGATGGTGTCACCCCTCTGGCGGGTGTCACCATAACGACGCCACTGAAAAAAAGTGCAGCGCTAAAAAATAAAGAACAATGAAAAAAAAATACAAATATACAAATGTATATATAAAAACGAATATATTAAAATAAATATAAACAAATATAAACAGTATGCTCAAAGGCAAAAAGATATAAAAATAAAAAGTGCAATCAAAGGAGAAAAAAATTATTTAGAAGAAAAAGTTCACAAGTGTCCATACAGTGAAAATAAATAAATCCAAAGGTGGGAAAAAGTGCATCAAAGTCGATCGTCCACCATATGAATCCAGGAAAAATTTTCCACACACCACATATTCACCATATGTCAGATAAAATAGCTTACCAAAAGGCATGTGACCATGTATGAGGATATGGCCATACAATGCTCGAGACACACAGCCACGTGGCCTCCATGGATCTTCAAAAGGATGACACAACCAAGCTCTCCAAGCGACCGAGCAAACAGATGACATAAGAGGAAGAAACTTCCATAGTGTAGTAAAGGTTGATCAAACCATTGATGTATGAACACTCACATTTTAAATAGGTAGAAAGAGCAATTAGCAAAGCGTCACTACCATCCAATCAGCCACTCCTCTAGGGAACCGCTTTCAGTTTCGGCTTGCGTGGTGACGTCACTTCCGCTGCCTCAACATATCTCTACTTATGCACAATTTAAAAAATCTTTCCTGGGGATTGCCACCTTAAAGTATTATCAAGTCCTCAGCGTTTTTTAGTTTATCACAGTAAGTACAATAAAATAAGCACCCCCTTGCTGTTTACAGCTTTCAAAGTTGCTGGCTCCTGCTCTTTCAGTGGTTGAGGCTCAGTGGAAGAACTTCCACTGTTCACAGAAAATATAAAACAGTGGACAGTGCAGTCTCGAGTCAGTTTGTTAGCTTGGAGAGGGGAACTGAAAGAGGAGGGAGGGGGAAGAGGAGGGAGGAGCAAGGGAATGTCTTGCAATCCTAGACTATGGAGCTGTGTGTTTCTATTGATGTACACAGTGCAGGGAGACACAACTGTAGTCCCTGCATGCAAGGGTGGCTACATAGAATACTGTAGTAGAAAGAAGCCATCCTGGAACAGAAAAACTGGGGCCGAGGTCACGGCACCAGCCTAACATGGAGTACAGGCAAGGATTAATAGATAAAAAAAGCTGCTTAAGGTGATTGTTAAGCTCAAGGTTTTTTTACCTTCATACATTCTCTGCCTGAAGGTAAAAACCTCCTCTGTGCAGTAGCCCCCCTAATACTTAGCTGAACCCAATCTTCTTCCAGCAATGTGCACCAGATCCTTGGCTCTCCGGGGACACTCCCTCCTCATTGGCTGAGACAGTCAATCACAACCAGTGAGCCAATGAGGAGAGAGAGTGGTGTGTGAATGGACACGCAGAGCTGCGGCTCGTGAATGAGCATTGTTGGGTGCCCCCATTGCAAGCTGCTTGCTCTGGGGGCACTCGGCAAAAGGGAGGGGCCAAGAGCGGCGAGGAAGGACCCAAGAAAGAGCAGGATTGGGACTGCTCTGTGCAAGACCACTGCACAGAGCAGGTAAGTATGACATGTTTGTTATAAAAAAAAAGAAAAAAGCCTTTAGTAGCACTTTAACAACTTACCGCCCGCCATATAGCAAAATGACGGCGGCAAAGTGGTTTCAATACCCTGACCGCACGTCATATGTCATATGTTGCGGTTTGTCAGTCTGACACACCGCAACTCCAATCTAGGTAAAGAGTCTCTGATGGAAACTCTTTACCACGTGATCAGCCGTGTCCAATCACGGCTGATCACGATGTAAACAGGAAGAGCTGGTGATCGGCATTTCCTCACTCGTGTCTGACAGACGCGAGTAGAGGAGAGCCGATCAACTGCTCTCCTGACAGGGGGGTCTGTGCTGATTGTTTATCAGCACAGCCCCCCCTCGGATCCCACCCAGGACCACCAGGGAAGCCGCCCAGGACCACCAGGATGGCCACCACACTGGACCACCAGGTATGCCACCCTATCAGTGCCCATCAGTGCCGCCTTTCAGTGCCCATCAGTGTTGCCTATCAGTGCCCATCAGTGCCAACCAGTGCCACCCATGAGTGCCCATCAGTGCCGCCTATCAATGCCCATCAGTGCTGCATATCAGTGCCACCCATCAGTGCCGCCTACCAGTGCCCATCAGTGCCACCTACCAGCGCCCATCGTCAGTGCCCGTCAGTGCATGCTCATTGGTGCCACCTCATCGGTGCCGCCATATCAGTGCCTGTCAGTGCCGCCTCATCAGTGCCCATCAGTGAAAGAGAAAACTTACTTATTTACAAAATTTTTTAACAGAAACAAAAGCAAAACTTTTATTCTTTTTTTAATTTTCTGGCTTTTTTTATTTGTTTAGCAAAAGATAAAAACCGCAGAGGTGATCAAATACCACCAAAAGAAAGGTCTATTTGTGGGAACAAAATGATAAAAATCTAGTTTGGGTACAGTGTTGTATGACCGCGCAATTGTCATTCAAACTGCGACAGCGCTGAAAGCTGAAAATTGGTCTGGGCAGGAAGGTGTATAAGTGCCCGGTATTGAAGTGGTTAAAGTCCTTAAAAACGGAGGACTTAAATCACTGTAAATTTTTTTTTATGTGCATATCATTAACAGGTAGTGCTAGTCTTGTGAAGGGCTATACTGTGACAATTGAGTCTAGATAGCCTTCTAAAATTGTCAATTGACCTTGTCCAGCTCTTGCCTGACTAAATCTGAAAGTTATGTTTTTTGAATCGTTGGATTTCCACTGAGAACCATTCTTGCTTTTCTTCTTTTATTAAGCGAGATTGTGCCTAACACACATCTATAGCCTCAGTCATAACACCTCTTAATCTCTCCCTCTGCCCACATACACTATTCATATGTTACCGGATTGCTAAATAATTCTACAGCAGAGTTGGTTCCTTGTAGAATACAAAGCTCGGATCACATTTGATAATAGTTTTTTAGTGAAAAGTTTCAGTCTGCAATATTCCTTTCTATAGCACTTAAAGTGCCAGGGCAAAATGGCATATACCCGTACAGCCACCCCTGTACCATTGTTTGCACAGTATGAACTGTTGCGTAGTTGACAACCTAAGAAAGCTCTCACCTTCTCTCTTTATGCCCTCAAGACACAATGAACGTATTTTTCCCTACTTAATAGAAAAGTAGAGACTGTGGTTACTAGGATACTTGGAAGAAAAGTTCTCTTTTGAGAAAATAAAAATGTATTTTATGTACTGTATTTCTATGTCACCATAACCTACAACATTCCACCACAAACATTTTCTTAGGTCAAGTTGAAACACGAAACTCTAGTTATTTTCTTTCAGAGTAGGCTATTGTGGGCAAGGGTTAGAACTTCTGTCCGTTGTTTTTTTTTTTTTCTTTGTTACCAGTACAGGAACATGCAACTAATGCAGATGCAAGCAACCATACACCTTTTTCTATTTAAGTATGGAGTTTGTATGGTCTCCCCAGGCTTGAATTAGGTTCCTCCATATGCTATGCTTAGGTTCAGTCCGAACCCGGAGGTTAGCTATCATTGCATGGCCAATGAGCTAACCAGTGGGAGATTGCCTGCCTGGTAGCTGTACATATACAAAGGGGGCGATAGTTGTGACATCATTAATCTACTATGACCACATAGTGACTATAATGGGTCAACAATGTCAAAAGCATCCCTAAACCCATGCTTATGACAGCTGCTCCCACCCGCAACTTATAGGCCAAGTAATGATAGCTAACATCTGGGTTCGGACTGAACCAAAGCAAAGCATATGGCCTAACTAGAGTTTGGACCAAACTCAAGCTCATCATTACTCACAATTCAAAAATAGGGTTGGTGATTTGTTAGGGTTTCTGTAGAAGTACTGTCAGCCCAGAAAGCGATGGGCAGGACAAGGTGTGGCCAGTTACAGGTCTGTAAATCAGTAGTGACAATGCTGATAGCCACGTCTCCCACAACACCTTCTCACCGCACTTTAGTGCCAGCAGGCACAGCCAACATTGAACTCGAGAGTAGTGCAAGCATCGTTGCAACCCCATTACAGGATGTAAGGTGGACACTATTGGTAGGATCAACAGGTATTTTATAGACATTGCAGGTGGGACTGAAAGAAAACTGTGAGTGCCGTTGGGAGGCCAAACTTCTACTACAGTACAATGGGAGGTCATAGTTCTTTAGGTACAGATCAAAGGGCAAGACTTTGGTGTACACATATGCACTAAACAGATATATTGAAACATTTAGGAATTAAGCCTATTTGCAGGCTTACTTGGCATAGGAACCATATCAGGCACAGCTAAAATACATCTATATAAGAGGACCTAGCTGGACAGGTGGCATCCCTACTCAAAAACGTACTTCTACCCTCAAGGCTTGATTACACTTGCGGTAACCTCTTCTGTGATGGATTGCTCTTTAGAGGGTAGCAATATGTTATCTTCTTACTACCTGTTTTAAACCTTAGAAACCAGCACCATCGCACTGCAATCATGTGCATTGCACACAGTTGCAGGTTGTTTGTGGTGTGGCCCTATTCTGCCAAATGGGTCACGTTTGGATGGCATTATTGCCCACTGAACATGAAGGGGGTATCTTTTTTCTACCCCACAAGTCAAAGCATTGTGGCTGCAGCAAGTGTACACCCATGTCTGCTACCTTTGCAACTTAATGGGGAGTGGTTGGGTGGTTGGGGGGTGGCAAAAACACGGCTCAACTATGCGTTTTTACCACCTCTCATCTGCAAATAAAAATGATGCCTTTATTTTCCCAATGTGTGTTTTTGATTGTATGATATTGGTAAGTAATTAAATTACAGGCTTCTGCAGAGACAGGTAAAAGATCAATGTTTTTTCACCTTTGGCATGGAGTGAATCAAAAACCTTATGACAAAAGTGAAGGGCGGGATGAAATTTTCGCAGCACATGCAACTATGACCAAAGTAATGTTATAGTCTTCCTTACAAAAAACATGGACTTCTTTATCTCTGATACCCCTGGCTTTTCCTATTAGAATGGCCCAAACCATCTGCAAACTGAATAACATATATTCCCCTTAGAGCGGATGAACTCTTCACATTTAAACACAAGCGCTGACATCAGGGGCAGACTGACAACTCATGGGGCCCCCGGGCAAAAGGAGATTATTGGGCCCCTGGGCAATAGGAGATTATGGGGCCCTCAGGCAATAGGAGATTATGGGGCCCCCAGGCAATAGATGATGGGGCCACACAGTGTACACACACACACATACAGTATACACACACAGACCACAATATACACACACAGTATATACACACAGATTACACATACACACATTGAAAAGGTACTGGAGAGGCAGGGCAGCTATAATCTTGGGATTTAAAAAAAAAAATAGATTTTTACATACTCTCCCTGGTTTTATTGAGGCTGGCAACCCTGATGGGGCCCCTTAGCGGCATGGGGCCCTCGGGCAGTGCCCGAGTGCCCGAATGGTCAGTCCGCCCCTGGCTGACATCCTTTTTAATCCTGTGAGTACTATTCTACAGTTGGGAATTAAAGTATCCTTATTACTGCACTTAGATGCCGCTGCACTACTCTTTTTGGTCTAATAGCATATATTCAGAATGTGCTAAAAATGTATTTGTAAAATCAATTTTAAAAATAAAAAAAGTCACAAAATCCAGTTAAATATAAAACCTAAAAAACATATAAATAACTCTGGAAATAAAAAACTGTACTCTCCCATTGAAGTTGAACTCCAGGCTTTCCATGATGTTCTGCATTGCTGAGCTCACGCTGGAAGGGGGAGGGGCAAAGCTTTGAGCCAATTACCTCTAAGTCTAATATTGGGGAGGTTACAGGGATGAGCTCAGTACTTTACTTCTTCAACATAATTGACCCGTCACAAGCTAGGGCAGGTTCTGGGTCAGGCTGTACTGTGTAGCAGGGGTGCCTTGAATACAAGACTGACTGAAACTACAAATCCTTGGCAAAAGAATCCAGTTTTCAAACATACGCATTTTACCTGTGTATTTAACTGCATGAAGTTTCCAACTTTGAAATGTTATTGAACTTGTTTTTTGATTTTTGTAATTAGTTTAATTATGTTTATTTTGATTCTCATTTTGACTGGCCAAGTTTCTGATTTTGTTTTGAAATCAATTGCTATACAATGCGTCCAAGCTTACCTTGCTTTCCTATCCTTCTTATCTTCCTTCCCTTTCTGATTGAGTTGCCTCCCAGCCTCCCTTCCTTCCTTCCTTCCCTTCCTCTGGATCTATTTATCTGCTTGCCGACCAGCCGCCACAGTTATACTGCAGAATAGCTGGCCTGCGCAAATCACCGCACCGATACAGCGGTCCCTTTAATGGCTCTAACAGCCGGAGCCCATGCGCGTGGCCGGCAGCCACAATGTCCGCTGGCCACCCACGTAGGGTTGCCACCTGTCCGGGATTCACCCGGACAGTTCGGGTTTGGAATCATGCGTCCGGGTTTCAGACTGCATGAAACCCGGACACATTCTTCAGACTCGACTATGGCTTCCCAGCAGGGTTTCTGGCTACAGTTGTCTAAGCTGAGAGTGTCTGTTTCTCTCTCTTTCACACTGCCCAAAGCCAGCACTAACAATCCCCCCCCCCCCCCCAAACACATACGCAGACTGGAGAGGAGAGAGGGCTTGATCTGCACCTTTTCCTCCCGCCCCTCCACCTCTGTGTCTGCACACACTCCAATCCCCAGGGCTGTGCCTCAGAAAAGGAAAGTGGGGGCTGGAAATTTGAGGTTCAGCAGCCTCAGATACATCTGGATGAGAGGTGGTGAGTGAGCTCACCATCCATCCTTGTCTGTGACTGAAGTCTCCCCCCTTCTCTCTCCTGCCTCTGAGTGAGTACAGTAAGGTAAATCAGGGTTCTCAGAGCACCCCTTTCATCAGAGTTCCCATTTACACCAGAGGCCACAGTGTTCCCCCTTACATCAGAGTCCTCTTCGTACATCAGAGTTCTCAGTGTTCCCCCTTAAATCAGGGTTCCCAGAGCACCCCTTATGTCAGAGTCCCCAGAGTTCTCCCTTACAACAGAGTCTGCAGAGTCCCCCCTTACAGTGAAAGGGAACTCTGCAAGTTCAGATGTAAAAGGGGAACTCTGTGGACTCTGATGTAAAGTGGAACCCTTGTTATTAACTTCATATGATTAGAAAAGTTATTTACTAGCAAAATGTATGTATAAAAAAAAATTGCTGTGCGTCGCTAAAGTGTTCGGGTTTGACTTGAAGAAAAAGTGGCAACCCTACACCGCGATCGCTCCACAGAGAGACAGACGAGGGATCTGTCAATATAAACAAACAGATCCCTGTTCTGACAGGGGAGTAGAGAGAGATTGTCTGTTCCCAGTGATTAGGAACAGCGATCCCTCTCCTCCTCCAGTCAGTACACTCCCCCCACAGTTAGAAACGCCTTCCTAGGGAACACCTAACCCCTTGATCACCCCCTAGTGTTAACCCTTTCGCTACCAGTGTCATTTATACAGTAATCAGTGGCTATTAGCTCGAATCACTGTAATAATGTCAATGGTCCCAAAAAAGTGTCAAAAGTGTCTGATCTGTCCGCCACAATGTCGCAGTCCGGCTAAAAATCGCTGATCGCCGCCATTACTAGTAAATAAAAAAAAAATAATAAAAATGCCATAAATATATCACCTATTCTGTAGACGCTATAACTTTTGCGCAAACCAATCAATATACGCTTATTGCGATTTTTTTTTACAAAAATATGTAGAATACATATTGGCCTAAACTTATAAAGACATTTTTATTTAATTTTTGGATATTTATTATAGCAAAAAGTAAAAAATATTTTTTTTTTCCAAAACTGTCGGCCTTTTTTTGTTTATAGCGCAAAAAATAAAAACCGCAGAGGTGATCAAATACCACCAAAAAAAATCTCTATTTGTGGGAAAAAAAAGGACGTAAATTTTGTTTGGGTGCAACGTCGCAATTGTCAGTTAAAGCGACACAGTGACATATTACAAAAAATGGCCTGGTCATTAAGGGAGTAACTCCTTCCGGAGCTCAAGTGGTTAAAGTATACACTTGATAGCTAATAAGCTAACATGTGAAAAAGGACTTAAAGCACCATCTGCTCGCTGGATATGAATGTCCAAAATATTTGTATGCCATAGTTAATAATTACTTGACTGAAAAGCATAAAATATTTTAACAATGCACTTTTGTAGTCCTGCAATGACAGGGAAAGACAGAACATATAAAGTATACAACATCACAATACATTCCTAATAAACGTCTAATCATTCAAAGGAATGGAAATGGGTCTCTCCTTAATACAGAAAAGAACATCAATGATAGAATCGCCTGGTCAGGTATTCATCCCTTCTTTTTTTTCTTTCTCCATTCTCTCTGTATTTCTCTTACTTTTTTATTTCTTTTTTTTATTCTATTTTATTCTTTACAATTTTTGTAAATATTTTATTATATCTTTTCATGTGACAACACTGAAGAAATGACACTTTGCTACAATGTAAAGTAGTGAGTGTACAGCTTGTATAACAGTGTAAATTTGCTGTCCCCTCAAAATAACTCAACACACAGCCATTAATGTCTAAACCGCTGGCAACAAAAGTGAGTGCACCCCTAAGTGAAAATATCGAAATTTGGCCCAAAGTGTCAATATTTTGTATTATTTTCCAGCACTGCCTTAACCCTCTTGGGCATGGAGTTCACCAGAGCTTCATAAGTTGCCACTGGAGTCCTCTTCCACTCCTCCATGACGACATCACAGAGCTGGTGGATGTTAAAGACTTTGCGCTCCTCCACCTTCCATTTGAGGATGCCCCACAGATGCTCAATAGGGTTTAGGTTTTTGAAACATGCTTGGCCAGTCCATAACTTTTACCCTCAGCTTCTTTAGTAAGGCAGTGGTCGTCTTGGAGGTGTGTTTGGGGTCGTTATCATGTTGTAATACTGCCCTGCGGCCCAGTCTCCGACCGGAGGGGATCATGCTCTGCTTCAGTATGTCACAGTACATGTTGGCATTCATGGTTCCCTCAATGAACTGTAGCTCTCCAGTGCCGGCAGCACTCATACAGCCCCAGACCATGACACTCCCACCACCATGCTTGATTATAGGCAAGACACACTTGTCTTTGTACTCCTCACCTGGTTGCCGCCACACACGCCTGACACCATCTGAGCCAAATAAGTTTATCTTGGTCTCATCAGACCACAGGACATGGTTCCAGTAATCCATGTCCTTAGTCTGCTTGTCTTTAGCAAACTATTTGTGGGCTTTCTTGTGCATCATCTTTAGAAGAGGATTCCTTCTAGGATGACAGCCATGCAGACCAATTTGATGCAGCCCTGACAGGCTGACCCCCTATCCCTTCAACCTCTGCAGCAATGCTGGCAGCACTCATACGTCTATTTCCCAAAGACAACCTCTGGATATAATGCTGAGGACATGCACTCAACTTCTTTGGTCGACCATGGCGAAGCCTGTTCTGAGTGGAACCTGTCCTGTTAAACCGATGTATGGTCTTGGCCATCGTGCTGCAGCTCAGTTTCAGGGTCTTGGCAATCTTCTTATAGCCTAGGCCATCTTTGTGTAAAGCAACAATTTTTTTTTTCAGATCCTCAGAGAGTTCTTTGCCATGAGGTGCCATGATGAACTTCCAGTGACCAGTATGAGAGAGTGAGAGTGATAACACCAAATTTAACACACCCGAGACCTAGTAACACTAACGAGTCACATGACACCGGGGAGGGAAAATGGCTAATTGGGCCCAATATATACAAGTTGTACACTCACTACTTTACATTGTAGCAAAGTATCATTTCTTCAGTGTTGTCGCATGAAAAGATATAATTAAATATTTACAAAAATGTGAGGGGTGTACTCACTTTTGTGAGATAGTATATATATATATATATATATATATATATATATATATATATATATATATATATATATATATATATATATAAAACAGTTAAAACCTTAAAATGGGTCAGGGAGGAAAGCTGCAGGAGAACATTTCATAGTCCGGAAAGGACAGCACCCCGGTTCAAGCCTGCATCAGCAGATAATGGGATCTCCAAAAAAAACCCATGTAGGTCAGATATAGATGGAAGGTAATCAATCTACCCAACTTCCAGTTGTTGGTATACTTCTATAGCTTTGAACGCTGGTGACATGCGACCCGCAAGGTCACTGACTCAGCTGCAAAGCAGCCGTCAAACAGAGCTGACTTCCCAATGCATTATGTATGTTCTTTTCATGATGCTGTTGGGACGCTGTAGACCCTGACGCAAGTGTTCCCTTTATGTTTTCTTCCGCTTGATCGTATCCCTTGCAAACACCTCACCAGCCTCCTGGGAAAAGTTCCTGAAATGGAATTTGAACTTGCTGTTTTAGGCTACAAATGAGAAAGCCTATAAAAATATAAAAGGATGATAAAACATCTTAAAAGTATGAGATAAAAATTGCTCCCAATAACAGAAAAAAAAAGTTGTTGAATGTGTTGTGCAAGCCTGTTACCAAAACTTACTTTTAAATCAGTGCAAAGGGGACTGGCTTTTTTAATCTGCCAAAGTTGGAAACTTTAGAAACGTCTAGAAAAATCATTTAATGAGCTGTTTTCTAGTCTCTTGGGGATACAAATATCTCTGCATTGCTTTCTGAGTGTTTTTCTTTTCTGTTACCCATAAGAGTTAAAATGTTTCACATTAAAGTTTACTTTGTAATGTAACCATGTAAACGTCTTTCAGCTTCAGAGGAAAGTTGGCGGAATGTTTATTTTATTATATTTGTTCATTTTGCGGCAAAAAGATGAATAATCTCTATGGTGACTATGTCATCCATGAGCAGAGAAGCAAACTGGTTTATAAGGACACATAGAGAATCAAACAAACGGCCACTGCCCCACCTATACAGTGCCTTGAAAAAGTATTCATAACCCTTGAAATTTTCCAAAGTTTGTCATGTTATAACCAAAAACGTAAATGTATTTTATTGGGATTTTATGTGATAGACCAACACAAAGTGGCACATAATTGTGAAGTGGAAGGAAAATGATAAATGGTTTTCAAATTTTTTTACAAATAAATATGTGAAAAGTGTGGCGTGTGTTTGTACTCAGCCCCCCCTGAGTCAATATTTTGTAGAACCCCCTTTCACTACAATTACAGCTGCAAGTCTTTTTGGGGACGTCTCTACCAGCTTTGCACATCTAGAAGGTTACATTTTTGCCCATTCTTATTTGCAAAATAGCTCAAACTCTGCCAGATTGGATGGAGAGCGTCTGTGAACAGCAATTTTCAAGTCTTGCCATAAATTCTCAATTGGATTTAGGTCTGGACTTTGCTTGGGCCATTCTAACACACGAATATGCTTTGATCTAAACTATTCCATTGTAGCTCTGGCTGTATGTTTAAGATCGTGGTCCTGCTGGAAGCTGTACCTCCACCCCAGTCTCAAGTCTTTTGCAGACTCTAACAGGGTCTCTTCTAAGATTGCCCTGTATTTGGCTCCATCCATCTTCCCATCAACTCTGACCAGCTTCCCTGTCCCTGCTGAGGAAAAGCATCCCCACAACATGTGGGGATGGTGTATTCAGGTTGATGTACAGTGTTAGTTTTCCGCCACAAAAAGCATTTTGCTTTTAGGCCAAAAAGTTCAATCTTGGTCTCATCTGACCAGAGCACCTTCTTCTACATGTTTGCTGTGTCCCCCACATGGCTTCTCGCAAACTGCAAACAGGACTTCTTATGGCTTTCTTTCAACATTGGCTTTCTTCTTGCCACTCTTCCATAAAGGCTGGATTTGTTGAGTGCACGACTAATAGTTGTCCTGTGAACAGATTCTCCCACCTGAGCTGTGGATCTCTGCAGCTCCTCCAGAGTTACCATGGGCCTCTTGGCTACTCTCTGATTAATGCTCTCCTTGCCCAGCCTGTCAGTTTAGGTAGACGCTTATGTCTTGGTAGGTTCGCAGTTGCGGATACTCTTTCCATTTTCAGATGATGGATTGAATAGTGCTCCCTGAGATGTTCAAAGTTTGGGATTTTTTTTATAACCTAACCCTGCTTTAAACTTCTCCACAACTTTATCCCTGACCTTTCTGGTGTGTTCCTTGGCCTTCATGATGCTGTTTCTTCACTTAGGCCCCTTTCACACGAGGCGGGCTCCGTTTCTACGGAGCCCGCCTTGGTCCGCCGGCTCAGCGGGAGATCAGTCCGTTGAGGGATCGGTCGAAAACGGACAGCGTGTCGGTTTTTGTCAGATCTCCCCCGATCCGATCCGCCAGCGACGGACCTGGACGTAGGGCCATTCGTCTGCTTTTAGCGGATCTGACCAGGTCGGATGTCAGCGGACATGTCTCCGCTGACATCTGACGCTCCATAGACTAACATGGAGCACCCGTTCAGGTCCGCCGTCAAAACTGACAGGCGGACCTGAACGGTCCGATCGTGTGAAAGGGGCCTAAGGTTCTCTAACAAACCTCTGAGGGTTTCCCAGAACAGCTGTATTTATACTGAGATTAAATTACACACAGGTGGACTCTATTTACTAATTAGGTGACTTCTGAAGGCAATTGGTTCCATTAGATTTTAGTTAGGGGTATCAGAGTAAAGGGGGGCTGAATACAAATGCACACCACACTTTTCACATATTTATTTGTAAAACAAAATTGAAAACCATTTATTATTTTCCTTCCACTTCACAATTATGTGCCATTTTGTGTTGGTCTATCACATATAATCCAAATAAAATACATTTAGGTTTTTAATTGTAACATGACAAAATGTGGAAAATGTCAAGGGGTATGAACACTTTTTCAAGGCACTATAACTGGCCTTTGCAGCAAAGAGCACATGGAAGGGTGACCCATTTCAAACAAAACCAAAGAAAATTCCCAGCTCAACTCACTGACTAGCCTGCAACCAACTGAATTATCCTGTCTAACAGTTTACGTTAAAAGTAGGGGTTTAGTTTCCAAATATTTGCCAATACATCCGTAAGCTGCAGAGCCTCTTCATGGCACCCCAGAATTATCTGAAGTCCTAACTATAAATTTTGAAAGCCTCCACAGTGGAAGCACATTAAAATGTAGTTAGGACTACAGCTAATACCAGGGTGCCATGAAGAGGCTCTGCAGCTTACGCATGTATTTGCAAATGTTTGCAAACTAAATCCCTGTTTTTAATGCATACTGTTAGACAGGATAATTAGTTTGGTTGCAAGCTGGTCGTTAAGTTGAGCTGCAAAGGCCAGTTATAGGTGGGGGCAGTGGCCATTTGTTTGTACTGTTGGAATACCTGTGCCTTTAAGGAGGGGTGGCTCCCTCCAGGCTCACCTGCCCTCTGCCTATCCATTATAATGCATGTGCTTCCACTGTGGAGGCTCTCCAAATTTAGAGTTAGGATAGCAGATAAGGATGAGTTTGATGTTCAGGTCGAACATCGGGTGTTCGCCCGATCGCTGAAGAGCGAACATTACGGGGCGTTCGGGGCAAATTCGAGCACTGAGCACATTCGAGTTTCCACCAATCCCTGGCGAGGCAGGGCCCAGAAGATGGTGATACATCCCATAAATTCTCAGGAACCTGGTAGTTTGGGAGCAGAGGCTGGGGTCCAGTCATCTTGAGGAGACCACTGTGCTGGGGGCTCTGCCACTGGGGCAGAAAAAAGGAGCGAGAGAGAAAGAGAGAGAGAGAGAGAGAGAGAGAGAGAAAGAGAGAGAGAGAGAGAGAAGTGGGAAGCTCCAAGTCTTCACTCAGCCCACTCTCAACTAGGCTTAGCTGCAGACATCAAGCCAAGCAAGGAACATGCTGCCCAACAGAGAGGCCAGTGAAGCTGCTTTCTGGATTTGAGAACCTACTTGAAGGGTACTGAGTGAGTACCAACCAGCATCACACTTAAAGCTACAGAGAGGACAGTTTCTGGGACCAGGGGGATGCTCAAGTGCAGAACAAGTCAGCCAGGAGCACCCCATCCTATCTCCTACTAGAGTAGCCAGGTGCCGTGCAATACAGCCAGGTGCTGTCTCTTTAATGTACTTTTGCTTGGAGCTGTGCTATGGCTGCATCATCACTCCCACTGTTGCAACTCAGCTCTACAGTTTGGATTAGAGTAATCAGAGACATTAGCAGGTCCTCATTTGGTGTTCAGAGTTTATAGTTCTTCAGGTTCTGGGTATCCCATATACCCCAATCCAAAGTGCATCTTTCTCAAATAAACACAAAAAAAAAAATAAAACCCTAGACTGTTTCTTAAGCCATTTGGAGAGTGTGGAAAATTCTTGTTGCCTGGCTGTGGGTGCTGTGAGGGGGAAGAGGGCCAAAATCCAGCGGCTCTTTCGGGGGTAGCGCTGCACCATTATAATAGTTTTTACTGCATTAATCATATCTTCGGAACAGGCAATATCTAAAATTCTTTGCTATACATATGGTCAATGCAGCTAGAATGTGCATTCCCACTCCTTGGTGAGGTCAGACAGTGCCATCCATTAAAGATTGGTTTGTGAGCCTGAACTGTGTTTCGGAGATGGAGTTGATGATCTATGCTTCTCAGGATAGGTTGGCAACTTAAGTTTATATCACAATATCCCACTTTGATGGACGCTTAGTCACTACTGTCCATCTAACCGATTTGTCTGGGGAAGGGTGGTGTTCTGGCTTTTCACAGCATTCCTTACCCTTTCCTCTCCCCTTTTTTCCTCTTCATCCTCACCTCATTTTCTCTCTTTCACAAATTTTCTTTTCTTTCTTTTTCCTCTTATTAAATCATTTAATTATACTGCTTTGCACTGAGGAACTTCTAATGTGCAGGGACTCTTGTGCGCAGCACCTCTATATGATTTGGTAATATTTTTCTGCTATACTTTGACAATGTCTTTGTATTTGATCCTGTTTGTATTGTTCTTTTTTTTGAAAAATGAAACCATCTTTTGCTACAATATTCATATTCAATCCAGAGATATCCTCCGTATTAAGTATTTTTCTGCTCCTAGATGTCCTTAATATGATGGTCAGCATCATTCATCCCACTTCCTCTGAGCCCAGATTATCCTAGACCCTCTCCAACCAGCAACTGGACAGTGAAAGGAGAAGCAGCACAGTAATAAGTTAATTTATCGGTCACTCTGCTTTTTCCTCCCAATCCTCATAGACCTAGGCTGGCTTCTTACTGGCTGAAATGGCCAGGCTGCCTTGAGATTGGCTGGTGGGTGTTTAACCCCCACCTGGAGAGTGAAACTATTTGCCAAGACCCCACCAAGGAGAATGGGGTCCCCAAAGGTGCAGGGAGAGGCAGAGTTTGGTAAAAGAGGGGAAAATGTCCCCTTTGTGCTGCATGCGAGACTGCTGGTGTTTGTGTGTGCCTGCTGGGAGTAGTGCTGTGCAGCCTGCTGTCTGAAGACAGAGGTGTGCTATGTCTAGATTGAAGTCCATATGCTACTGGCTCAGAAGATTGCTTCAGGGCTGAGGACTGAGGGTTGCTGTACAGAGACTTTGCTACTAAAGGCCCGTGAAAAAGTGATTTGGTTGCTGCTGATGGAAAAGAAGCTACAGGATCACTTGGTGTTCAAGCTATTGCCTCGTGCTATGTGCCAAAGCTGCTGCTGGTGTACCAAAAGCTGCATAGACCACTGGCTGAGCTGCAGTTTCCAAAGTGTTCCAGTGTTCAGCTGATTCCGCTGATCATGGATGTTTAGAGAGAGAGGAAAGAGGACCAACTTTTAAAAGCTGCAGAAAGCAGGCTCAACAAGGAGGACCAATAAAGGACTGTTTGGGACAAAGACCAACAACATCCTTGGCCAGAGGCCCTTGGCTACCATCTTTTTTACCCAACTGAGCCTTCCAATGCCAGGGCCCAATTAATGGCAGGATTGCAATTAGTGAAACCCTGCCCTAAGGTTTAGACAGCGCTTATTGCGTGTAGACAGGTCTTACATAATCCTTTGTAGTGCCTCTCCTGACAGGGCTTTTGCCTTTTATAAAGCCGATTTAAAAGTTCCAGTTGTGTCGTTGTCCCAGTGTACAAGTACAGGAGAGGATCCTCACTGGAAGACAGGCAGAGGGACCCAATACAATCTAGGTGCTCCTCCAGGGGTGGAACTACATTTATATCTGCCAAGAATTCAACTTTAACGAAAGCTGCAAATTTAAAGTGGAATGAAACTCTCTCAATCAACAATAACTTTTTTTCCCTTATGCTGCAGGCAACATTAAATAGATAGGAAGATATATTGTATTTACATGTTTTAAACTTTTTTTTTACATTTCTTCAGTTGCTTCCTGGTTTCTAGCCTAGGCCAAAATGATGTCATATATCCCAGGAGTCTTCATTGACATTTTTGTCTTCAATCTGGAGGGACTTTCTCAGCTAAGCACACCCTCTAGCCAACATGCCCGAGTGAAGGGCAGATGGATTCCAGGAAGTAAATTCTACATGAGTCATCTGTCCTTACCCAAGATGGCAGTGGCTAGAAATGCTAGGTTGGTTGTTTTTCAAAGTAATTTCTCAACAAAATAAAGAATGGAGAGATGGATGTATGGCTCAGCACACTCTAAATATTAAAAAAAACGAATGAAATAGTGTTTTAGTTTGTGGTGCTCTGATACCATTTAGTTCCACAATGAGACTACATTTAAATTACATGAAAAATTATATAAAAGTATACAATTAAGCTGTAAAGAATACATGGAATATGTGCTTCTCTTGCCCCCCAATGCGGTGATCACTGCTGTAATACAGAGGAATTGCCCACTGAAAAATCTGAAGACTCTAACATTTTGGGAGTGTTGATTCCCTGGTTTCCTCTGCAGCATGCTATGGTTCCTCCAACTATCCATTGGGTCACTAATGGACACAGTAGTAACATCGTGGGGAATCGATCCACAGAGCAGAGCAACAAAAAGTATGTCACCAGCGCACCAAGTGTTGTGTTTGTGGAGGAGTTCCCATTTTTAAAAAAAAATTAAAAGTCAACAGCTACAAATACTGCAGCTGCTGACTTTTAATAATCGGATACTTACCTGTCCCAGGGTCCAGCGATGCGGGGGATAGAAGCCCCGCTCGTCTCCCCCTCCGTTCGGCGGCGCTGGCATTGCAACTGTGGGCGCCGGGCTGGGGCTGTTTTTTTTACTTTTTTTTTTTAGGCACATTCATATGCTTTTTTTTTTTTTGGGTGGAACACCACTTTCAGGGGGCAATTCTGTTTTTTTTACAATGAAGATTGGTGGAATGGGCAGCAGGAGAAATGAGTATTCCATGTATTCTTTGCAGTTTCATGATCTACTTTCTTAGAAAACGAGTTACTCTAATATGCAAAATTTCATTTAATTTCATTATTTGATTGGGTATACAACTACTTTAACCACTTGCTGACTGCACTATAGCCGAAAGACGACAACAAAACAGTCGTCCAGTTCAGCAGTCCTTTCCTTCCACGCCGTTTCTGTGGGAGGAAAGGAGAGCCATTAAGCCTGTCAGCACATTGTTTACACTGATAATCAGGGAACTGATCATCAGTCCCCTGATTATCGGTGCAGCCCCATCAGTGCAGCCTATCAGTGCCCATCAGTGCCGCCTATCAGTGCCCATCAGTGCTGCCTATCAGTGCCCATCTGTGCTTCCTATCAGTGCACATCAGTTAAGAAGAAAAACATATTTTGTTATTAATAAATGCCACCAAAAGAAAGCTCTAAAATGATAAAAATGTAATATGGGTACAGTGTTGCATGACCTTGCAATTTTCATTCACAGTGTGACAGCACTGAAAGCTGAATATTGACCTGGGCAGGAGGGGGGGTTAAAGTGCCCAGCATTGAAGTGGTCTGCTAGCTCTAAAGATATAGGTGTTTGCAATGGGTGAAGTTACACTCACACATATTTTTTAGCTGCACCCTTTTTTGAAACCCTTGCCATAAAGTACTTGGAAACACAGAGGAGGAAAAAAAATCACTGAGCCGCGCGCAGGAAACATAATCTCATTTTCTCACTTTCATTTTGTAATTGGCAGATACAGATCTAGTTTGACAGATGGCACCAGGCTGGAATCCCCTTTGCTAAATGATGAGTAAAGTCTAATTTATCTTTTCTTCTGCAGTCAAGTCAGGACTCCGAGTCTCCGAAGCCTCATCACCGGTGATCATAGTTAAAACCTAATATAAAACGCGTACCTAAGAAAAATTATGTTAGACAATATGAGAAAAATCCAATATTTTTCATTTCAGCTTAGAATCATAAACATTTATTACCTTGAAACCTTTAGTGCGCTGACCGGAAAAAAAAATGTATTTTTTTCCCTTTGAAATTTAGGCTTGAGCTGGATGGATGAAATATGATACTGTAGACCTGTGGAGCGGTACAGATCTTTAAAGAGACACTGTCACTTTGTCTATTCGGGGCAAAAGGGGACTGTCTGTGAAAAAGCCTCCCCCTTGAACCCCTTATATTGACCTCTCTAGCCATCCCTGCCCCCCTTTCCTCCATTGCACCCAACACCACAATACCCGGGTGTCAGAGCCTAAGTGACAGCGTCCCTTTTAAGTAAAACTGTTTGAATTGCTATGTGTGGCCTGGCCGGTGTTTATTAAGAAGAATTTGAGTATTTCATTCTGATCCTTCAGGGTAAAAGAGCAATCTGAGTTATGGGAAGGAGTAGTAGCCAGTTTAGGATTGGCACAGTGGTGGTCAGGAGATTGCGAGTCCTGATGGTGTGGTGGCCTGGGTGGAAGACTGACCAAAAGCTGCATCGCCCATCTTCCCCCGGGGACTGGGCTATTTTTATTCCCAGTATTTTGGGGACCTGGCCTGGAACCACGATACGCAAGGCCTTGCGATTTTTTTCGATTTGGCTGCCTTCCTAGCCTGCGAGGGGAATCAATCATTGCAGTGAGTGTCATTAGGAGGTGGTGCTCAACACTGTCACTTCCACATGGTCTTAGTATCAGTACAGGGATAGGAGTCACTGTAATGTGGACATTTCCTTCTGTTGGTTAGTCAAGATGACCTCCAATCAGAAGGGGGTGCTTTACCAAAATTCTACAGTGGCTAAATTGCTGAATATTGGGTGTGGCATAAAGGAGTATGGTTAAATAGAGTCCTACACAGTACCAATGGGAGAATCTACCCAGGTTTGATTTGGCAAATCTTGTTTGCCTTTTGTCAAATTTGAAGTCTCTGGGGGCAAATTTTGTTTTTGAATTCTGGCAATTTTTAGATCTAACAGGCAAACAACTGCTAAAAATGTCATAGAAAGCTAAGCACCGCTATAAGGAAAAAATCAAGGCAAACATTTTTTTTTAGATACCGTACAGCGCAAAGAGGGTCATGTGGTTTCAAGGGAAACATTAAGAATGCACAAACAGTCCAAATCGGGGCCCAACATTTCAAGTCCTTAGCTACTAGCCAGGCCTTAAAGCGGAGTTCCACACAAAAATGGAACTTCCGCTTTTCGGAACCCTCCCCCCCTCCGGTGTCACATTTGGCACCTTTCAGGGGGGAGGGGGGTGCAGATACCTGTCTAAGACAGGTATTTGCACCCCCTTCCGGCATAGACTCCCATGGGAGTCTATGCCTCTTCCTGTCCCTCCGCGCTGTCTCCTGGGAAACACACAGCTCCCAGGAGAGAGCGGGGACCAGTTACGATGCGCAGTGCGACTCGCGCATGCGCAGTAGGGAACCGGGAAGTGAAGCCGCAACGCTTCACTTCCCGATTCCCTTACCTAGGATGGCGGCGGCAGCTGCCGAGAACCGAGCGGGTTCTCTGCGTCGCCTGCCGACATCGCTGGACCCTGGGACAGGTAAGTGGCCATTTATTAAAAGTCAGCAGCTGCAGTATTTGTAGCTGCTGGCTTTTAATATTTTTTTTTTTTTGGCGGTTTAGGTGGACTCCATCTTTAAGAGTTACTCGCCACCAGTTGCCCCACCCAACACCTACCTTGCCCTGCCCCTAATTCCGCCCCTAAACATGCCCTCATAAGTTACTGTATCTGATGAAATGCCACTGTTAAATGTTTTATGCAGAATTAAGTAACAAAAATAAACATTAACAACAACAACTTTAACAATATTAACATAAATCATATTTCATTGATCTGACTGTGATAAATAAAATATGATTGGCTACTATAGGCACTGTACACATCATTACAGCCTTGTTAAGTTAATTTTTTAATGCTATATTAAATATAGCATTAATAAAAAAAGTTTGTTTATGTATCTGTTTGACTGAAGTTGATGACTATATTTATTTAATTGAAGATGGGAAAAAAATGTGTTTGACCAAAAGAAAGTTACCTTTTTGCATCCGCCACCTTTATGCAAGATCTACGGTGCTAATGGAACGTCTGGCCTTGGTACCAACACTGTGTTTGCAGCAGTGATAAAGAGTGCAGTGTATGTTTTCCTTCAAATTTTCTGAAGATGAGGGCAGAAGAACGCCCCACAAGACTTGAATGTAACTGAAATAGGACAATGAATAAATCTGCACAGCCGCTATTATCAGCAACATAACTGATGTTCCTGTACTGGCCCATTTCCACAGCAGAGGTCATTATATAAATGATTTCAGGGTTACAGTGCTCAAGAGGAACTTCCAATCATAAAAAGAGAGGCTGGAGTGGGTATGTAACTGCACAGAGAAATTAAGAGCTCTTTGGCCTAAATATAGATAGAAATTGTATGTGCTGCTGTGAGTTTAACTGCCCGGGGACGGCAGGAGCCTCTTTTAAAACCATGGTTAAAGCTGGGCAGAAATTTCAAAGACTTTCACCATCACAAGTCTGCACATAAAGCTGACATTTAGCTTACCCTAAAGCGCAGCGCTACTCTAATGCATTGCGTCTGACCGCACAACAAAGGAAATGGCGGCGAATGACTTGCTTTGCCTGCAATGCAAAGGTATCTTAATTGCACCTGTCCTGTCCAAAGAAACACAGGTCAAGCCGGCCAAAAGTAGCCTCAGAACTATCATCCTCATTGTATCATTGTATGTATATTTTCATATGGGGGAGCACAGGATCACCTGCCAGCCATATTGATATTTGGTAAAAACAAACAGTCCTATTTTCAAAAAACAGGCAAACAGAAATCACCTTATCCTTAGCATCGAAAAACAAACAGAATAGTCCATCAGCTTCTGGTGCTCAAAAATAAAGGCTTGGCTCACCACCTGTAAAACTTTCATACCATACAGGATTTAAAGTCCCTGCCTGGTCCTGGGGTCCTATAGAAGTGGTCCCCATAGCTAAGTCAGGGGCCGGATTTGAACCTGCAAATTCTGTTGTGTCTGGCAGTGTCTCTTCCTGCTGGACCACCTGGAATGCTGGACACATCCCTGAACAATTCCTTAAATAATCCTATCTTGAACCTTGTTTGTCTTGAACCTTGAACCCTTTGCTCCTCCCATAAACTTCCTATTAAAGCCATGCTTTTCCACTTCTGGTTTGCCAGATTAGTATGCTCCCTCCAGCCAATATCTTGTTCTTGTCACACCTGCTGCCACTAATATCTTCTCTATCAATTGTTACCAACCCTTGGCCTGTTCCTCCACTATGCTTCTGCTTGATCCCAACCTGCAACCACTCGTTACTAACCTTTGGCTTGTTTACTGACTATGCTTATGCTTATCCCTAACTGTTATATCTGCTACTGGGCCGCAACTTGCTCACCTCTTGGTGGGGTGATCATGAGGACTGCGACCTGGTACTAAGACTCCACACCTCAGGTAAGCCCCCATCATCTGCCAGGATGACCTGCTAATAATTGTGTACTTATCCTGCTGGTCTGGTGGGTGGCTCGCTACTGCTATAACTACTTGTCTCTGAGCCTGACTCCAGATCGTGCCACACACATAGTCCTCACACTGCTGTGTCCTGCTCAACTTTACCTCACAGACACCTTCTGACTGCTTCCTTCTTCTTTTCAGCTCTCTCTTGCAGGCAGGTTAACCCTCACAGGACCACTATCCCCATAGTCAGGGTTGGACTTTGGGTCCCACCCAAAGTCTCTCTGAGCCTCCAAATTCTGGGTCTAAAATAAGGATTTTCCACCTGAGAGAACTGTGTGGCAATCGCCCCCAGGGAGCGCTGCTGAGAATGACCCAGTTTCTCCCTTGCTAGTACAAGGGCTGCCATTCACAAGTACAGTTCCATGCACACAGACAATGTAGGCTTAGTCTAGGGTCTTTTTAAAATTATTTGCTGAATGCCTTGAAACAGGAGAGGGATAAAGGGGGTTCAGGATACTCAAAAACTATATTAGAATCAACAGGACAGACTTCTCAGCACAAATCCGTATAGATCGTACTCACAATGTCCTATCAGCTGTCTGTCACCCAACTTCCAGAGGTAGATCCTCAGTGAGGAAGACAAAAGATCCTTCTCCAAACCAAGACTTCAGGTGAGTGCCCTCTAACAAATCCTCTTTAGTAATGCTCTCCAGGTCCTCAGCCCAGCACCTGCCAATGCCCAACAATTCCTGTCTCACGATAGCTGCCTCGGGGGGAATTGGAACCCTCCTAGCATTGAAAGGAAACTCTGGAAAGGCCCCACAAGCATATACCACCTCTGTAGCCACCTTCTGGGTGCCCCCTTCTAGGAATTGGCTGAAGCATGGTAAATATTCATCACTGGATCTCTGACTCTCCCTACACTATATTCTAGACGCTTCATCCAGAAGTACTGTAGGATAAATCAATCACCCAGCCTAGGAAATCTTCACTAGACAAAAACAACAATTCACTGTTGCATTCACTAAGATAAAAAACGAAAATTAGCCTAATTAACAACCTAAATAGAGGAGGGCACTACAACTGTAAATCATTTTTTTCCTCTCACCACCCCAGGACCCTTCACTCTGCATGGGTTAGAACCATTGAGTACTCCATAAATGTCTTTTATCACCCCCCCTTAAAGGGACCACAACCTAAATAACTGGGACACATCTCCCGTCAAGGACCCATCCCAGGAGTCCTGTACAATATGCAAACTTAAAACTGTATTAAAGTAAAAAAAAAAATGTAATATACAGTGGAGCAAAAAAGTATTTAGTCAGCCACTAATTGTGCAAGTTCTCCCACTTAAAAAGATGAGAGAGGCCTGTAATTGTCATCATAGGTATACCTCAACTATGAGAGACAAAATGTGGAAACAAATCCAGACAATCACATTGTCTGATTTGGAACGAATTTATTTGCAAATTATGGTGGAAAAAAAGTATTTGGTCAATATTAGGGATGAGCTTCGTGTTCGAGTCGAACCCATGTTCGACTCGAACATCGGCTGTTCGACCGTCCGTCGAATTGCGAACGATATGGGCCGTTCGCGCCAAATTCGTGTGGCGCGTCACGGCCCATAATTCACTGCGGCATCGCAGTGCATTGCTGGCTGATGATTGGCCAAGCATGCACTATGACCCGCATGCTTGGCCAATCACAGCGCCGTCAGTAGAGAGAGCTGTAATTGGCCAAAGCCAGGGTGGCTTTGGCCAATTATGGCTCAGGGGATTTAGTACACACCCCACACTATATAAGGCCGCCTGCACGGCGGCCCTGTGTAGTGTGTGTTCCGGTGTGCTGAGCGATAGAGAGAGAGAGAGACAGTGTCATTTGATTTGAGTTAGATAGATTAGGCAGAACAGTCAGTCAGTTAGCTGCACTTACAGTGTATTGTGTATATATATGCATCCCAGGTGTTGCATATATATATATACACTGTATTCAGTTTAGCTAGATCCGTTCCTGTTATCTTCTATCTAGACTATTTACATTCAGTGCAGTGTGTCCTGCTCACAGTGTTCAGCTAGATCCGTTCCTGCTATTTACATTCAGTACAGTGCTTCCTGCTCACAGTGTTCAGCTAGATCCGTTCCTGCTATTTACATTCAGTGCAGTGCGTGCTGCTCACAGTGTTCAGCTAGATCCGTTCCTGCTATTTACATTCAGTGCAGTGCGTCCTGCTCACAGTGTTCAGCTAGATCCGTTCCTGCTATTTACATTCAGTGCAGTGCGTCCTGCTCACAGTGTTCAGCTAGATCCGTTCCTGGTATTTACATTTAGTGCAGTGCGTCCTGCTCACAGTGTTCAGCTAGATCCGTTCCTGCTATTTACATTCAGTGCAGTGCGTCCTGCTCACAGTGTTCAGCTAGATCCGTTCCTGCTATTTACATTCAGTGCAGTGCGTGCTGCTCACAGTGTTCAGCTAGATCCGTTCCTGCTATTTACATTCAGTGCAGTGCGTCCTGCTCACAGTGTTCAGCTAGATCCGTTCCTGCTATTTACATTCAGTGCAGTGCGTCCTGCTCACAGTGTTCAGCTAGATCCGTTCCTGCTGTTTACATTCAGTGCAGTGCGTCCTGCTCACAGTGTTCAGCTAGATCCGTTCCTGCTATTTACATTCAGTGCAGTGCGTCCTGCTCACAGTGTTCAGCTAGATCCGTTCCTGCTATTTACATTCAGTGCAGTGCGTCCTGCTCACAGTGTTCAGCTAGATCCGTTCCTGCTATATACATTTAGTGCAGTACGTCCTGCTCACAGTGTTCAGCTAGATCCGTTCCTGTTATCTTCCTACTGACAGGCAGGCTTGTCTGGTTACAGTATATAAAGCTACCTGAAGAAAATTACAGGTGTTCTTTTTGATCCTATTAGTACCACGGTCAGGCAGCTAGACTATTTACATTTAGTACAGTGTGTCCTGCTCACAGTGTTCAGCTAGATCCGTTCCTGTTATTTACATTCAGTGCAGTGCGTCCTGCTCACAGTGTTCAGCTAGATCCGTTCCTGCTATTTACATTCAGTGCAGTGCGTCCTGCTCACAGTGTTCAGCTAGATCCGTTCCTGCTATTTACATTCAGTGCAGTGCGTCCTGCTCACAGTGTTCAGCTAGATCCGTTCCTGCTATTTACATTCAGTGCAGTGCGTCCTGCTCACAGTGTTTAGCTACATCCGTTCCTGCTGTTTACATTCAGTGCAGTGCGTCCTGCTCACAGTGTTCAGCTAGATCCGTTCCTGCTATTTACATTCAGTGCAGTGCGTGCTGCTCACAGTGTTCAGCTAGATCCGTTCCTGCTATTTACATTCAGTGCAGTGCGTCCTGCTCACAGTGTTCAGCTAGATCCGTTCCTGCTATTTACATTCAGTGCAGTGCGTCCTGCTCACAGTGTTTAGCTACATCCGTTCCTGCTGTTTACATTCAGTGCAGTGCGTCCTGCTCACAGTGTTCAGCTAGATCCGTTCCTGCTATTTACATTCAGTGCAGTGCGTCCTGCTCACAGTGTTCAGCTAGATCCGTTCCTGCTATTTACATTCAGTGCAGTGCGTGCTGCTCACAGTGTTCAGCTAGATCCGTTCCTGCTATTTACATTCAGTGCAGTGCGTCCTGCTCACAGTGTTCAGCTAGATCCGTTCCTGCTATTTACATTCAGTGCAGTGCGTCCTGCTCACAGTGTTCAGCTAGATCCGTTCCTGCTATTTACATTCAGTGCAGTGCGTCCTGCTCACAGTGTTTAGCTACATCCGTTCCTGCTGTTTACATTCAGTGCAGTGCGTCCTGCTCACAGTGTTCAGCTAGATCCGTTCCTGCTATTTACATTCAGTGCAGTGCGTCCTGCTCACAGTGTTCAGCTAGATCCGTTCCTGCTATTTACATTCAGTGCAGTGCGTGCTGCTCACAGTGTTCAGCTAGATCCGTTCCTGCTATTTACATTCAGTGCAGTGCGTCCTGCTCACAGTGTTCAGCTAGATCCGTTCCTGCTATTTACATTCAGTGCAGTGCGTCCTGCTCACAGTGTTCAGCTAGATCCGTTCCTGCTATATACATTTAGTGCAGTACGTCCTGCTCACAGTGTTCAGCTAGATCCGTTCCTGTTATCTTCCTACTGACAGGCAGGCTTGTCTGGTTACAGTATATAAAGCTACCTGAAGAAAATTACAGGTGTTCTATCCCAGCTTAGTGCAGCTACAGGCCATTAGTATGTCTGGAAGGCCAAGAAGGAGAGGCAGACAGTCACAAGCCAATAAGAGAGGGCAAGCAGGCTCTGTGTCTAGTGCTGGTCGTGGAGACGGTGCATCCTCATCAGCACGTGGCCATGGGACACGCTTGGCCTTTTTTTCGGCAGCTGGCCGTGTTGAGCCGCAACATGCGGAAGACTTGGTCGAGTGGATGACCAAGCCGTCCTCATCCTCCTCATCCTCTCTCACCCATGCCCAGGGTGCTTTGTCTGGCAAAGCAGCGGCCTCTTCCCTCAGCTCAATGTCATCAGTGACTCCTTCCCTAGCTCCACCATGTCCTCATGAGGATTCCCTCGAACTGTTTGACCACAGTGTTGGGTACATGCTCCAGGAGGATGCCCAGCGTTTGGAAGGCTCTGATGATGATACTGAGCTCAATGAAGGCAGTAACATGAGCACGGACAGAGGGGGTGCCCAAGAAGGACAGCAATCTGGCAGTCATGCTCCCCCTGCTGCAGCATACTGCCAGGTTTGCTCCAGTGATGAGGAGGGAGGGGATGATGAGGTCACTGACTCAACGTGGGTGCCTGATAGGAGAGAGGAGGAGGAGGAGGAGGAGGAGGAGGAGGAGGTGGCACATCACCAACTAGGCAGGATGCCCTCCAGGGGCCAGCCTAAGGGCAGCACATTGACTGCATCACACCCCAAAGCTCCACATGTGCAGGGCGCTGCAGTCTCTGCGCGTTATTCAAAAAGTTCTTTGGTGTGGGCCTTTTTTGAGACGAGTGCATCAGATCGCACCGCTGCTATTTGCAATATATGTCTCAAGCGTATCTCGCGTGGCCAAAACATCTCCCGCTTGGGTACCACATGCTTGACCAGACATATGTTGACCTGCCATGCAGTTCGTTGGCAAGCGTATCTAAAAGACCCACACCAAAGAACAAAGACGATCTCTCCTTGCTCCTCATCAGCTGAGATTTCCAACCCCACTAGACCTTCAGTCCTCTCTGCGACCTGCAGTGAGAGGAATGAAGGTGTAGAATTAGGTGTGTCACAGCCAAGTACTTATGGGCAATCTGCTTTTGGTACACCGACGTCAGATTGTACCAGGCAAATTTCCCTGCCCCAGCTGCTGCACCGCCGAAAGAAGTTTGCTCCCAGCCATCCACATGCCCAGCGGTTGAATGCTAGCTTGGCAAAATTGCTAGCACTTCAACTGCTGCCTTTTCAGTTGGTAGACTCTGCCCCCTTCCGTGAGTTTGTGGAATGTGCGGTTCCTCAGTGGCAGGTACCCAAACGCCACTTTTTCTCACGGAAGGCGATTCCGGCTCTCTACCGGCATGTGGAAGGCAATGTCCATGCCTCGCTGGACAGGGCGGTCAGCGGTAAGGTGCATATTACCGCTGACTCATGGTCCAGCAGGCATGGACAGGGACGTTACTTAAGTTTCACGGCGCATTGGGTGACTCTGCTGGCAGCTGGGAAGGATGCAGGACAAGGTGCAGTAGTGTTGGAGGTTGTTCCGCCACCACGCCTCCAAAATGCTGATTGTGACACACCTCTCTCCTCCACCCCCTCCTCTTCTTCTTCCTCCATGGCCTCTTCCTCGGAACCAGCGGTGCTCCGTAGGCGTTCAAGGGGCTACGCAAGTACGCAGGCCAAAAGATGCCATGCGGTGCTTGAGCTGGTGTGCTTGGGGGACAGGAGCCACACTGGGGCAGAGGTTCTGTCAGCTCTGCAGGGGCAGGTTCAGAGGTGGTTGACGCCACGCCAACTTAAGGCAGGAATGGTGGTTTGCGACAATGGCACCAACCTCCTCTCTGCCCTCCGACAGGGACAACTGACCCATGTGCCCTGTTTGGCTCACGTCCTTAACTTGGTGGTGCAGCGGTTCTTGGGCAGGTACCCGGGCTTACAGGATGTCCTGAGGCAGGCCAGGAAAGTCTGTGTGCATTTCCGCCGGTCATATAATGCCAGTGCTCGGCTGACGGACCTCCAAAAGGAGTTTAACCTGCCCAAGAACCGCCTAATCTGTGACATGCCCACCAGGTGGAACTCGACGTTGGCCATGCTGCAGCGGCTGCACACGCAGCAGAGGGCCATCAATGAGTACCTGTGCGACTATGGCACCAGGACAGGGTCAGGGGACCTTGGTTTTTTTTCCCCACGCCAGTGGGCCATGATCAGGGATGCATGCACTGTCCTGTCACCATTCGAGGAGGCCACGAGGATGGTGAGCACTGACAGTGCATGCATCAGTGACACTGTCCCCCTTGTCCACCTGTTGGAGCACACGCTGCGTGGAATAATGGACAGGGCACTTGAGGCAGAACAGAGGCAGGAAGAGGAGGACTTCCTTAGCTCTCAAGGCCCCCTTTATCCAGACAGTGTTCCTGCGTGCCCGCCGATCACACAGGAAGAGGACGAGGAGGAGGAGGAGGAGGAGGAGGAAGATTGTGTCAGTATGGAGGTGGAGCCTGGCACTCAGCATCAGCAGTCTTTAAGGGATCAGTCCCAAGGAACACATGGACTTGTACGTGGCTGGGAGGAGGTGGCTGCGGACGTTGTTGTCCTTAGTGACCCAGAGGACTCCGGACCGAATGCCTCAGCAAACCTACGCTGCATGGCCTCCCTGATCCTGCAAAGCCTGCGTAAGGATCCTCGTATTCGTGGTATCAAGGAGAAGGACCAATACTGGCTGGCAACCCTCCTTGATCCACGTTACAAGGGTAAGGTTGCGGACCTTATCTTGCCATCGCAGAGGGAGCAGAGGATGAAACATCTTCGGGAGGCCTTGCAGAAAGGTCTGTGCAACGCGTTCCCAGAGACTGGGAGGTTACAAACTCCTGTTTCTGGACAACGTGTTGCTGAGGCTTCGGTCAGTCAAAGAAGGAGCGGTGGAGAAGGTGGCCGTCTGACCGATGCGTTCAGACAATTTTTTGGTCCGCAGCCCCAAGGTATGATCGGTTCCAGCAACCATCGCCAGCGTCTGTTTTACATGGTGCAGGAATACCTAGGGGCAAGATCAGACTTGGACACCTTTCCCACCGAAAATCCTCTGGGTTACTGGGTCTTGAGGATGGATCACTGGCCAGAGCTTGCACAGTATGCAATTGAGCTACTGGCCTGTCCTGCATCCAGCGTTCTTTCGGAACGCACATTCAGTGCTGCTGGAGGCGTGGTAACCGATCACAGGGTGCGTCTGTCCACCGACTCGGTCGATCGGCTGACCTTCATAAAAATGAATCAGTCTTGGATCACCACCAGCTACCAAGCACCTGATGCAGATGTAACCGAATAATTTTTTTTGAAATCTCAGATCCCTTCAAAGACTGCCTATGCTGATGCTGAGTGACTATCCCTGAGTAATTATCCTCTTCCTCCTCAATCATCACGCTGATAGCTTGTAAGAACATTTTTGGTTCTGGGCGCCACCACCAGTGCCTAAGGCACAATTTTTCAGCCCCTGTTTAACAGGGGCGTGTAATTACAATTTTTGATGTAATACTTTGCAGCAGGGCTCGTTCCTGCATTCCAACTAGAGTGTCTGTGAGGGGTTGCAGTGTTGTGGCACCAGCACCAGTGCCTAAGACCCAATTTTTCAGCCCCTGTCTAACAGGGGCGTGTAATTACAATTTTTGATGCAATACTTTGCAGCAGGGCTTGTTCCTGCGTTTCAACTAGAGTGTCTGTGAGGGGTTGCAGTGTTGTGGCACCAGCACCAGTGCCTAAGACCCAATTTTTCTGCCCCTGTCTAACAGGGGCGTGTAATTACAATTTTTGATGCAATACTTTGCAGCAGGGCTCGTTCCTGCGTTCCAACTAGAGTGTCTGTGAGGGGTTGCAGTGTTGTGGCACCAGCACCAGTGCCTAAGGCCTAATTTTTCAGCTCCTGTTCAACAGGGGCATGTAATTACAATTCTTGATCTAATATTTCACAGCAGGGCCCTGTGAGGGCTTACAGTGTTTTGGCCACAGCAACACCTAAGGCCCAAATTTCTGCTGAGTATATAGGGCAGGACCCTACTTTCAAACATCTAACTTACAAACGACTCCTACTTGCAAACGGAAGGAGACAACAGGAAGTGAGATGAAATCTACCCCTAAGGAAGGGAAATTCTCTCCTGTAAGAGTTAATATGGGAAAACAATTTTTCCTTTCCACTGATGCTTTCCAATCCTTGTTCCACAAAAAAACACAAATTTTCAAAAAACATTTTTCATTGGGACAAAAAAGTGAGGTGAAATCTTCTGAAGAGGAGGAAAGACGCAAAACAAATGTCACAGGGGTGATAACCCTTCCCTATGTTTTCCAAAAAGCTTAGAAAAGATTTTTTGGCTGGAGCTAAACACATTAAAAATGTTCAAAATTACAAACAGATTCTACTTAACAACAAACCTACAGTCCCTGTCTTGTTTGCACCGCCTGTATACTGCTGTTCAGAGTATATAGGGACCTTTCCTTATTTTAATTTGGGTGCGGGGTTCCCCTTAATATCCATACAAGTCCCAAAGGGCCTGGTAATGGACTGGGGGGTACCCATGCCGTTTGTCTCACTGATTTTCATCCATATTGCCATGACCCGACATGACATTAAACCCGCAAGCAGTTTTAAATGAGATTTTTTCCTTTAAAAATGACATTTGGTGCAGGGACTGTTCTAAACATGGGAAACACGCGTCACTTTACAGGCATACTATAGACACCCCCCAGGTACGATATTTAAAGGAATATTTCACTTTTTTTTTTTTACTTTAAGCATCATTAAAATCACTGCTCCCGAAAAAACGGCCGTTTTTAAAAGTTTTTTTTGCATTGATACATGTCCCCTGGGGTAGGACCCGGGTCCCCAAACCCTTTTTAGGACAATACCATGCAAATTAGCCTTTAAAATGAGCACTTTTGATTTCGAACGTTCGAGTCCCATAGACGTCAATGGGGTTCTAACGTTCGTGCGAACTTGCGGTCCGTTCGCGGGTTCTGGTGCGAACCGAACCGGGGGGTGTTCGGCTCATCCCTAGTCAATATCAAAAGTTCATCTAAATACTTTGTTATATATCCTTTGTTGGCAATGACAGAGGTCAAACGTTTTCTGTAAGTCTTAACAAGGTTGTCACACACTGTTGCTGGTATGTTGGCCCATTCTTCCATGCAGATCTCCTCTAGAGCAGTGATGTTTTGGGGCTGTCGCTGGGCAACACGGACTTTCAACTCCCTCCAAAGGTTTTCTATGGGGTTGAGATCTGGAGACTGGCTAGGCCACTCTAGGACCTTGAAATGCTTCTTACGAAGCCACTCCTTCATTGCCCGGGCGGTGTGTTTGGGATCATTGTCATGCTGAAAGACCCAGTCACATTTAAATTTCAATGCCCTTGCTGATGGGAGGAGGTTTGCACTCAAAATCTCACGATACATGGTCCCATTCATTCTTTCATGTACACGGATCAGTCGTCCTGTTCCCTTTGCAGAGAAACAGCCCCAAAGCATGATGTTGCCACCCCCACGCTTCACAGTAGGTATGATGTTCTTTGGTTGCAACTCAGCATTCTCTCTCCTCCAAACACGACGAGTTGTGTTTCTAACAAACAGTTCTACTTTGGTTTCATCTGACCATATGACATTCTCCCCATCCTCTTCTTGATCATCCAAATGCTCTCTAGCAAACCTCAGATGGGCCTGGACAGGTACTGGCTTAACCAGGGGGACACGTCTGGCACTGCAGGATCTGAGTCCCTTGCGGCGTAGTGTGTTACTGATGGTAGCCTTTGTTACGTTGGTCCCAGCTCTCTGCTGGTCATTCACTAGGTCCCCCCATGTGGTTCTGGGATTTTTGCTTACCGTTCTTGTAATCATTTTGACCCCACAGGGTGAGATCTTGCGTGGAGCCCCAGATCGAGGGAGATTATCAGTGGTCTTGTATGTCTTCCATTTTCTAATAATTGCTCCCACAGTTGATTTCTTCACACCAAGCAGCTCGCCTATTGCAGATTCAGTCTTCCCAGCCTGGTGCAGGTCTACAATTTTGTTTCTGGTGTCCTTTGACAGCTGTTTGGTCTTCACCATAGTGGAGTTTGGAGTGTGACTGTTTGAGGTTGTGGAGAGGTGTCTTTTATACTGATAACAAGTTCAAACAGGTGCCATTAATACAGGTAATGAGTGGAGGACAGAGGAGCCTTTTAAAGAAGAAGATACAGGTCTGTGAGAGCCAGAAATCTTGCTTGTTTGTAGGTGACCAAATACTTATTTTCCACCATAATTTGCAAATAAATTCTTTCAAAAATCAGACAATGCGATTGTCTGGATTTGTTTCCACATTTTGTCTCTCATAGTTGAGGTATACCTATGATGACAATTACAGGCCTCTCTCATCTTTTTAAGTGGGAGAACTTGCACAATTGGTGGCTGACTAAATACTTTTTTGCCCCACTGTATTGTAGCTTACCAATTTTTAGATGCGGTGGCTGCATTCATTTTCTTTATATGGGATTTCCCCAGGGTTAGAAATGTAAAAGCCAGCATACAGTTATACAGTACAGAAAACTCCAGGACTTCATCTCTGCAGAAAAAACATTTCTTCCATTCTCGTGAGCCAGGTAAGTCTGTAAGTAGTAAGTGAGCTGTAATCAATATAATCCATTTATTTACCCACCAGAATTTCCCGGGGACTCAGGATTGCCTTGATCATGCTCCTCATCCCCAGTAGTGCAGTCTGCCCGACACTCTACTGGTGCCTCGGCCACCAACATGGTGCTGCTGGACTCTAAAAGCCAGAAAAGGAAAGCTGGCCCAGTGCCCAAGTATTGCCAGGCAAGTGCAATCGGATAAATAATCCAACAATGCAAAATTGAGGTGACCTCAAACACTCCAGCACAGCAAAATCTGCACTTGATCCTTTTGCAGGAACCCAATACTATATATACACCATAACACATGATTAAATTCTGCAGCGTAAGTGTGTGTGGACTTAATGCACTGGGGTGCCAATTAAAATGCAAAGCCTAAAATACCATTTGTTCTCATTCACACCAGTGGGTGCATGTTAACTATGCGCCATGTGCAGTGTTGTTACAACACATTGCAGTGCTTGCTTTTTTTACATTGCTATTTAATTCTATACCGAGAGTGTTTTGCTATGCATTGCAGCATGTTAGAAAGGACTGTGCAAGCATGCAACATATCTTAATTCTTTGCAGCACACACAAACGCGGAGCATCTATGTGCTGAGACTGCTTTGGGCAACACTCTCCATTGCAGCCCAACAAGGTTGGTGTGATTGTGAACAAGATTGGTATTAGGTAGACGCAGCATTGGTCCGATGTTGCATCTATTCCCTGCCAGCTCTAAGGCTGAGAACTGAGCGATTAAACACCACCGATCACTTGGTTCTCAGTGCTCCCCGAGAAGAGAGCTTGTGATTGTCTCTGCTTTGCCCCCCCCCTCCACTTCGCTCACTGGAGTGCTGGGCTGTGGAGGGGTCAGGAGCGGCTGACTCAGTCTCTCAGCGGCTTGCTGAGAGGCTGAGCTGGGTGCCGCTCCAGACATGTGGGTGGATCCATATTGTCCCAATCTTGCCTGAGACTAGACCGGCTCTGTGATGTCAGCTGACAGCGGGCTCACAGGAGAGCAGAACAAACTAAACTCCTGTCATCCAAAGGAGAAGTACAGCCAAATGAGCTTTGGTTATACTGCTCCTTTAAACCCAGAACCAAAAATTTAATATACCGGTAATGCAACTTACAAATTCTTACATGTGGTGGCTGCATTTGTTTTCTTAAGGCTTTCTTTCCTTTCTTTCTTTCTTTTTTTTCACACCTGCCAATAATTGTTTTTTAACTTCAATAGTTGTTTTCAACTTCCTGCTAGATGAATAGAAAGGAAAAAGCCTAAAAAAGAAAACAAATGCAGCCACCACATCTAAGAATTGATAAGCTGCAAAATATTATATTTTTGGTTTGTAATACTGCTTTAACCACTTACTGACTGCTGCGCGCCGATATACGTCGGCCCAATGGCAGATGGGCGTACCTGTACGTCCCCTTTAAGAGCCAGGGCTAGCAGGCACGCGTGCGCCCGCCGCATACAGCGTGACTGTGCCCGCGGGACCGGCAGACTCGATGTTCGCCTGTCTCCCGGCGATCATGTCACGGAGCCACGGAACGAGGAAGTGCCTATGTAAACAAGGCATTTCCCCGTTCTGGCTTGTGTCATGACAGAGATCACTGTTCCCTGTCATCGGGAGCAGTGATCGCTGTCATGTGAGTTGAAGCCCACCCCCCTTACAGTTAGAATCACTCCCTAGGACACACTTAACCCCTTCATCGCCCCCTAGTGGTTAACCCCTTCGCTGCCAGTGTCATTTACACAGTAATCAGTAGACGTGCATTCGTTTTCGTCCAAATGCATTTTCGTCCGAATTTCTGGTATTTTTGTTATCGTTTTAACAAACGATAACGAACGTGCAGAGTCCGAAAACCGAAGCATCCGACATAAACAAATGCTTCATTTTCGTTTTCATTGCGACAACAGTATGGATAGAAGATTCTACATGACGCTGACAATAGCGATCTGTGTCCATCGAACCTGTGGTCGAATGTGCCTAACCTTAGCTCTATTAGTCCAAGATTATTCTACATAGAGAGAAAAGTTTCAACATTATAGAGACAATAGCAAAAAAGGTTGAATGTGCCTAACCTAACTCTATTAGTCCAAGATTATTCGACATAGAGAGAAAATGAAGATTCGACGAAGTAGTCGCCGGGAGCGCACACTTATGGTCAAATGCTCCACTCATAGGCTATAGAAGAATTCTAATGTTGGTTGACTAGTAATAATAATTAATAAATATAATTATTACTAGTGTCATACAACATTAGAATTCTTCTATAGCTTGTAGGCGGAAATGTACGATTGCGACGCCGTACAGTTTAGCTGCTCCGTCGAGTCTTCTTAGAACATTCGACAGACACCATAAGCCTTCAATGACAGATTCGACCTTAAGTATTTCGGCTTTTTGGACGAATGCATTTTTTAACGAAACAAAATAAATAAAAACGAACTTCAGGAGTAACTAAATAAAATTAATTTTTTGGACGAAAACGAAATTCCGAAACAAAGTATTTCAGTTTGCACATGTCTAGTAATCAGTGCATTTTTATAGCACTGATCACTGTATAAATGATAATGGTCCCAAAATAGTGTCCAATGTGTCCGCCATAATGTCGCAGTCCCGATAAAAATTGCAGCTCGCCGCCATTACTAATAAAAAAAACTAATAACAAAAATGCCATAAAACTATCCCCTATTTTGTAGACGCTATAACTTTTGCGCAAACCAATCAATATACGCGTATGGTGATTTTTTTTACGAAAAGTATATAGAAGAATACATATCAGCCTAAACTAAGGAAAAAAGTAGTTTTTTTATATATTTTGGGGGATATTTAGTATAGCAAAAAGTTAAAAATATTGCGTTTTTTTCAAAATTGATACTCTTTTTTGGTTTATAGCACAAAAAATAAAAACCGCAGAGGTGATCAAATACCACCAAAAGAAAGCTCTATTTGTGGGAAAAAAAGGATGTCAATTTTTTTTTGGGTGCAACGTCACACGGGCGCGCAATTGTCAGTTAAAGCGACGCAGTCCAGAATCTCAAAAAGTGCTCTGGTCAGGAAGGGAGTAAAGTCTTCCGGGGCTGAAGGGGTTAATTTGTGCACAACATAAATATAAAGGTCACCTTTTTATTGCAAGTGTATGTGTGCACATTCTATAGCATCCTTACCCTCTGACATCTGACTTGAAATATACTTGTTATTTCTCAGTGCTACTGCCTGTCAATCTCTTGTGTCAGACTCAGCCAGGCCAGGTTGTTATAGAAGTGCGGATGCACTTGACTTTGATCCACTCCAGCAGAGCCTGCTATGAACAGATTACTGAGTGCATACACTTACTGAGATGACTTTGATCCAACCCAGCTCCAGAAGAGAGCCATAGACTCCAGAAGGCCAGCAGTGCTTCAGTTGGCTCCGAACTAAGCTAGCCATACACTAACTGAATTTTATTTGAACATTTTCAATCCAGGTACACCCGCTGAATTTTGTAATTGTTAGTGGGGTCAAATCGACCTTCATTTTTGACCACAGTGAGTGATGAGAAAATTCGAATATGCAGGAACGGATGGAAAAAATTTCTCGAACAAATGAATTTTTTACAGTCCACAGTGTATGTAGTTTGCATTTGGTTAGGTCCATTCATTCCAAAATCAACTGTAATGCCCCGTACACACGGTCGGACATTGATCGGACATTCCGACAACAAAATCCTAGTATTTTTTCCGATGGATGTTGGCTCAAACTTGTCTTGCATACACACGGTCACACAAAGTTGTTAGAAAATCCGATCATTCTGAACGCAGTGACGTAATACACGTACATCGGGACTATAAACGGGGCAATAGCCAATAGCTTTCGTCTCTTAATTTATTCTGAGCATGCGTGGCACTTTGTGCGTCGGATTTGTGTACACACGGTCGGAATTTACGCGAACGGATTTTGTTGTCGGAAAATTTTATAGCCTGCTCTCAAACTTTGTGTGTCAGAAATTCCGATGGAAAAAGTCCGATGGAGCCTACACACGGTCGGAATTTCTGACAACAAGCTCCGATCGCACATATTCCGGCAGAAAGTCAGACCGTGTGTACGGGGCATTAGAAGCAAACAAAAGTTTGATGTACTACAACATTTGTCAAATTGTCAAATGTAGAGTCAGATTTTTGAATGTTTGTACGGATGCTCGATCAGCTTTAGTCTGAACACGACCCCATTAGTTTTCCAGCCAAAGCTGCTAATCAAGGTAGAGGTGCTGAGCCTAATGACACACTCGCTGCTTTCACCCTACTTGTGATTAGCAATGTGGGGGATTTTTGCAGCGATGGCGTTGTCAGTTGTAACCAATTTTACACCACCCCTGTGGGCAAAGAAGCTTGGGTAGTGGTGGTGTTTTTTTAAAACTGAGGCATGAGAGCACGGCGTGGTCAGTTTTCTGGCTGTGCTGGGAATTTAGCCTGCTCTCCTCCAAAGATCAGACTTGTCCTGACACCCCCCCCCCCCACCACCACCACCCCTGTACAACAAATTCCCTGGGAAGGCCAATGTAATGTTGCTTCTCCTCCCCCAGCTCTCTATGCAGCTGAGAACAGAGGGAATGTGATCACTTGTAAAAAAGGATAAAAACTTATTTATACAGTTTTTTTTAATATCTATACAGTACAAAAATGTTTTGCCTTTCATTTCTATTCTTTCTATTCTATTTCATTTCTATTTTAAACTGAATGGGTTGTTTTAGACAAAAAGTTATACTTTAAACCAGTGGTGGCCAACTTGAACATTAGAGAGGGCCTCAAATGCGGCCCCAGACACTTCCAGAGATCCGCAGCACGTTTTCACACCTTAACACCCAAGAATTTCTATCCTGCTGCATTTTTTGGCAATATCTCGCAATGCACACTTAAGAAATCAGAGTTCCATAACCCCCAGCATTGGTGTCAGTGAGTGCAATAATTGATAACCTCCACTATTGGTGTCAGTGAGTACAATAATAACCCCCAGCATTGTTGTCAGTGAGTGCAATAATAATCCTTAGCAATGGTGTCAGCAAATGCAGTAATAAAATGATTCAATTCAAACTTGATTTTATTGTAAACCTGTATGCTCTGACGAAGGCTCTGGTCGAAACACGTACTATAGATGTGGCACTGCTGTTAGTGCCAAATAAAGATTTGTAAGAAGAATCAGTCCTGTTGCAGGCATTTCTTGCTAAATGCAGTAATAATCCCTAGCACTGTGTCAGTGGACACAATAATAACCCCCCCCACATTAGTGTTAGTGGATGCAATAATAACCCTGAATATTGGTCTCAGTGTACACAATAATAATCCCTAGCATTGGGTCAGTAAACGTAATACTAACCCCAGCACTGGTGTGAGTGGGTACAATAACAACCCCCTTTGCTGGTGTGAGTAAATACAATAATAACCCTCCACTATTGTTGTCAGTGGATGCAACAACGTGGAGCTGGGGAATGGGGGTCCATGATCCTGTGTGAGTTCGGACATGTTGGTTTAGAGCTAACACAATGCTTGAAAAAGAGTAAGTATACAATGCTGGCATCAGGATCTGGATCTGAACCTGGGATTTCTGCGGTGTCTGACTGTGGCTCTTTTTGCTATGCTACCTGAGATGCTGGACAGCTCTGCCGGATTCCTTGGACAACTTTGCTCTGTATCTTGTTTCTGGTGAACCTTGAACTCTTTTTCCTACCATGAACTTCCTTTATAAGCCTCTGAACTTCCTGTTTGCCAGATTATTGTGCTCTCACTCTCCAGTCGATATCTTGTGCCTCTGCACAGCTGCTACTGTCTTTATCTTCGCTACCACTCCCCTTGGCTTTATCATTGACTACACTTCCTCCTGACACCATCCAGCTACTTCTTATTACTGACCTTTTGAATTGTTCAATGACTACACTTCTGCATGTTCCCTATCTGCTTTCTTTGGCTACCTGACCCCCAACTTGCTTTCTTCTTGCAGAGTCAATCCAGAGGGCAGCGATCTGGCAACAAAACCCATCTCCACCAACAGGAGCTCTGGTGAACATTGGCTAGTGTTTAGACCTCATGCCTTGGGTGAGCCTGCGTCATCTGCTACGGGGATCTGCTTGTGTATTCATCCAACTACTTTGTGAACATCTCTACTGCTACAGCCACTGGCCCCTGAGCCTGATCCCAGACCGTGACAACTGGGGAGGAAGAGAGTTGAGTGAACTTTTTCCTTTTTCCTGGATGGGTCACTTTAAAGTGATGTTGTAAGCACTTTCAGCAGCTGATTTGATAACTTACTGAGTATGCAGCTTCCTTATCTTTTAATCCTTGCTTATGCTCCATTGTAAGCTAGCATCATGAACCTGCCCCAGGTTTCAAGGTAGGCTCCTTTTTCTTGCAACATTTATGGAGAAACCCTTGCCTACTACTAGACCAGACTAGACTAGAGTTGTGTATGCCTACACTGTGTGCAAAAAAACCCCAACACAGCCCCATAGCCTAAGGTACTCCCCTGCTTCTCTCTCCTTATCTCCCCACCCCTTCTCCAAGCTAACAAACTGGCTCCAGACTGCACTGTCCACTGTCAGATCTTGTCTGGGTGGACCGCATTTTCAGGGAAGCAGCACTTAGAAAGCAAGAGCCAGCAGCAATGAACGTTGTAAATTGCAAATAGGGAATGTTCAATTTATTGTGCTTAATGTTTTAAAATATAAGGCTCCATGCACACTGAAGCTCAAAAAATCTTTTTTCTGGACGCCAGATTGCTGGCAGAAAACACTGGTTGAAAAACGTGCTTTTAACAGCGTTTTGTACTAGCGTTTATGAGCGTTTTTAATAAAAATACACAAGGGACACTCCAAAAATCCCACAATGCATTCCAAACTCCCACAATGCATTGAAAAAATAGAACGCGAACGCTAATTAACGTTCGTTTATGAGCGTTTATCGGCGTTTGGCGTTTTTTAGCGGTGAAAAACGGCACTTTGAACGCGAATTTCTGGCATTCAGAAAAAAGTCCATAAACTCCACTGCTCATTAACGCTATGTGTGCATGGACACATAGGCTAACATAGAGTGGAGTTTATGGGCTTTTTAAAAAAACGCCAATAAACTGCAGTTTATCAGCTCCAGTGTGCATGGAGCCAAACTAAAGGCATTACTTTTATTTTAGTTTTGGACAGAGTGGCAGAGGATTAGAACACTTATTAGGTTTTTATTGCTAAGGGGCATTCTCCCTCTCTATTTGTCCTGTTTACTGTTATCATCAAAAGTGAAAGTAAAATAAAATCCCAAATTCGGGGAACTCTTCCTATGGGCAATAGGTGACCTTGGGGGGCCCCAATGGATTTCCTTAATTTGCAGGGATTTCCTCTCACTTCCTGTTCTGGCTATAGGACAGGAAATAAAGGTAAGTCTCCTCAATAGAACACAGATGGCAAAACAAAACCTGACAGGGGTTATAACTAGGGTTTTCGCAATACCACTTTCGTAAGACCGAGTACAAGTACCGATACTTTTTTCAAGTACTCGCCGATACCGATCACCGATACTTTTTTTAATGTCATGCGACAGTGGCACTAATATGCAGCACTGATGGGCGGCACTGATGAGGCGTGGATTGTGTCAGTAGTTGTTTATTGTTTTTATTTTTTACAATTTTTTCTTTTTATTATTTTTTACAATATATATATATATATATATATATATATATATATATATATATATATATATATATATATAGATATCTATAGATATCTATAGATATCTATCTATCTATCTATCTATCTATCTATCTATCTATCTATCTATCTATCTATCTATCTATCTATCTATCTATCTATCTATCTATAGATATATATATAAATATATATTACAATGCTTTCTTTTTTTTGGGGGGGGGGGGGGGAGTGGATAGTCAGTGTGAGTGTTTTTTTTTTTTTTTAAATGTTTTATTATTTTTACAATTTTACTTCAAAATATTTATTTATTACAATGTTTTTTTTTTTTTTATTCAACCCTGTTGGGGGGTAGGGGGGCTTTGGTGAGATGTCAGGGGTCTAAACTCCCCTTTGAGACATGGAAAGGGACTGAGGACTGAGATTCCCCAGTTTCTCAGTAGCCTCAGCTGCACTAAAGATAAATGGACTGGAGACAGCGGCTCCTGTTCATTCATAAACGGAAGCCCTGTAAACACAGTTTACGATGCTCAGTTATGAATGGACAATCAGTGATCACTGACTCTGTGCTTTCAGAAAAGGAAGGAGCCAGTAAATGACAGATTTACCAGTACCTTCCTCCGATCTCCATACTCTGGGCCAGGGGGGGTGGAGGAGGATGGGGGGGGGTCCGGCTGCGCACAGAGAGCAGGGCCGGAGGAGGACAGGGGGGGACTGGAGGAACCCATGGAAGAGCATAGAGGAGGACAAAGAGGGGAGCCGGAGGAGGCTACAGAGGATACTCAGGGATGATCGGTGCAGTGGCGGGGGAAGTTATAATCACAGATCTCCCTGTGTGGCTTTCAATAAAGCAGCTGAAAGCCATGGAGGGGAGAGGAGGAGAAGCGGCTGTTAGCTGCTTTATCGAAAGCCACACAGGGAGATCGGTGATTATAACTTCCCCCGCCGCCGCACTGATCACCCTTGACTGTCCAGGTATCGGATTAGGCATCGGGAGCATTTGTACTCCTGCAAATGCTCGGTATTGCCACCGATATTGATACTAAAATCGGTATCGGTGCAACCCTAGTTATAACCCTTCCTTATTCTATCTGAAATGAAAAAAGTTTTGCCTTTAGTGTTACTTTAACCACCTCCCGCCCACCGTATTGTCAAATGACGGGCAGGGGGCACCTCTCTCACTCTGGGACGACGTCGTCCCACTCTCGCCATGCTTGCACGCTCGCGGGGGGCACGCAGCACTGCGATTAGTGGTGTGCTCTGTCCCTGGGACACGGTGCATCACCGATCTCAGTAAAGAGCCAATGACGAGGCTCTTTACCCATGTGATCAGCTGTGTCCAATCACAGCTGATCACATGTAAACAAGGAAAATCTGCATTCCTCTCCTCACACTAATGGCGTGTGAGGAGAGGCGATCCGATCAGCGGCATTTCCTCTCAGTGGAGATCTGCACAGGTAATCAGGGAACTGATCATCAGTGCAGCCCCAACAGTGTCCAGCAGTGATGCCCATCAGTGCCCATTGATGCCAGTCAGTGCCCATTAGTGATGCCAGTTAGGGCCCATCAGTGATGCCAGTTAGTGCTGCCTTTCAGTGCCCATCAGTGCCTGCTCATCAGTACCGTCTATCAGTGCCGCCTATCTGTGCCACCTATCAGTGCCGCCTCTGTGCTGCATATTAGTGCCACCTTATCAGTTTCGTCTCATCTGTGCCCATCAGTGCTGCCTCATCATTGCCCATCAGTACAACCTATCAGTGCCCATCAGTGCTGCCTCATCATTGCCCATCAGTACAGCCTATCAGTGCCCATCAGTGAAGGAGAAAAATTACTTATTTAGAAAAGTTTATAACAGACAAAGAAAAACTTTTCTTTTTTAAATCTTTTTTTTTTTTTTTAGTTAAGCAAAAAAAAAAAAAAAACCCAGTGGTGATTAAATACCACTAAAAGAAAGCTCTATCTGTCTAAAAAAAAAAAATAACATTTTTGTTTGGGTACAGCGTTGCATGACCGCGCAATTGTCATGCAAAGTGAGACAGCGCTGAAAGCTGAAAATTGGCGTGGGCAGGAAGGGGGGTAAAATGGCCCAGTAGGCAAGTGGTTAAGCTAAACAACCATAAAAGTTTATGACTACTTTAACTCCAATCTTTCTGCATGGCATTCTACTGAAAAACACATTTTGTGTGGTCCAAAAACACTGGCAGACTGACAGTTTGGGTCTTATGATCTCACAACATAAAAAAGGGTTGAGCACTTCTAGTCTGCAGGATTTCAGTAAATAGAAGGCACTTTGCGTTTAATATTGTGCATCATTCTTATTTAACACTTGTCACAGAAATGGCTGCTAAGTGCTTCCTCTGAAATAAAGTTTGTAACAGGCTGAAAATGGCGCTGAACTTCATCCACCCCCATAAACAAACATGGCTTCAGGAGCAATCCACATATTCATATATTCTTTCTCTGCCTCTGGGAGCAGATTGGCCGTTTCCCTGCTATCACGTACGGGTTATTGGAGTCATTGTCATTTTTCTAGCCCTTTCAGGAAGAAAATGAAACTTTCGCCAGACGAGCAATACCGGAGCATCTGCTGGGTCGTGGGATTGCTTTACATATCCTGCTTTATGGCTTTTACAGTTTTTGGTGATATCATCTATCTTAGAGGCCACACGTTAAGCAGTGGGGTAGCAGGAGAAGAATTTTTAAAGAAGACAGGAAGACTGATTGTTCTTCCAGTTGTTATTTCTGACCACGGGGGGAGGTCAGGCAATTGTGAAGCAGAACTTCAGCCACAGATAACAAGATGAAAATGAATAGTCCATTAAAAAAATAAAAGAAAAGAAAAAAATGTAAAAATTGAATTTGCCGCAATATTCAGCTTCAATTCAGAGATTTTTCCCCACAGTCCTTTTGCCACTAGATGTCCTCACTCATCATTCAACAGTGAAAGGAGAAGAAGCATAGTGATGAGTTTATCTCTTAGATACTGTGCTCTCTCCTCCTATCAACATGCTCTTTTTCAGCACATCAGTTGGTGCAGATCAGCTGAGAGTAAAGATGGCCAAAAAAGTTAGAGGGTTTTTTTAACTAGGCGACGGGGGAAGAGGGCCCAGTGCGGAACATATTCCAGAGGGTAGTATTGGGGGCATTAGTGATAGGTTGACTAAAGCACATAAACCCGAGGTAAGTATTGCGTCAAGTCCTAGTTGCAATCTCGGAACACCCAATAAGATGCGACTGGTCTAAACTATGTGGCATGTTTACCAATGCCAGGAGCCTGGCGGACAAGATGGGTGAACTAGAGATACTGTTGTACGAGGAGGATTTGTATTTTGTGGGAATTTCAGAGACCTGGTTCAACAGCTCTCATGATTGGCTGGTAACCATTCAAAGGTATACCCTTTATCGCAGGGATAGAGAGGGTAAAAAAGGGGGAGGGGTATGCCTATATATCAAAAGTAATGTACAAGTGAATGTGAGAGATGATATCACTAAGGGAGCAAGGGAGGAGGTGGAATTCTTATGGGTAGAGCTCCAAAGGGATGAAGCTAAGGGGAAAATATTACTGGGAGTATGCTATAGGCCCCCTAACCTGATTGAAGAGGGGGGGGGACGGATCTCATATCACAATTTGGATTAGCAGCAAAGATGAGAAGTGTTATCATAATGGGGGATTTTAATTATCCAGACATAGACTGGGCGGAGGGAACTGCGCATTCTTCTAAGGCTCGCCAGTTCCTAAATGTCTTACAGGACAATTTCATGGGTCAGATGGTAGACGCACCAACTAGAAATAAAACATTACTGGATCTACTGATTACCAACAATACAGACCTGATCACGGATGTGGAAATACGGGGCAATTTAGGAAACAGCTATCACAGGTCAATTGGCTTCAGTATAAATCAAACAAATAGGAAACATAAGGGGAATACAAAGACACTGAATTTCATAAGAGCCAACTTCCCTAAACTACGATCCTTGCTAGAAGGCATAAACTGGGATAAAATCTTAGGAACAAAGAACATGGAGGAGAGATGGGTTTGCTTTAGGAGCATATTATGTAAGGGCATTAGCCAATGCATCCCATTGAGTAATATATTTAAAAGAGTGAACAAAAGTCCTGGATGGCTTAACTCTAATGTAAAAATGCATATAAAAGCAAAGGAGAAGGCCTTCAAAAAATACAAGGTTGAGGGTTCATCATCAGCATTCAGACTTTATAAGGAATGCAACAAGAAATGTAAGGGTGCTAAGATAGAACACGAAAGACACATTGTGGAGGAAAGCAAAAATAATCCCAAGAAATTCTTTAAGTATGTAAACAGTGAAAAAGGGAGGACAGACCATATTGGCCCCATAAAGAATGAGTAAGGACATCTGGTTACAAAGGATGGGGAGATGGCGAAGGTATTGAATTTATTCTTCTCCTCTGTCTTCATGAGGGAATCGGGGGGCTTCGGTAACCAAAACTGCAGTGTTTATCCTCATGACACATCACAGGAAGCACCTCCATAGTTAAGGACAGAATTAAAATTAGACTTGGGAAACTTAACATTAATAAATCACTGGAACCAGATGGCTTGCATCCGAGGGAACTTAGGGAAGTCAGTCAAGTAATTGCAAGACCATTGTTCCTAATTTTTACAGACAGTCTACTGACTGGAATGATACCAGCTGATTGGAAAAAAGCCAATGTAGCACCAATATTTAAAAAGGGCCACAATACATCCCTGGGAGTTACAGACCAGTTAGCCTAACATCAATAGTATGCAAGCTCTTGGAGGGGATGATAAGGGACTATATACATGATTTTAGTAATGAGAACAGTATCATTAGCAGTAATCAGCATGGATTCATGAAGAATCGTTCTTGCCAAACCAATCTACTAACCTTCTGTGAGGAGGTGAGTTGCCATCTAGATAAAGGAAGGCCCGTAGACGTGGTGAGTCTGGATTTTGCAAAAAAATTTGACACAGTTCCCCATAAACAATTACTGTACAAAATAATGTCCGTTGGCATGGACCATAGGGTGAGTACATGGTTTGAAAACTGGGTGGTGATAAATGGGGAGTACTCAGAATGGTCAGGGGTGGGTAGTGGGGTCCCCCGGGGTTCTGTGCTGGGACCAATCCTATTTAATTTGTTCATAAACGACCTGGAGGATGGGGTAAACAGTTCAATCTCTGTATTTGCGGACGATACTAGGCTAAGCAGGAAAATAACTTCTCCTCAGGATGTGGAAACCTTGCAAAAAGATCTGAACAAATTAATGGAGTGGGCAACTACATGGCAAATGAGGTTTAATGTAGAAAATGTAAAATAATGCATTTGGGTGGCAAAAATATGAATGCAATCTATACACTGGGGGGAGGACCTCTGGGGGTATTTAGGATGGAAAAGGACCTGGGATCCCCTGCAGCCTCAGTGTGAGAGCCCGAGTGCTTTCACACTGGGGCGGTGCGCTTGCAGGACATTAGAAAAAGTCCTGCAAGCTGCATCTTTGGAGCAGTTTAGGAGCGGTGTATACACCGCTCCTCCACCGCCCCTGCCCATTGAAATGAATGGGCAGAGCTGCCGAAGCGCCTGCAAAGCGATTCAGCAGTGGTGCTTTTTGGGCGCATTTAACCCTTTCTTTAGTCGCTAGCGGGGGTTAAAAGCGCCCTGCCAGTGGCCAAAAAGCGCCGCTAAAACAACGGTAGAGCACCGCTAAAACTTTAGTGCTAGTGCGGCCGTGCTGTGAGTGTGAAAGGGGTCTAAGGGGTTTGTTTATACCGTGAAACAGTGAAAGTAATAATATATATTTCTTATATCATATACATAATAATAAATACACCCAGAAGTAGGATATATGGGCATTATAACTAGGAGTCAGACATGAAGCTATATGAAGGGTGGGAGGGAGATATAAATCTTTTATATTAACCGCTTATGTAGCAGAATATGTAGCAGAATACATATTGGCCTAAATTGATGAAGACATTTGATCTTTGAAATTTTTTTATTGGGAATGTTTTTTAGCAGAAACTAAGGAATATAAGGTGAACTCGGAGTGCAAAGCATTGCGCTCGGAGTCCACCCACCTCTCCGCCAATCAGGAAGCGCGGGTCTGTTACCCGTCACTTGACTGGCTGAAAGGACGGGCGCTGCTGTTGGACGCCTATCAGGAGGAGGGGAGGAGATGCATGGAGGACAGGGTATGTGTCGGTCAGACGGCGAGCGGGCGGGGGGGTCACAGTGGCAACTTTTGATGGGCACAGTGGCGGTATTTGGGGCACAGTGACAGCATTTGATGAGAACAGTGGCTGCAATTGATGGGCACAGTGGCGCCATTTAATGGCACAGTGGCAGCATTTGAAGGCACAGTGGGGGCATTTGATGACACAGTGGCGGCCTTTGATGGGCACAATGGCAGCATTAGATGGGCACAGTGGCTGCATTAGATGGGCACAGTGGCAGCATTTAATGGGCAAAGTGGCTGCAATTGATGGGCACAGTGACTGCATTTTATGGGCACAGTTTCTGCAATTGAAGACACAGTGGCTGCTATTGATGGCACAGTGGCTGCAATTGATGGGCACAGTATCTGCATTTGATGGCACAGGGGCTGCATTTGATGGGCACAATGAAACTGCAATTTATGTTTTTTTAAGTATTTTTCAGAATTTTTCAGTTTGTTTGCCCCCCCCGAAAAAAAAAAAAAAGTTTGGAGCACCAGCTGCCACTGATGTGAAGTTTTCTGAGTCTGTCTGTCACTACCCTGCCCTGTTATGTTGTGCCCATAGCTCATAGCTCTACTGTAAGAGCGGCAAGGATGTGGAATTCCCTTCCACAGGTGGTGGTCTCCGCGTGGGGGCATCGATAGTGTCAAAAAACAATTAGATCAGCACCTGAAGGACTGCAACATACAGGGATATACAATGTAATACTGACATATAATCACACACATAAGTTTGGACTTTATGGACTTGTGTCTTTTTTTGCATATACTATGTATATGCAAATGATGTGGTGGCTCATCAATATATAAACAGTGGTGAGTGAGTGCACTGCATTCACTATTCTGTAAAATAGACCACTGACCCCTGCACAGTATACACTATGTTATACATTATATTCCTGACCCCTGCACTGCCTTCACTATGTTGTACATTATATTCTCAAGCTTTGCACTGCATTGACTATTCTGTGCAACATACTGCTGACCCCTGCACTGAATACGCTATTTGTACATTATACTCCTGGTCCCTGCACTGCATGCACTATATATAGTGTATATGCAATGTTGTACATTTTATTCCTGACCCCTGCACTGTATATACTATGCTGTACATTATATTATACTTGGCGACAGCATCGTAACTGGTTTTATTACACCTTCAAAAACCTTCAGCCCTTCAGCAGCTACAGCATGTACTCAGCAGAATAGTCAGTGTCAAATGATGGTTTCTAAATATTTTAGGCTCAATGTATCTGAAGTGTAATGGGTGTTTATTACTGCATTTGCTGCAAGAGCTGTTGGGTTGCCGCATTTTAAATAGACTCTAAAGACTAAAAGTTGTATCTAGTTAAATAAATACATACATTATTTTTTATCTTATCACGATAGATCTTCCAATATATACAGTATTTTAAAATGACATTGTATATTAGGTTAATGATATGTCTCTTGAAGAACCACACCCATTTTAAATGAACACCCTGCCCCTATTTAAGGTAGATTCTCCACCTACATTGGATTGCTGGGCTCACAGCAAATCTTTATTATGTATTTTTTATTTTTTTTAAATGTTGGCAACTATGAGATTCAAATATTATTACTTTTAATAAAAGGACCTTGACTATGTACTTATTTTATTTTACATCTATTATGAAAACCCCTCTCCAGAAGAAGTGTACCTGCGAAACGCGTGGAAAGATTGCGGTCCCTTCACAGTTTATTACCTTAATGACTCATGTACTATAATACCATAAGGATTGGTATATGGTCAGTTGGGGTGTTATATAATCTACCCTTAAAGGTGTTAAGATATTCTGATGTTAAACTATTATTGTGGGTGGGTTTTTATACTGCAATAAGGGGTTATACAGTGCATCCGGAAAGTATTCACAGCTCTACATTTTTTCCACATTTTATGTTATAGCCATATTCCAAAATGGAATAAATTCATTATTTTCCCCAAAATTCTACAAACAGTACCCCATAATAACGTAAAAGAAGTGTGTTTGAAATCTTTGCAAATTTATTAAAAATAAAAAAGTAAAAAAATCACATGTACATAAGTATTCACAGCCTTTGCTCAATACTTTGGTGAAGCTCCTTTGGCATCAATTACAGCCTCAAGTCTTTTGAGTATGATGCTACAAGCTTGGCACACCTATTTTTGGGCAGTTTCTCCCATTCTTTTTTGCAGGACCTCTCAAGCTCCATCAGGTTGGATGGGGAGTGTCGGTGCACAGCCATTTTCATATCTCTCCAGAGATGTTCAATCAGGTTCAAGTCTGGGCTCTGGCTGGGCCACTCAAGGACATTCACAGAGTTGTCCCGTAGCCACTCCTTTGTTATCTTGGCTGTGTGCTTAGGGTCGTTGTTGTGTTGGAAGATGAACCTTCACCCCAATCTCAGGTCCAAGACGCTCTGGAGAAGGTTTTCATTAAGGATGTCTCTGTACATTGCTGCATTCATCTTTTCCTCAATCCTGCCTAGTCTCCAAGTTCCTGCCATTGATAAACATCCCCACAGAATGATATTGCCACCACCATGCTTCACTGTAGGGATGGTATTGGCCAGGTGATGAGCGTTGCCTTGTTTCCTCCAGACATGATGCTTTACCATTCAGGCCAAAGAGTTCAATCTTTGTTTCATCAGACCAGCGAATTCTGTGTCTCATGGTCTGAGAGTCCTTCGGGTGCCTTTTGGCAAACTCCAGGTGGGTTGTCATGTGCCTTTTACTGAGGAGTGGCTTCCGTCTGGCCACTCTACCATACACGCCTGATTGGTGGAATGTTGCAGAGATGGTTGTTCTTCTGGAAATAATAATTAAAATATATATGGAGTGGCGCTAAATCTGTTTCTATATGTAACAAAAAATAGGTGCTCTAATGAACATGTAAAAAATAAACTAATGACATATAACATGAATAAAAACAAGTAATAAATGCCACTCGAAAAGTGACCAATCATAATTACATACTAACAAAACCGAATTTAAATAGAATAATTAAAATAACAACAATTAAAATAAATATTTATAAACCTCCAATATGCACAAGAACATTTTTTTCCATTTTAGTGATAAAATATCCTGGTTTTGTATATTTGGGAAATATTGGTGGAATGTGTCTTCTCTTGGATTGAGCACCGGACTGCATGAGTGATTCTTTTTCATTAGATTCTGAAGCAACATAGTAGCACTTCACTAAGAACTGTGTTTATATATTGGTGGAGTCTGACATGTGTTGATTGGAGCCTGTGTAGATATCCGGCTGGTAAGGAGTGAACTTTTCAATGGAAGTGTGGATGTTTGGATGTGGAGACTATTTAGCTGCATGATTTCTGGCATATGTTTGCTGGTATTGTTCCTTAATTATATTTGTATATTGAAGTCTCCTATTTTGCATATCAGTAGCGCCCCCAGTGAATATGTGGACTATTACCCAGGTTATGTCATACCATATGGAATAAAAGTCTGGTGAGACCTACAGCTAACGTCTGTTTGGGTGTGTTGGCCCTATATCCTGGAATCTGCATATGCAGAATATTCAACTGCCTCCTACTATTGGATATTACAGCATCATATACCAGGCTGCTCTCTAATGGCATATTTGGCACACTACTCTCTATCTTAATGATTCTTGTTGGCTCATACTAGGGCACATGCCATCTCTATCTGTGGTCAAGATATAGAGGTCCTGAGGAAGCTGTAATTGTGAAACGTGTCGACTTCTTGACATAGCAGTAATAGAGCCACATAAGAGTAATAATTGACATATTATATATGTATTGAGCTAATGGTTTTATTTTAGAATAAGTATGTTAAACAAATTAAACTTTTGTAATAAAAACAATAGTTTATCACAGAGTAGCACAAAAGTTATTCCCTTTATTTCATGTTCTTCTGGAAAGTTCTCCACTCTCCACAGAGAAACACTGGAGCTCTGCCAGAGTGACCATCGGGTTCTTGGTCACCTCCCTGACTAAGGCACTTCTCCCACGATTGCTCAGTTTGGCCAGGCGGTCCGCTCTAGGAAGAGTCCCAATGGTTCTAAACTTCTTCCATTTACAGATGATGGAGGCCACTGTGCTCATTGGGACCTTCAATGCTGCAGACATGTTTCTGTACCCTTCCCCAGATCTGTGACTCGATTCAGGCCTGTCTTGGAGGTCTACAGACAGTTCCTTGGACTTCATGGCTTGGTTTGTGCTCTGACACGTGCAATTCGTTTAGTTCTGAATTTGTTTTTTAACAAATTAGTTAATTCCGAAACTTCTGAATTTCTGAAATTTTGAATAGCAGAATTTAGAATTTCCGAAATTTAGAATTTCGAATTTAGAAAATTCGGAAATTCAAAATTTCAGAAATTCGAAAAGTCTGAAAATAAGAATGAAAATCTGAAAATTCAAAAGAACGGAAGTCCAAAAATTCAAAAACCCGAAAATCTGAAATAATAACTAACTAGTAATAACTTAACTATTACTAACTATTAAATTCTAGGTATTGGAATTTCCTTTCACATTTGGCTGTTAGTGAACATAATGAATACGAATTTATCTGAAGCTACGAATTATCCGAAATAACGAATGCCATATCTAAACAAATGGAACATAACAATCTAAGAATAATAAATAATAATAAAAACTTTTTATTATTATTATTATTTATTATTAATTTGTTCCATTCCATTTGTTTAGATGCAGCATTCATTATTTCGGATTATTAGTAACTTCAGATAAATTTGTATACGTTATATTCACTAACAGCCAAATTTGAAAGGAAATTTCAACACCTAAAATTTTCGGATTTTCACATTTTCAGATTTTGAAATTTTCTAATTTTATGATTTTTTAATTATCGAATTCCGAATTTCGGAAAATTTGAAAATTGGGGATTTGAAAATTTGAAAATCCAAAAATCAGGAAATTCGGCAATTCGAACATTCAGAATTCAGAAATATGAAACTTCGAAAATCTTGAATTTCGAAATTCAAAATTTCAAAAATCTGAAAATTCAGAAATTCTAAAGTTCGGAAATTCGAAAATTCGAATTTTCGAAAAAAACAAAAAACGAATGAAACAAAAATGAAAAAGAACCAATTTTTTGGCAGTGCACATGTCTAGTTTGTGCTCTGACATGCACTGTTAACTGATGCATTGATAACCAAATCATGTCCAATCAACTGAATTTACCACAGGTGGACTCCAATCAAGTTGTAGAAACATCTCAAGGATGATCAGTGGAAACAGGATGCACCTGAGCTCAATTTTGAGTGTCATGGCAAAGGCTGTGAATACTTATAAACATGTAATTTTTTTTTTGGTTTTTTTCTTTTTAATAAATTTGCAAAGATTTCAAACAAACGTCTTTCACATTGTCATTATGCGGTATTGTTTGTAGAATTTTGAGGAAAATAATGAATTAAATCCGTTTTGGATAAAGGCTGTACCATAACAAAATGTGGAAAAAGTGAAGCGCTGTGAATACTTTCCGGATGCTCTGTATCTACATATGTTCTCCTTTGATGGATGTTGGTTTTATAATCTAGGTTGTTTTTATTGACTATCAACCAACGTCTTCGCGTGGTTGAATAGTCAGTGAATATCAATAAGCATTGATGTTTTTACAACTGTTTGTGTGCAATTTCTAAGTAGGCACCTTAATGGTCCCTTCACTCTCTTGTGACTGCCCTTGTTCATTTTATTATTATTTAAAAAAAAATTGACTCCTCTACAGATCTGTAGTCCACTCCACTGAGCAAACATTCAGTTCTCTCCAGCATATTAGTGAACTTTTAAAAAGATCACTTGTTCGCTCAATGCAGAGTGTGCAGTGATCACCCCATAGAGAAAGTCTATGCTCAAAGAAAGCACAAGCGGTGGCCCAGTTATATCCAGTGGGATTCCCACTCTTATGCCGTGTACACACGGTCGGACTTTTCGGCTACAAAAGTCCGACAGCCCGTCCGACAGACTTTCGACGGACTTTTGGTGGACTTTTGGCGGACTTGCGGCAGACTTTCCAACGAACGGACTTGCCTACATACGATCACACAAAAGTCCGATGGATTAGTACGTGATGACGTACACCGAACTAAAATAAGGAAGTTGATAGCCAGTAGCCAATAGCTGCCCTAGCGTGGTTTTTTGTCCGTCGGACTAGCACACAGACGATTGATTTGCGTCAGATTTGCGGCTGGAAAAGTCAGCTGAAAGTCCGGGGAAGCCCACACACGATCGGATTGTCAGTCGGCTTTAGTCCGTCGGCGTTCGTCGGATTTTTGCAGACGAAAAGTCCGACCGTGTGTACTCGGCATTAAAGTGATACTAAACACACACTGTTTAACCACTTCCAGCCCAGGAAGATTTGGCTGCTGAATGACCAGGCCCTTTTTTGCGATTCGGCACTGCGTCGCTTTAACTGACAACTGCGCGGTCGTGTGGCGCTGCACCCAAACAAAATTGACGTCCTTTTTTCCCCACAAGTAGAGATTTCTTTTGATCGCCTCTGCGGTTTTTATTTTTTGTGCTATAAACAAAAAAAAGCGACAATTTTGAAAGAAAAACAATATTTTGTACTTTTTGCTATAATAAATATCCCCATTTTTTTTTAAAAAGCAATTTTTTTCGCAGTTTAGGTCGATATGTATTCTTCTACATATTTTTGGTAATAAAAATCACAATAAGCGTATATTGATTGGTTTGCGCAAAAGTTATAGCGTTTACAAAATAGGGGATAGATTTATAGCATTTTTATTATTATTATTTTTTTTTTTTACTAGTAATGGAGGTGATCTGCGATTTTTATTGGGACTGCGACGTTATGGCGGACACATTAGACACTTTTGACACATTTTTGGGACCATTGCCATTTATACAGCGATCAGTGCTATAAAAATGCACTGAATACTGTAAAAATGTCACTGGCAAGGAAAGAGATTAACACTAGGGGGCGATCAAGGGGTTAATTGTGTTCCCTGTGTGTGTTCTAACTGTGGGGGGAGGGGACTGACCTAGAGGAAAGGACAGATTGTGATTCCTAGTTATTAGGAAACTCACGATCTGTCTCTTCTCACAAAACAGAAAAAGGATTTGTGTGCTCACACACACACATGTCCCTGTTCTGCCTCTCGTGCCCGCGACCACTCGTGGCCGGCGGTCATCTCGACCGTTGGCCACGAGCATCGGCGTGTGCACCTGCTATCCCGCTTAACCACATCAATACTGGGCACTTTCGCTCCCTTCCTTCCCAGACCAATATTCAGCTTTCAGCGCTCTCGCACTTTCAATGACAATTGCGCGGTTGTGCTACGCTGTACCCAAATGAAATTTTTATCATTTTGTTGGCACAAATAGAGCTTTCTTTTGGGGGTATTTATTCACCCCTCTGTTTTTTATTTTTTGCGATATAAGTGAAAAAAGAGCGGAAATTTTGAAAAAAAAAAACAATATTTTTTTCTTTCTGTTTTAAAAGAAATCCAATAAAATCGAATTTTGTCATAAATTTAAGCCGTCATGTGATCAGGAGGGCCAATCACAGAGCCCTCCTGCCGATTGGAGATGCGCCGTGTCCGAGTGACACGAGCGCCTCGGTATGGCACCGCTGCGCGGGCACGCGCGATCCACCTCCTTCTGAGGGACGTTCCTGAACGTCCACTCAGAAGGAGAGAGCACTCACCTGGCCATTTATGTACATTGGCCAGGTGGGAAGTATTTAAAGAAGCCAATGTATAGCTACGACGGCTCGCAGGATCGTGCCAACCTGCCGCAGTATAATGACGGAGGCTGGTTGGCAAGCGGTTAATATACATTGCCCATTCTTTTTCTGTATGTGGATGATAGCACTGTAATTATTTTAATTAAAGAAAAACAAAACATCTAAGTACCTTTTTTCCTAATCGATATACAGCTATCACATGATCCAGATCTTTCCCAGCCTGTCTGCAGGGAAACAATAGCAGGGGGAGATGCTAGTTCTCTGCTGCTGGTCACAAAAAAAAAAAAAACAGCCTTTGGAATGCAGGGTACAATTAAATAATTAATACCAATAAACTATTTTAAATTGTTATATATATATATATATATATATATATATATATATATATATATATATAATGAAATCTTTATTATTTTTTGGTGTGGGCAGATTTCTGCCAGTAACAGGCTTTGTCAAGCCTCTCCAGCCTATGTCTCAGAATAAGAAGGAGGTGAAGCCTCCAACAATCTACATATAATATCCCCCCCACTGTGTTTAGCTGGTTAGAGGGCATGGAGGAGGGAGGGAGTTGGCTGTCATTGACCACTGTTTATACTCCCACATGAGTGACTCTATAGTCACATGGGCTGCTCAGATGTGATACGGAGTAAATGCTCAGCAGTGAAAACCGCCACAGCTGCAAAATCACTAGCTGCATTGGGGACTTGGACAGAAGGAGGAGACAGAGAGCAGCAGGATCCACCAGGTTTTTTTGCAGAATACAGAAAATGAATCTCATAGTGACTGAGTGAGTATGAACAGCACATAATACACCATTTATTGATAGTTTTTTTATCATGTGGGTTTAGTGACATTTTAAAAGCCCATCTTTGGTCTACTTATCTCCATAAAATTGCAAGGACTGGTCTCCAGGTGTAGCAGATGCCTCCATGACCCTAGGGGGACTCAGGAACAAATATGCAAGCAAATACAGCAATTACAAACTGTACAAAGACACAAAGTTGTTAAAACATTAATAACTGTCCAAGAAACCTTTAAAAGTCTATAGTTTTCCTTTAAAGTGAAACGGTAAGAAAATGTGGATTTATATATTTTTTTAAGCTCATGAATGCCTTTATGAGCTTTGAAGAGAACCCTAGACATTTATCTAGAAAAGACACAAATGAAGTGAACACATGCGGCCTTGAAGCAATATAGGCAGACAAGCAGAAAATGCAAGCACTACATAAGACATACAATGGTACGTCTGGAATACAAATGAACTAAGGAATGAAAAGGTTGAATAGCTCAAAGAAAGGACAGTTAAGGGTCTATTAAATAAATAGTAGGGACTAAGAAGAATGTTGGCAGAATAATGACTAAGTGGTTCGTCAAGTGCGCCCCATTTTTTAAAAATGTCTTTTATTTGATTAAAAACCATTGTTTGTTCCAAGAATGTTTGATAGTCCCGGCCACGAATCATTGGCTGGAACCTGCTGAAAGACTCCTGCTGTGTACCATCACAGTAGGTGTCAGCGGGGGCCTAAACCCCAAAATATGCGTGCGCCATAAACCCGGAGACATGGAAGAGATCAGTGATTGATTCACAGTGCCCACATCCTATTAATAAGACAGAAGAGAGATTTCCCCTTGGGATTTGGACTTTACCGGCACTTAGACAAATGTTGTATTGTAATAGAGTAAAAAAAGTATATTTATCAGTAGTACATAATTAACCGCTTCCGGACCAGCCGCAACCTGCGGCAGGTTGGCTCCCCTGCACGAGCTATTGTAGCTGTATGTCGGCTCTTTAAGATGCCTCTGGCGACGCGCGCACCCGAAACGTTTCCCCCGGAGCCAATGCAGGTGCCCAGCGGGCGCGATACCCACCCAGCACCTTCAATTGCTCGTTACAGAACAAGAATAGGTTTGTGTGTGTGTAAACACACAAATCCCGGTTCTCTCAGGGGAGCGGAGACAGATTGTGTGTTCATATTAAGTATGAACACCGATCTCTCTCTTCCCCTAGTCAGTCCCATCCCCCCACAGTTAGAACACAGACACAGGGAACACAGTTAACCCCTTGATCGCCCCATAGTGTTAACCCCTTTCCTGCCAGTGACATTTATACAGTAATCGGTGCATTTTTATAGTACTGATCGCTGTATAAATGTCAATGGTCCCAAAAAATGTGTCAAAAATGTCCGATTTGTCCGCCACAATATCGCAGTCCCGATAAAAATCACCGCCATTACTAGTAAAAAAAAAAATAATAATAAAAATGCCATAAATCTATCCCCTATTTTGTAGACGCTATAACTTTTGCGCAAACTAATCAATATATGATTATTGCGATTTTTATTACCAAAAATATGTTTTTTTTTTTTTTTAAATTGGGATATTTATTATAGCAAAAAGTAAAAGATATTGTGTTTTTTTTTCAAAATTCTCTTCTTTTGTTTATAGCGCAAAAAATAAAAACCGCAGAGGTGATCAAATACCGCCAAAAGAAAGGTTTCTTTGTGCAAAAAAAAGGACATCAATTTTGTTTGGGTACAGCGTCGCTCGACCGTGCAAGTGTCTGTTAAAGCGATGCAGTGCCGTATTGCAAAAAACGGCCTGGTCATTGAACAGCCGGGGGTCATTTGTTAAGTATCTGAACCATGGGTCCCATATTTTATTAAACAACTTCATTTTATCCTGGATAATTGCTGTTAATCTTTCATTTAGCATAAGCCAGGACATTTTGTGTTTAAGTTGGTCGAATGGTAGGGCTGCAGACCTCCAGTTTCTTGCTATTGTGACTTTAGCTGATATGAATATGAACGTAAGGAGCAGTTTTTGGATTTTTGAGGCTTCTTCCAACCTGCTACCCAAGAGTGCGTGCTTTGCAGATTTGGCCAGGTTGATCTGGGTGAGAGTGTATATAAAGTTGTAGACCCTGATCCAAAATCTCTGTACCTTGGGACATGTCCACCATATATGGTATGCCGTTCCCACCTGGACGCAGCCCTGAAAGCACTCTGGAGTAGCCACGGGCATAAAAGTGGCCAGTCTAGCTGGTACCATATACCACCTTAATAAAATCTTATCATTTGCTTCTATAATTGAGGTGTTGGCAAGTGATCTAGAGGCTGCCATTGCTATTGAGTGCCATTCCTCGAGGTCCAGAGTTTCTCGTAAGTCCTGTTCCCATTGGGTTATGTATGTCAGTTTTACTGAGACATATGTCAAAATCGTGTACATTGCTGATATGTGACCCCTAAATTTATCATATTGTAGACACATGTGTTCCATGGGAGTCATTGTCGCAAGGTCTCCCTTGCGTGTTAGGGTTTGCATATGGTGGTGTATTAGGGTGAATCTATAGTGTTCAGAGTTGATATTTGTCTATCAGCAACCTTTTGGATAGCATACCTTTATGGTCAGAAAGATCTGCTATCCAAATAAAGACCTTGTTGGACCACCATTCAAATGCGGGGGAGGGGAGGTGAGGCCCAGGGTGAATTCTCTATCACTCAAGAGGGGTGCAAGCGAGTTGTGGGGTGACTTGAACTTCTGTGTCCTCGAGAGTCTTTCCCAAATGTCTAGTGACAAGGAGAGAGTGGGGCATAACATGGTTGGTCTCTCATTGGTAGCCACATAATATGGGGAATTGGCTTGGGGTGACAGGAAAAAGATTCCATGGTCATCCATAGTGCTTGGGGTTGTTGGGAGTGGAACTTAGTGAGCTGGGCCAACTGGGCTGCATAGAAGTATTTCTGCAGATCGGGCAGTCCAAGACCCCCCTTTTGTTTTGGTGTAAACAATGTACCTTTGTTCACTTTGGGCCTCTTGTCTCCCCATATAAACTTGAGAATCTTTTTTTGGAACGCCATCAGGTCAGATCTGACTATTGCCACAGGTATAGTGTGAAACAAGTACAAGATTTTTGGAAGAATATTCATTTTTATTGAGTGTAATCTGCCGAACCACGATGGAGGATGAATTAGCCATCTGGCTAAGTCCCCTGTCAGGCGCCCGAACAGAGCAGGGAAATTGTGTGTATATAGGGTTTGTATGGAAGGGGTCAATCGTATTCCTAAGTAAGGAAGAGCTTCTGGCTCCCATTGAAATTGATAGGATTGTTCGAGCACTCTCTGAGTGGAGCTCTGTAGAGAGAGATTCGGTGCTCTTGATTTGTCATGGTTAATTTTAAGACCCGAGATTTCTAAGAACGGTCGTAGAATAGCGTATAGGTTGGGGAGGGAGGTGATGGGTGAAGACAGTCAGCAGGAGGTCATCAGCAAAAAGTAAGCATTTATGCTCCCTGTCTCTGCAATCTATTCCTCTAACATCTGGACAGGAGCGGATCTTTATTGCCAGTGGTTCCATTGCTAGAACGAATAGCAACAGGGATAATGGGCATCCCTGCCTAGTTCCCCTTTGAATATCAAGGGGTCAGGAAGAGTATCCCCTAAGTATCAATGATGCCATCGGGACATCATACAGCGTTCAAAGGAGAGCCAGAAAATGCTTGCCAAACCCAAAGCGGTGTGACACATTAAAAAGATAATCCCAGGATAGGGAATCAAACGCCTTCTGGATGTCTATTTGAATAAGTTTACCCCGTATAGTAGCTTTGTAAGCTGCCAATTTATTGCAGGGGACATGTCCGACGATGTATTGACCTGAAAATAATCCTGCAATTCTTTTTCAATTTCAATATAAAGCATGGGGTTATTTAATAAGCCCACATTGAATCGCCATGGAAAAGGGTGCGGTTTGGTCCAGAGGCCCGTTAATGATACCTTGATCGGAGAGTGATCAGACCAGGGGGTGGACACCGACGTTATGTACGAGAGTAAGGAGATACGTACTAAAAAATGGTCTATCTGGGAATAAGTATGATGTACCTGTAAAAAGTGCGTGTAGTCTTTAGCGGAAGGGTTTGTCTCTCTCCAGGCATCAACCAAGTCATATAGGTGGAGTAGGTGTGCTACTTTACTGCTGTCGCTGGGTGGTCGCTTAAGTAACATTTTAGTGGGATCTGATTTATCCATTATCTGATCTAACGGTATATTGCTGTCACCTCCCATGATTACCTGTCCCTGCACTTTGGGCATCAATATTTTGAACATTTTGCTAAAGAACTCTACCTGTCCAGAATTAGGGGCATAATATGAAATTAATGAAACCAATTGGTCATGGAGTCCTCCAACTGTCATAATATATCGGCCGTTTTTGTCCTTTACCATAGAGATGGGGATGAAGGGGGTCTGTTTCGAAAAGCAAACAGCCACCCCCCCCCCCCCTTTTTTTTCGGGGCCAGAGGATAAATAATATTGAGGATATTTGATAGTCAGATATCTAGAAGCTGAGGTTTTAGAAAAATTAGTTTCCTGCAATAAGAGAACATTGGCTCACTGTGCATGATAGAATTGGAAAGCTTTGGTTCTTTTGGTTGGGGAATTAAAGCTGTGGACATTGTGGGTGACTATGGAGTAGTTAGTGGGATATAACTTAGCCATCGTGGTAGGGCAGAGCACTCTTACCTCGTATCATGTAGTTAAATGGTGGAACCTCTGAGACAGGTGGTATCATCTTCCATACCAGCCAGGATCGGCTCATGAGGTCAGAACGTGGAGTCTGGATCCGAGGTGGGGTTGGAGTTATAGGGAAGTGGGAGGAGAAAAAAAGAATAGATAAATTAAGAAAATTTGAACATTTGGCCTTAGGCCCATGTCGTCTCGCTTAATACACATTGAATAATTATCGTTCGTTTGGGTAGAAACCCCACCTGGAAGCAATGTCAGGGAATGTATGTGTGAAGGTACCACCATGCGCAGAGGAAGGTAGTCTCGCTAATGGGGGGCATGTATGTCCACCCTGACCCAAAGGTCAAAAACAGATAAGTAGGTAGACAGAAACTAAACTATAACTGGTATAACCGTGTGGAACTTCTGTGATCCGAACTGATCTCCTTTTCCCATGGACCAGAAGTCCAGAGCAGACAGGTTACCTTTCGACCACGCGTGCTCTGGAATTGTGGGCACGGGGGGGGGGGCCATATACCATCACCCCAAGGAAATCGGCACAGTACTACTCCCGTACAACCGAACTGACATGAGAAGATCATTATTAAGGGTTTCCATACCTATAACATTTTAATATCCGACTGCAGAGTATTTTTTTTTATCACTTTGAAGGTTATAACAGCAGAATATTCCTAGGAAGACAGATACTTTATTACTGTGCTTGGTGGATTTTATTGGAGGTTGATCTCTTTATTGCTGTCATTGTACATAAAGTATCCTTTGCACGCTCTGATAATTAGCCACAGCTAATGAACATGATAAATGTACTGTCAGAATAGGCAGGATCACAACGAAAGTTTCCAATCTAGACACAGACTCTAACTGATAGCACAAAACAACTTTTCGCAGGAACAGAGAGCGCTTCTAATGAGCCACTCCAGTGATTACTCGTGCTCTGTAAACACTACTAATGGACAAATTGTTTTTAGCATAAAAAATAAATAGAAACAGTAGATTATAAATGGTAGGCATTTATCAAAACATAGCGTTACACACAGCGTCCCACTGGGAGCAGCGGCGGAGATACCGCTGTTTAATTTATGCACAAATGACATTGAAAGATGATGAAATAACACATCTCAATACACATGCACAAACCGCTGTGGATGAACACAGAGCGATAACAGGGAATGCTATCTGGATACTTCTGTTCCCAATGAATGCACATATTCTTTTGATTCCATCAAGAACCACTTACAGCAATAGCTATCAGAGCAGGAACATTCACTTCAAGGAGTTTTCTCATTAGTCTGTAGTTTATTCCAACCTTCTCTTGAACTGCTTGATAATTAAATAATAAAAATGCCGTGTCCTGCAGAATAAGGTTTTCATGCTATCATTTAGGCCTGACAGGGGCAGCCAGTGGTGGTGAAAATGTGGCTCAACTTTCTGTTTTTTTTTAACTGCCCCTCGTCCACCTGTGTCAGGCCTAAATGATAACATGAAGACCTTATTCTGCAGGACGCAGAATTTCTATCATTCACCCACTTGACCTCCGGAAGATTTACCCACCTTTTCATGACCAGGCCATTTTTTGCTTTTTAGCACAGCGTTATCTTAACTGATAATTGCGCGGTCTTGCAACACTGTACATAAATACATTTTCTATAATTTTTTTCCCCCAGAAATAGAGATTTCTTTTTTGGTATTTGATCAACTCTGGGTTTTATATTTATTGCGTTAGAAACGAAAAAAGACCACAAATTTGGAATAAAAATATTTTTTACATTCTGCTATAAAACACATCCAATGAAAAAATAGAAAAAAATAACATTTCTTCATAAATTTAGGCCAATATGTATTCTGCTAGATATTTTTGGTAAAAAAATCCCAATCAGCGTATATTGATTGGTTTACACAAACATTATTGCGGCTACAAACTATGGTATATATACTGGAATTTTTATTTATTTTTATTTTTTTTACTAGTAATGGTGGCGATCAGCGACTTATAGCGGGACTGTGATAGAATGGCGAGCGATCTGAGACTGACACTCTGTGGGAACCAATGACACTGATACAGTGATCAGTGCTAAAAATATGTACTGTAACTGTACTAATGACACTGTCTGGGAAGGGGTTAACATCTAAGGCAATTAAAGGGTTAAATGTTTACACAACAGTGTTTAGTGTGTTTACTGTGAGGTGCTCTTAGTAAAATTATGTGCTGATTTTTATTCCCTGCTTTGCAGGGAAACAAAAACCAGCACATCCCTGCTGACAGGACAGAGCTCTGTATTGTTTACCCTGACAGAGCTCTGTCCTGTCTTCCTCCTCAGTGATCAGTGGGTGCCGGTGGTCATCCACTGGCCCGTACCCACTGATCGGCCTGTGCTTTGACCAAACTACTACCCAGAAGTGTTAGGTTACGTACTAGGTACGTGATCCAGCACAGGAGAGCCACACTGCCACTGTGCTCACACGTGAGCGAGTGGTAATTTATCAAGTGGTTCCCCCACCCCAACTGCCCACCTAAATGGTAACCTGCAGCTGCTCGGGGTCTTACACATGCAGCAGCAAAAAGTATACTCCAAGTTGCGTTTGGCGGCCAGTTCCATCCATTCAGGTGAAAGGGACTGCTCCGCAATAGCTGAAAAAAAACAAAACGAAGGGCATACTGAAGGGGGCAGTATCGCCTCCTGAATACCTGGCAGCCTCTGCTCTGCCACCCTCTGAAAAGTGTTCCATCACGGGTGGCAGAGACTGCTGTAGGTGTGAACTGACCACAGCCCAGGGTTATATTTTTCTGGCATGTCGATTGAAGAGCACTAAGCTCAAGTGTAGAATAGTTTGGCAGTATAAAAGATCCCTTTTGATGTTATGTCATACACTTTCAATAGTACCTAGTCTCTGAGTGGCTACTATGGCTTTTGGAGGAACCCAAAAAGAAGAAGGAGGGTGCACCGACCTAGTGCATTACCACTGATAAAACTTCATTGTAGCATTAAAACAGCAAGATATATACTTACAAACGAGCATTCATAAAGGCTTTGACAAAGGAGCAGATACGCTGTTCTGAAGGTCGACACACCAGGACCTAATGTCGAGAGGGTCAAAACAATGGAATGACTGATGGCTGACGCATCTCGATGAGAGCCTAGGCGGGCAATGACTAGTCTCTCATAGTTGCCTCTACTTATGTGAGTCTGTGTCTGCAAGGAAGGAACCCTTAACTTTCCAGTCTCAGGGACCCTTGCTAATACTGTACTTAACCACTAATCCAGTGTGCTTGAGCACCTCTGATAAGTACCTTATTTGAACATTTTCCATGTGTCCCTAATCCCATACCAGAGCTTAAATCTTGTAACAGCGATCACTATGTCCTACCAATGATGTACCAGTCCAACCTATCCTGAATTCTGCATCTTGGCTCATACACCGCTGCTAGAGCAGCACTTCTCTCTGTCAGTCCCTCCACAGGCTGCCAATAACAGAAAATATGGTTCAGAATTTGCTCTGATTATCAGAGAAATGGTTCTACATCACAAGATATTTGGCACATGTATGGACTGTGCCAGCTCTCCTACTTCATCGTTATCCACTTGGGTATGGGATAGAAAATCCTGATATATAATACCTGAATTGGCACATGGATGTCACTTGTTTCTGAGTTTGTTTCTGAGTTTGTGTGCAGAATTACCTAAATATTCATCAGTGATGCAAAATGGTTAGATCAGGGTTTCTCAACCAGGGTTCCTCCAGAGGTTGCTCGGGGTTCCTTGGGCAATGAGCATTTTCTGCCTCTCAGATAAGTTCCCTCTAACACTATTCATACTTTTAGTTATCTGGAAGGGGGTACTTCTTACCAATGACCACAAGTGTAAGGAGCATGACTAGGGTATTAAAGATAGTTTGTCTCCACTCAACTTTGACCATGACTCCCTTTACCTCCTTATAAATAACCACACATGACCACAAGCTGGAGTTAAATTGCCTTAGCAGCCTTTCATTAACAAACTTTAAAAATAACAGATAAACAACACGTTAAACCCAGTTTAAATGGAGCCTCAAGGTCCTAGTTGGCATCACAGAAGAAAGTGCATGCGACCAACTTAATTAGGCCTCCAGCCGCTATACCACCGACTCAGAGACAACCAGTCTCAGATATCAACTACTGGGAGTCGTACCTCAGACGGTCCCTACCAAGTATATGTTTGCTCCATACTAACCTACCAGGACCTTGTACCCTGCCATGACAACCATCTCAAAAACAAAGGAAGCTTCCCTAAAAAAAAGGGGAGGGACCCCAACACCAAAATCCAGAAAAAATAAAGGGGAGGGAGGGTGGTAAGTTTCCCCTAACGCAGCTTTCCTCCGACTGAAGACTTCCCTGAGACCTCTAACTTGACCACCCCTTGCAGCTTCACCCATTCATGGCCTGGACATCAATCAAGTAAGTCCTTACAACTTATATTTTCTTTTAGACTAGGCTGAAACCCCTCTTAGACCCAAACCCCTTTAACCCCTGTCATGCCGGCCCTCTGTCCATCTTTTTTTCTCCTTTACTTCGGGCCTCCCTTTCTTCTCACTGACCATCACACTAATGTATCATGAGTTACGCAAAATTTTTAGCAAGGGTTCCCTGAGACAAGAAAGTTATTTCAAGGGTTCCTCTGTGTTGAGAAAGGCTGGGTTAGATCATACACATTAGCGTATGAGTATGTGTGGAAAAATTCATTAGTCCCGTCCCCATTTACATCTGAGGGTTTTCTAACTCAAAGTTCCAAAATGGTCAGCAAGCCAAATTCCATGCTTTTCCATTTTCTTTGTTTACATTTGAGGGTTTGGGGGCCCAAAGCTGAATGCTTGAAGCTTGAAAAGATGCATGAGCTACTGTTGAGGCAGAAATGCCACAATGGGGCCTTTTGAAGTCAATGGGGTCTTTTTGGCCCCATTGACTTCAACAAAAATGTGTGTTACAGGATCCCGTAATAAAAGTGTATGGGATCGAAAACATGTGATCCTGCCCTGAAGAAACTCCAGTATGACACTCTTAAAAATGCACAAAAAAATGTCTCAAAATCACTTACAGGTGTGAATGGGGCCTAAACGTACAGACATTGTTTGATATTTGCTTGTACATGATGTGTGGGCAGCATCAGCTTCAGAAAGCATCTGACAAGCTTCAAGCAGCTTTCTTGAAGTCTTTAGGTCTTGTTAACACTAGAGGTTGGGGAAATGGGAGGGGGGCATACAATGCCTCCGCACTGCCTGTCAAATGCTCTCTGAAGAGTGACCAGAATGCAGATCACTCTTTAGAGAGCAAAGCAAGTGTGAATGAGCTGTTAGAGCACCCATCAGCAGTAGCTAAAATATACTGATGTAGAGCTACCCCTGCAAAAGCCGCTGGTAATTTGGGCCCATTTCCCCCACTCACAGCATACACAGCCAGGCACACAGCATTTTTGGCATTCTTCCCCTGGCTCAAAGGTCATTCTAGGGGTTCCTTTTAGGGTTTTAATTAGAACAGTAACTTGGATAGGGATGAGGAGCATGGGATACCCTGGAACTGTAGAACTACGTGAGGACTGCTTGGCTGCTCTGTACAAAAATGCCGGCTGTATTGCACAACCTCTGGCTGCACTGTACTTTTTTGACTTTCTTGTCCAACTCCTAGCTGTACTGGGTAAACTTCTAAGCAGTATGGCATGCTCCTGGCTGTTTTGCACAACTCTTGGCTGCACTGCACTTGCTTGGGGAGTTAGACCACACCACATTCACTTCTCTTCTTTATAGCAGGATCACTTACTCACTCAGTCCCAGAATGGTTAGGCTTCCTCCCACCAAATCCCTTCTGGCTCTGCTCAGTCTCTGGACACAGCTCTGTTTGGTAGGCCCCCCAGCTAAGCCTAGCTGCAACCTCAATGTCTTCAAAGGCTCCTCTGGCTTCCTCTCTGTCTCTCCCTCTGCACAGGGGTCTCCTCCTGAAGTACTGGACCCAGAAACTCTACATCCTGGCTGCCAGGCCTCAGAATATTTATCGGTTCTCTCTCCACCTTCTAGACACACCTCTCCAGGTATTGGCTGGAGCTCCATAAATATTTATTTAGGCTGCCTGTCCTCCGCCCTCCCTCCGCCTTCCGGTGCTTTTTTGGGCTCTCCTATGCAATTGGGGAGCTGTAGAATGGATCCATCGACCCTTGGAGGCCAGAAGTGACGTCACGTCCGGCAATGGCAGATGTAAACACTACCTTTTTTTTTTTTTTTTGCTGGAAAGCTTGATATCGATTTTTCTTTATCTCAGGCTTCCCACCATAGAGACGAGATGTGGGAGCTTATAGACTCCAGATCTCTCCATAAAGAGACCTACCATGCCCTATTCCTATTACAAGGGATGTTTACTTGGGAGGAGCCGAACACCCCCTGGTTCGGTTTGCACCAGAACATACGAACAGATAAAAAATTTGTGCGACCATGCGAACACCATTAAAGTCTATAGGACAAGAACATGAAGAATCAAAAGTGTTCATTTTAAAGGCTTATATGCAAGTTATTGCCATGAAAAGTGTTTGGGGACCCGGGTACTGCCCCAGGGAACATGTAACAATGCAAAAATACATTTTTAAAAAAGGCAGTTTTTTCAGGAGCAGTGATTTTAATAATGCTTAAAGTGAAACAATAAAAATGAAATATTCCTTTAAATATTGTGCCGGGGGGTGTCCCCTTAGTCTGACTGTAAAGTGGCACATCTTTCTAATGTGTTTTACTGTGCCGCAGCAAAATGACATTTCTAAAGGAAAAAATGTAATTTAAAATTGCTTGCGGCTGTAATGTATTGCCGGCTCCCAGCAATATAGATAAAAATCAATGAAAAAATTGGCGTGGGTCCCTCCCCATGTTAAGGGGGACTCCGCACCAAAATAAAAAAAAAACAGCATAGGGTCCCCCCAAACGGGTCTGGTATGGATTTTAAGGGGAACTCCATGCCAATTTTTTTTTTTTTAAATGGTGTGGGATCCCCCCCAAAATCCATACCAGACCCTTATCTGAGCAAGCAGCCTGGCAGGCCAGGAAAGGGGGGCGTCCAGATCCCGTTCCCCCTAAGTGAATGGGTATGGGGTACCTTGTACAGTTTTTAACAAGTCCTTTATTAAAAAAGAAAAAAATAATGTCCCCCGATGTCCATCCATCGTCAATCACCACGCCGACGGACCCATAAAATGTTTTTTTTGGCTGTGACAGCTCTTATATAGGCAAGGGGGGCCACCCGCTGACGTAACCGGTAACCCCGGCTCTGATGTCATATGACGTCAGAAGGGGGGGTCACTCGGTTACATCACCGGGTGGCCCCGTCCTTGCCTATATAACAGCTGTCACAGCCAAGAGACAGCAGTCAGCAGGACACCTTCCATCGAGACAGGGGTAGTTTTTTTTTTTTTGGGTCCGTCGGTGCCGTGATTGAAGATGGATGGACATCGCGGGACACTTTTATTTACTTATATTTAATAATGGACTTGTCCCCATACCCATTCACATAGGGGGGGCTGGGATATGGGGGCCCCCTTATTAAAGGGGACTTCCAGATTCCGATAATCCCCCGCCCGCAGACCCCCACAACCAATCGCCAGGGTTGTGGGGATGAAGCCCTTGTCCCCATCAACATGGGGACAAGGTGCTTTGGGGGGACCCCAAAGCACCCTACCCATATTGAGGGCAAGCTGCCTGGTATGGTTCAGGAAGTGGGGGTGCTCGCTCATCCCCCCCCTATCCTGGCCTGCCAGGCTGCTTGCTTGGATAAGGGGCTTGTATGGATTTTGGGGGGACCCCACACCAATTTTTTTTATTTTGGCCTGGAGTTCCCCTTAAAATCTATGCCAGACCCAAAGTGCCTGGTATGGATTTTGGAGTGGACCCCACGCCTGGTATGGACTGGGGGGGGGACCATGCCGTTTTTCACTACCGCCACCATGCTTCACTGATGAGGTGGTATGCTTTGGATCATGAGCAGTTCCTTTCCTTCTCCATACTCTTCTCTTCCCATCCCATCACTTTGGTACAAGTTGATCTTGGTCTCATCTGTCCATAGAATGTTGTTCCAGAACTGTGAATGCTTTTTTAGATGTTGTTTGGCAAACTCTAATCTGGCCTTCCTGTTTTTGAGGCTCACCAATGGTTTACATCTTGTGGTGAACCCTCTGTATTCACTCTGGTGGAGTATTCTTTTGATTGTTGACTTTGACACACATACACCTACCTCCTGGAGAGTGTTCTTGATCTAGCCAACTGTTGTGAAGGGTGTTTTCTTCACCAGGGAAAGAATTCTTCGGTCATCCACCACAGCTGTTTTCCGTGGTCTTCCGGGTCTTTTGGTGTTGCTGAGCTCACCGTTCTTTGCAATCTCGCAGTGCATTATTGGGCGTTCCGTGGCGCTCAATTCCCGCGAACGCCCCATATGTTCTTTTTGTTTTGCAAGCAAACGAACACCCGATTTTCGAGTCAAACTTACGTTCAACTCGAACAGCGGGCTCAGCCTTAATTTTCACATTCCCTGTAATAAAAATAAAAGTGATTCAAAAATAAAAATAATGATAAAATAAACACATTTTTCTTTTAAGCGGCCCCTCGTGCTTACATGCAGAAGCGAACGTATACATAGGTCACGCCCGCATACGTAAAAGGCGTTCAAACCACACATGTGAGATATTGCTGCGACTGTTAGAGCGAGAGCAATATTTTTAGCACTAGACCTCCTTTGTAACTCTAAACTGGTAACCTGTAAAATCTTTCAAAGCGTCTCCTATGGAGATTTTTAAGTACCGTAGTTTGGAGCCATTCCACGAGTGTGCAATTTTAAAGCGTGACATGTTTGGAACCTATTTACTCAGCGTAACATCGTATTTTATATTTTATATTTTTATATTTTATATTTTATATTTTCTTGCATTACAATTCATTAAGGTGTATTTTTTCCAAAAAAAAAAAATATATATATATACAGGGCTTTTTTTCTCAGAGAATAGGTGCAGGAACTCCCCCTTTCTGAGTCACCCCTTCTCTCCACCTCTACCCACCTCCGAGCACCCTCTACCTACCTCCCATTACTGCCCTTTTAAGGAATACAAAACCAAGTATCATTTTGTGGTGATAAGTGATTTTTATGGAATGTGTTAATAACAAGCAAAGCAGTAAAATAGATCCCCTGTAGCCAATAAGAATAAAGGCCCCTCTAGCAACAATAGATCTCCCATTAACAATGGGCCACCTGAATCAAAAATCCCCCGGCAGCAGCAGCTGATCTCCTCACAGCCAGCATCAACAGACTCTCCAGCAGCCAGCAACAATAGTCCCGTCCCTCAACAATAGATCTCTCCCAGCCATAACTGACCCCTCAGCAATAGAAGACCCACCGCCAGCAACATTAGGTCCCCCACCAGTAAAAATAGACCCCCCTGCAAAAATAGATCCCCTCAAGTTAGAATAGATCCCTCACCAGCCAGCCTCAATGGACCCTGCAGCACACCCCAGCACCCCTTACCATTACATACAGTCAGTGCTGGAGGTGCCGGAACTGCGTTCCCCCACGTTCCCGCTGAAAAAAAGCCCTGTGCATATATATATATATATATATATATATATATATATATATATATATAATGTTTGGGGGTTCTGAGTAATTCTCTAGCAAAAGCAAATGGTGATTTTTACATGTAGGAGAGAAATGCCAGACTTGGCTAGGGCTGGATGTGGGTAAACAAACTTTTGGGAAGTTTACCAAGCTTGAAAGGTTGATGAAGCCTACCAATATCTGTTTACAGTGACTATGCTGCTGAAGCAAAAATTTCTACAAAAGTTCTCCTTGCAACAAAAAAAGTAAATACTTATCTCTCCAACTGTCTACACCGGCGGATGCTCCTCTGAAGAAGAGAAATCATCCCAGAAAGTCTCTTTAGAAACCAACGCTTCCATGATTGGTAATCTCCTGGTTCCTCCCACTGACTCTTACGTGACTACAGGACACAGCAGTGATGTAAGGATGGGCAGGAGAAACCAAGGAGCCCACCAGAGGCTATGAGACCTATCGGGATGATTTCTCTTCAGGGACAGCTTTTGTGGACTTTTTAATTTAGCAATAGAGTCACTTTAAAATGACATCCAGCAATCCCATTAAAGTGGAACTTCTATTGACTTTCTCTATCAGTGTTGTCTATTTTTAATCCTGCTGGCATTAGTAAATATATAGGAAGGTATGTGATATTTACTTGTTTTAAACTTTTTTTTTTTTTTACATGTATTCAGTTACTTCCTGGTTTCCTGGCCTAGACAAATGATGTCATATATCCCAGGAGTCTTCAGGAGGGGAGGAGGGGTTTAAGCTAAGCACACCCTCCTGCGTGCCTGCCTAAGCTAAGGGTAGATGGATTTCAGGAAGTAAATGTCACATGAATCATCTTACTCAAGATGGCCGTAGATAGAAATGCCAGGGGGTGATTTCTCAGCAAAATAAGGCATGGAGACATGGATGGATGGGGGAGTTTGCTTTAAATATTAAAAATTAAGAAATTGTATTTTTGCAGATGCAGACGCTTTAACACACCTTCGTTTGAGCTGAAGGGAGATTTACAGTCTCAAACCATTTTTATCATTTTAATTTAATTCTAAATTACATTTCAACTGCATCGCAATTGGCTCACTGTCTCTCAGAAAGTCAGTTTACATTCAGTCTGTCGCCTGGAATATGGCATCCCAGCAATATTCATAGTTTACTGCACTGGATGTATCGCCAATAAGCCAAATGTGCTGTTTTCCCATTTACGACACTTAGACTGGTTATGTGATTATGGTACAAGCAGACCTTCCTATGTAGTTTTCATCTTGAAAAATATCAGCGGTAAGAAGTGATGTTTTTCCAACAAAACTGCAATTTGATCCTGAAGCCGAAGTTTAATTTGCATATAATTTACTTTCCCTGGTCCATCCCTCCCTCTTCATCAAAAATGAAATTTGTAACCATTTTCATCGCATATCTTCTTAGACCCAGTGATGTCATCACTGAGTCTCTGTGCTTCTCTATGCCATGTGGACAGATCATAGCTAGTGGAAGGGGCTGTACATAGCTTTCTGAAGCTCGTGGGGGGGGGGGGGTTGAGGGTTAGATGATGCTGGATGTCCTCCAGCGGAAAATAAAGCAGGCTCCAGTTGACTTGCTGCAGCTTCTATCACACACTGTGAGAAGCACACAGTATGCAGCAAAATCACAGTAAGCAATTTCGGTAGAGAAGAAGAGCTTGTGCAACTGTCAAAGACTGAAGGTAAGGCTGTAAGTTGGTTTTAAAGCAGTAATAAACAAAAAAGCAAATATTTATTATACTGCAGCTTACCAATTATTATGTGTAATGGCTGCATTAGTTTTAATTTTTAGGCTTTCTTTCTATTATTTTCATCTGGTGATCTGGCCAGTAAATCTAAAGAGGAGACACTGTCCAGCAGATTTAGCAGTGAGACAAACAAATTATCACTAACAGGGGGTCTTTCAATAGTCAGCTTTTATTTATTTGTGTAAAATCTTTATACCAAAAGGAAAAAAAAATGCTGTAACTGTTTTAAAGGTTTGTGTGAGCTGGAGTTCAGCTTTAAATTGTTAGTGTATCTAAATTTGCTAGTTCATCTAACACTGCTGCTGTTCAAAGGTGTCTATGTTGCTCCTCCATCCAGTGTGTTGAGTCAGGTTGGGTTTGTGTTTTTCCAACATGGCAAAATAAATCAAGGCCAGATGTGCTGACAGCCAGAGTGAGCTGGTTGAAGAGCAAAGCGTGTTCTAACCACTGTGTGTGACAGGATAGTGAGCTGCAATATCAATGGGACTGGTGAGCTGCTGCTGTAGGGATTCTCTATTTGCTGTTAGAGAGACGGAGCCCTTTAGGAACTGACCACGCAGCCATCTAGTAACCTGCAGGCTTAACTAGGACTTTTCTCATGTGCAGCAATGGTACAACTGGACCCCAATGCAAGCCGGCTGAAGAGTTAGGACTAAAGGCTGTCCCTTTACAGCTGCTACACAGAAACCTTCACTTCTGCTTATGCTAAGAAGTACCTCTCAGGGGACAATGAACCTTATCCTAGAGTGCACTCTAGACTAATGCCCCGTACACACGGTCGGATTTTCCGATGGAAAATGTCCGATCGGAGCGTGTTGTCGGAAATTCTGACCGTGTGTGGGCTCCATCGGACATTTTCCATCGGATTTTCCGACACACAAAGTTGGAGAGCAGGAGATAAAATTTTCCGACAACAAAATCCGTTGTCGGAAATTCCGATCGTGTGTACACAAATCCGACGGACAAAGTGCCACGCATGCTCAGAATAAATAAAGAGATGAAAGCTATTGGCCACTGCCCCGTTTATAGTCCCGACGTACGTGTTTTACGTCACTGCGTTTAGAACGATCGGATTTTCCAACAACTTTGTGCGACCGTGTGTAGACAAAACAAGTTTGAGCCAACATCCGTCGGAAAAAATCCTAGGATTTTGTTGTCGGAATGTCCGAACAAAGTCCGACCGTGTGTACGCCCTATACCACAGAAAAGTTCGGATCAGCTGCACACCCACACAAAAATAAAGATTAGGTTCCTTTATTGAAAATTCATAAAAGCACTGGATGGGTACAGGCAGGGGAAGAAGGCAAGGTTGAGCAGCGGCCTTCCCACCTTCATGCACTCTAGACTAGTTATAGTATTATTATTTACATTGCAGTTAATGCTTAAAGGAGAAGTATGTGATGGGTTAAATAAATAGCACATATTACATTAATCACAAATCAGCTAATCTTTTTTTTCCTACCTCCTCCTTTAGTTTTTTCAGCATGTGCACATGAACTGTCCTCCAGCTGCCAAAAATGGTCCATTTGCTGTTTGAAAAGTTCTCAGGGGGTGTATACAAGTTCAGCAACACACCCCCTGCCTCTGTCCCCCCTCCCCTGAGAGGCGTGGCTATGCTGTGAAGGCGCACGTTGGTCACATGGCTCTGTTTCCATAGTAATACGACCTCACACAGAAAACAGAAGCTGATAATAAACAGTGTGCCCGGTCTGGGAGATCAGACTTTCACAGAACAGAAGTTTCTCAGGCTTGTCCGGGGTTCTGCCGAGAAAGTTCTGCTCGGCTGATAAGTTCCCCCCTCTACTGCGCAGGCGCAGGATCCGGCGGAAATAGCCGAAGCGGAATAGCTGAAAATCAGCTGTACACGGCGCCTGTAAGAGGGCCCCTCGCTCGGCTCTTTTAGATTCCCCCTCTAGGTCCACTTGGATGGTAGGGAAGGAACCTGGACCCAGAGCGCAGGCGCCGTGTACAGCTGATTGTCGATCTTAAGCTTCGGCTATCTCCGGCGGCTGTTAGTAGTTCGTACTGCGCAGGCGCTGCGCCTGCGCAGTACAGGGGGGGAACTTATCCGCCGAGGGAACTTATTCGGCAAGACACCGGATCTGGAGTGTGTTGGAGAGGGTTCTCTCCTCCCCCCTCCTCCCTCCTCCCTCCTCCCTCCTTCCTCCTCCCTCATCTCCTCTCTGATTTTAGTAGCAGTCTCCCTCCTGTCATTCCTCTGCTCCTCTCACTTCACACACACAGGAACTCAGAGCCCCTCCACCCCACATACACACACTTATTACACAATTCTCTTACATACAGCCTGGAAAATGTACAGAGTACCTAGAGATACAGCCTAGAACTGCTCATTGTTTACACAGACAGAGCCTTGATATGCACACTGTATATACAAATAGCCTGCATGTGTGTGTACACTGTATATAGCTGCCTACTATGCTTGCTGCAGCTCCCACATCAGAAAATCTGAGCAGAATACCACTGAGGGGATGATTGTATGGCATCACATGCCGTACAGTGTCACCACATGCCGTACAGAGCCATCACATGCCATACAGTGCCATCGCATGCCGTACAGTGCCATCGCATGCCGTACAGAGCCATCACATGCCGTACAGAGCCATCACATGCCGTACAGTGCCATCACATGCCGTACAGTGCCATCACATGCCGTACAGTGCCATCACATGCCGTACAGAGCCATCACATGCCGTACAGTGCCATCACATGCCGTACAGTGCCATCACATGCCGTACAGTGCCATCACATGCCGTACAGAGCCATCACATGCCGTACAGTGCCATCACATGCCATACAGTGCCATCACATGCCGTACAGAGCCATCACATGCCGTACAGAGCCATCACATGCCGTACAGAGCCATCACATGCCGTACAGAGCCATCACATGCCGTACAGTGCCATCACATGCCATACAGAGCCATCACATGCCGTACAGAGCCATCACATGCCGTACAGAGCCATCACATGCCGTACAGTGCCATCACATGCCGTACAGTGCCATCACATGCCGTACAGTGCCATCACATGCCGTACAGTGCCATCACATGCCATGCAGTGCCATCACATGCCGTACAGAGCCATCACATGCCGTACAGTGCCATCACATGCCGTACAGTGCCATCACATGCCATACAGAGCCATTGAGGTAGGAGAATAACAGTAATGACTGCTGTGCAATGAACTCTGGTATGCAAGTTTTTTATTTCATTCTTCTAGCTAGCAAGAATGAACACTCCTGGCCCGACTCGTGTCTACACGCCAAAGAGTCTTCCTTACAGGCAATTCATTGTACATATAACTCTATCACATTACGTCACAAGCACACAGATGATACATTTCCTTTACAAAAACATTCTGACCCTTCACCTACTTCTACTAATGCAAAGCAGTTCACCAAAGCATATAGTTTTACAAGTATTGCACAAGCCTTGCCTCTGCGGTTACCTCCTTAATCAGCTGACTGGCCTTTGACACATCCTGGACAGGAAAAGTGTGCTAAGCTAGGCACAGATCATTTTGCTAAAAGGGGGAAGTGTTCATTTGCCAATCCACAGCCTGTCACATACAAAATATTCTTTTATAGTAACTGGGAATGGCTTCTTAGCTGGAATTCTAAATCAGCCCTACTACACACCTAACCATGGCCATATAATCTGATCCCCATTCCTACTTCATTCCCCCCTTTGATCATAATCATAGCGATTAATATGAGCGAGATTAAGCATCACTAAATAGCATACAGGTCTGCTTTCTAATGGATCAGATTCCATTGTTACTGAGATTTTTATTTAGTCTTGGGGGGTTAATGGCTGGTATTTCCACATAGCCTTAATATGGGTCGCAGCCTTTCTTTCTACGGTGGCCTCAATGAAACTCTGGATCATTCTAGTCCCAAGGGGAATCAGACAGGGCAGCAGCAGACATGCTATGAGTATTATTACAATGATCCCCAATATAGCCTTTACCCCATATACACTGGGGAAACCCCAATCTCCGAACCAGCTACCAGCATTGAGACCATCCCATGTTTTGACTGGCACATGAGCTAATTTTTTTCATTCTACCAGTGATTTTCTCAACTACTTTTCCTGTGTTGTCCACTTCTAAGCAACAATTACTCAGATTAAATTTTCCACAGACACCACCCTCAGTAGCTAACAGATAGTCTAAGACAAGTCTATTCTGATACACATGAGCACGTAAATTAGTTCCTTGTTTAGCAAGCAAATTTAAGGCAGCAGCAGTTTCGTTAGTAATTATTTCTAATACAGCCTGTAACCTTATAATTCGATTAAGCATATAAATTGGTGTTCTATAACTGTAACTGCCATCTTCGGCCCATGTGGCTGGACCATAATACTGGACAATATGTTCTGGGGGCCATTCATTATCTTTCCAGTTTCCTATCTTCAGACTAGATGACCTCCGCTTCCTCTTTGAACCTATGTACACAGGGACTCCCAGTTCTTCCCTATTTCCCAGTGGAAGAAGGAAAAATGAGGGTTTTAATGTACCTAAGACACAGGCTCCTAACCAGTCTTGGGGGAGCTCTGAATAGGCTTTATTCCCACAAATCCAGTACAAGTTTTCTGGGGCCTTCCAGTTAGACTCTTTGGTGAGATTTTCCCATAGCCCTTTTAGATGAGTGAAATTGGTAAAGGGGTGTGGGTCAGGCACGGGTACGTTTGTATCACTCCACCAGGATGTACTTTTTGAAGTGTTATTATAAAACTGTTGTCCTAAACAGGCCATTTCTCCTACATGTGTTTTATACTGGGGACCCGACCTGGCTATACAATATTTCCCAATTATTGACGTTTTCAGGTGCCATTCTGACCTTATTCATTCATGGGGCTGCTCAGAGGTGGCACTGAATGGCACATCATAATCTTTTTCCCTGGCTTCCCAAGGCCATTGGTCTCCCATGTTGGTTCCTCCACACACATAGCAATCTGTGACTTGTAAATTGTCAGCCACACTTTCTGCCAGTTCAATGAACAGGTTCTTTGTGCTAGGGGGCACTTCCATACCAGTGGCTAGCTCTTCATATAAGGAATGAAATAGCTGATGATTAACACTCTTTGTTAGTTCAGTTTCTAGTGAGACATACACAATTGTACCGGGGTCTGATCCTTTACCATAAATATGAACTCCAAACTTAATTTCCCCATTGTGCTAAAAACTGGACAGGGTTATGTATAGTGAAATTCACAGGGGTGCAACTTCCCACTGTGCAGCTGGATGAACCAGCTAAAGATTGTAGAATGGCATCCTGATTTTTCATCCCCATGTTCCCCAGGCAACACACCTCCAGTTGGGGCAGTAATTCCATTCCTCTCCTGCACAGCTAGGTCCCAGTTTACCTGAACAGATGTACCTATCATTTCTTAAATACTCTCTCTCCCATTCCAATCCCCCACACCCTCCCCTTGGGAAGTGGTTGAGGTTGATGGCAGCACACACATCAAAGATTAGGCTTGCTGCAGTGCTGGGGTCAGTGATCAGTGTTCGGTTTATCAGCCTACCGGTGGAACTAAAGCTCCGAACGGTTAGCCAGGTTTTATAGGGTGCATAAGTGGGGTCATAACAGGTTATCTGATTTTCAAAGGAGCACATTGAATAGGTAGTTCCATTATGTATGCAAGTACCAGTCTCTGTGCCCTTGCATTGATAATGGGAGTGCCACAATAACATCTTGGTAGTTACGGATCCTACTCTGGTAGTCTTTATACAAGGGTCACATGAGATACTCTCCCCCCCTGTTAACCTGGTCAGTATCACTATTATGACTATCAACAGTCTCATTATAACGATTTTAGTAAACATTACACCGATGAACATCCTCAGGCTTCAGCTTGTGCGTAGACCAACCAGCGTCCGGGCTGTGGTTGGAGCAGAGCTTAGTAGATATCCTTTATCTTCCGCCGTGCGTTGAGCCAGCAGCTTCCAGGGGTGTGCTGAACACAGGGCTGGAGTTCTTCCTTCTGATTTCTCTGGTCAATCTCAGTCTCAAAGGATCTTGGGGGTCTACTGTACTGTGCTAGTTGTCTGTGAGGTCAGCAGCTCGCTTTACCCTGGAGTGGTGTATCCAAGGTGTCACCTCGGCTACCTTAATGGCTGTTGGGGTAGATAGCAGAACAATGTAAGGACCTCTCCATTTTGGCCCTTGTGGGGTTAGGTTCCACTCCTTTACCCACACTGTATCTCCTGGTTTAAAGGGGTGTACTGGGTTCGACAAGCTTATGGGAAGTTTCTCCTGAACCCATTTCCCTATGTCCTGCATACTTTCCCCAAGTTTCTGTATCAGTTCATGGTTAACTACCCCTCCTATCTGATGCAAGTCTCCTCTTATCCCTCTAATGATAGGTGGGGGCCTACCATACAGTACCTCAAAAGGGGACAGATTTGTCCTCTTTGTTGGGGTACTCCGAATTCTCAGTAAAGCAATGGGCAACATCAAGGTCCACTCCATTTGGGTTTCCTGACAGAGCTTAGCCAGTTGTGACTTGAGTGTGCGGTTCATCCGTTCAACTTTTCCAGAGCTTTGGGGCCTATATGCGGTATGTAGTTTCCAAGTAATCTTAGGTGCCGTTGCTAATTCCTGGAGACACTTGTGGACAAAGTCAGGGCCATTGTCTGGGCCTATATCTGGGGATAAACATCTTTTACAAAACTGCTTCCGTCAGTAAAGTACTCAACGTTTGGATTTTCCAAGGGGCTGTCTTTCAAGTCTGGTCGGCTTGTATATCCAATACCCGGAGACTGTCATGAGTTAGGGGTTCTTGTGAGGTGGGGAGCAGAGTGGCTGGGTTCAAAGGGTTTACAGTCTCTAAGTGGATACGAGGATTTTCACACAGCATAGCTTGATATTTAACCATTCGACTGGTCGTGAACCAGTGATTTCCCTTGTAATCCATTAATGCCTGTACCTGGTGAGGGACTCGGACATAAGTCTCCTGACCTAATCACAACTGGTCAGCTTCGACCACAAGGAGGGCTGTTGCTGCGATGGCCATCTCTGAGCTACAGTGTCCAGTTGTTTTGAAAGGTATGCTACAGGGCGCTGCCAAGACCCAGAGTACTGTGCCAGGACTCCTACTGCTATTCCTTGTTTTTCACTGACATACAAATAGAAGACTTTTTGGCTATCTGGCAAGCCTAGCGCAAGGGTCTGCATTAGGGAGACCTTAATGTCTTAATGCTCTGTTTTGCTGTTCTCCCCATTGGAAGGGTTCCTTTTCTCCCCCCTTTGTGGATTCATAGAGGGGTCTGGCTTTTATGGCAAAGTCCGGTATCCAGATTCAGCAGAATCCTGCCACCCCCAGGAATTCACGTACTTGCCGTCTGGTAGTCAGGGTGGGAATCTGACAAACAACTTCTTTCCTGCCTTCTCCCAATTGTCTCTGTCCTTGTGATACTCTGAATCCCAGGTACTTTACAGTCTCTTGTCAAAATTTCACCTTTCTCCGGGACACCTTATAACCTGCCTCCCACAGTAATTGTAACAGTTCATTAGTGACCGCTGGGTGCATGGTCATTACAGCCTGATTGACCGCTCTGAGGTCTTGAACAGGATGACAGTGAGCTGTTTCAGGTTTCTGCACTGGGAGTAGAGGTGTATTTCAGGGAGACTGACAGGGTTTTAGAATTCCATAGTGTGAGGAATTTGTTTAAGTACTTTTGTTTTCCTACTAGGGCTTTTAGAGGGACTGGGTACTGTTTCAGGCTGACTGGAGTGGCTCCTGATTTTAATTCAATAAGGATTGAGGGAACGTGTGTGGTTAATCCTGGTAGGTTGTCTTCTGCCCACAGTCCCGGGATGTCTTGCAGTATGCGGGCTTCAAAGGGATGCGGGGCAAGGGTCCGGCTATTTGCATCAGGATCTCTCGGAGTGGAAGTGGACACTTGATTGGGGAGCCCATGGACTACTACTGAGTTCCCTATTTCTGTCCTGCCTATACCCAGAGTGCTACGGTCAGGAGTATATTTACTGAGATTTGGCATTGACAAACTTGCTGAATCTGATGTAGGTGAACAACTACTTGAGTCCCCTTGTTTACTGGACGGGGCATTTGGACATGGCTCTAACCTGTCTCTATCTGAGGTCCTTTCATCTACATACGGGGGAGGCTGATCTGTCTCTTCGGGTTGAGAATATATGTGTTTTGTTTGTTTTGTCAGTGGTACTACTCTTGTCCTAACTATAATTCTATACTGCTCCTCTTTCTGTGGCTTCTATCCACTGCAGGTCTTTATCTCCCATTTGTCCAAAGGATGCACAATCATCCAGACGGACGTTTTCTCCTAGCTCACTGACTGACTGACTGATTTATCCGAGAGATGCACAATCATCTGGACGGATATTCCTCCTGACTGGCTGGCTGAGGATTTATTCGAGGGATGCACAATCACCCGAACGAACAGTCCTCCTGGAAGGTGCGTCTTGGTCATGTTTCTGTAAGTCTGACATAATATTCTCAAATAATCAGTCAATGGTCTCTAAGTCAAGGGTTCCCTGTGGGGGCCACCGCGCTCCATAGCAGGGCCAATCTTTCTCACACAATGTTATCAATTTCTCAGGGCTAAGTTTTAAATTACAGTTCTTAGAAAATCCCTTCTTAAAGTTGGAGATCATGGTTTGTAGGGGAGATTCAACACTATGTTTCCCACCCATTCTTATAACCTAACAGACACCAAGACAGACACAGAGGGTAGGGTAAATGATGAGAATTCAGTAAGGGGTCTGAATCCTCGACACAGGTAGGGACAATAGACAACGCTTCCCTCGGTCAGTGGCCTGGACGTGGTCTCCCAGCCAGAAAACGCACTTAAAAGAGGACACGGTCACTTCACCACAAAGTGATGTCTCATACACACATCAATCATACCAGACATTCCCACTCAAAAATTACTGACTGACTGAGAATTCGTCCGAAAGATGCACAATCATCTAAACGGACGTCTCTCTCGGAAGGTGATCAGGCTTCCCTTCTCTCGATCCGTCGAGAGGCTGGCTGGCTGTCTTAACTGTTATCCAAAAAACAAAAGTAAAAAGGCTCTCACCTGTTCCCGTTGGAGCTCCAGCTATCTACTTCTTGGATTCCCAGGTCCTTTCGACGCTACAAAGGTCGTCCACAGCAGGCCACCAAATGGGACACAGCGCAGTCTCCTAGATAACAGTTCTAGAAGGCGCCTTTTGAGACTACGATATAACCCACAGGGCTGGCCTCTCGGACCATTCCTTGTAGGTCTGGTGGAAAACAGTGCCACCTGCCTCAACAGGTCACACCGATATTCCCCCCTTACGGCCAATGCACCAAATGAGGTAGGAGAATAACAGTAATGACTGCTGTGCAATGAACTCTGGTATGCAAGTTTTTTATTTCATTCTTCTAGCTAGCAAGAATGAACACTCCTGGCCCGACTCGTGTCTACACGCCAAAGAGTCTTCCTTACAGGCAATTCATTGTACATATAACTCTATCACATTACGTCACAAGCACACAGATGATACATTTCCTTTACAAAAACATTCTGACCCTTCACCTACTTCTACTAATGCAAAGCAGTTCACCAAAGCATATAGTTTTACAAGTATTGCACAAGCTTTGCCTCTGCGGTTACCTCCTTAATCAGCTGACTGGCCTTTGACACATCCTGGACAGGAAAAGTGTGCTAAGCTAGGCACAGATCATTTTGCTAAAAGGGGGAAGTGTTCATTTGCCAATCCACAGCCTGTCACGTACAAAATATTCTTTTATAGTAACTGGGAATGGCTTCTTAGCTGGAATTCTAAATCAGCCCTACTACACACCTAACCATGGCCATATAATCTGATCCCCATTCCTACTTCACCATCACATGCCGTACAGGGCCATCACATGCCGTACAGATTCATTACATGCCATACAGTGCCATCACATGCCGTTCAGTGCCATCACATGCCGTACAGTGCCATCACATGCCGTACAGTGCCATCACATGCTGTGCAGATTCATCACATGCCGTACAGTGCCATACAGAGCCACCACATCCTGTATAGTGCCAGCACATGCCGTACAGAGCCATCACATGCTGTACAGAGTCATCACACGCTGTACAGTGCCATACAGTGCCATCACATGCCGTACAGAGCCATCACATGCTGGTACCGTACAGAGCCACCACATGCCGTACAGTACCATACAGTGTCATCACGTGATGTACAGTGCCGTACAGTGTCATCACGTGCCGTACGGTGTCATCACTTGCTGTACAGAGTCATCACATACCATACAATGTCATTACATGTTGTACAGTGCCATCACATGCCATACAATGCCATCACATGCTGTACAGTGCCATACAGTGCCATTATATGTCGTACAGAGCCATCACATGCTGGTGCCGTACAGTGTCACCACATACTGTGCAGTGCCATAAAGAGCCATCACATGCCGTACAGAGCCTACACATGCTGGTGCCATACAGTGCCACCAGATGCCGTATAGTGCCACCACGTGCCGTACAGAGTCATCACGTGCCGCACAGAGTCATCACATGCTGTACAGTGCCCCCACGTGCCGTATAGAGTCATCACGTGCCGTACAGTGCCATTTCATGTAGTACAGTGCCATCACATACCGTACAGAGCCATCACATGCTGGTGCCGTACAGAGCCACCACATGCCGTACAGTGCCATTACATGTCATACAGTGCCATCACATGTCATACAGTGCCATCACATGTTGTACAGTGCCAGGTACAGAGGAGAGGCATGTGCAGAGGAGAGGAGAGCCATGTGCAGAGGAGAGCCATGTGCAGAGGAGAGCCATGTACAAAGGAGAGGAGAGCCATGTGCAGAGGAGAGGAGAGCCAGGTGCAGAGGAGAGGAGAGCCAGGTGCAGAAGAGAGCCATGTACAGAGGAAGGCACAGCCATATACAGAGGAGAGCCATATACAGAGGAGAGGAGAGCCATGTACAGAGGAGGGCACAGCCGTGCACACAGGCCTATACCTACCTATATACACAGGAGAGCACAGCCATTTACGCAGTGCCCTACTTTGTACATGGCTCTCCTTTCCTCTGTATCTGGCTCTCCTCTGCACATGGCTCTTCTCTGCACATGACTTTACTCTGCACATGGCTCTCCTCTGTATCTGGCTCTCCTCTGCACATGGCTCTCCTCTGCACATGGCTCTTCTCTGCACATGACTTTACTCTGCACATGACTCTCCTCTGCACATGACTCTACTCTGCACATGGCTCTCCTCTGTATCTGGCTCTCCTCTGCACATGGCTCTCCTCTGTACCTGGCTGTGCCCCCCTGTGTAGGTAGGTATCAGCCTGTAGACACACACAGAAGGTTACTCACCTCCTCACAGTACAGGCCTTCGGCTCAGCCCTCCTCTCAGTAGCAGGGCCACTATGGTAACAGATGATTAGCAGCGCAGTGTCCTCTCTCTATTTGGCCCATTTCCCTCTGCCAAGCGGCTCTCACTCCACCTCCATCTCCTCACTGGTAGCCAACTGTAGGTGTCCTGTCGAACAATGCCTCCCATCAGATAATGCATCCGATGAACCGCACATGTGCAGTGATGACTCTATATGGCATGTGATGGTACTGTACAGCATGTGATGGCACTGTACGGCATGTGATGGCACTGTACGGCATGTGATGGCACTGTACAGCATGTGATGGCACTGTACGGCATGTGATGGCACTGTACGGCATGTGATGGCACTGTACAGCATGTGATGGCACTGTACGCCATGTGATGCCACTGTACGGCATGTGATGGCACTGTACTGCATGTGATCCTGTAATACTCTATTTACGATGAAGGGAACATTATTGCTATAGGTGTACTAGGTAATACACCAATTATGGGGGAGTAAACCTCTGTCCATGTCTGAGGAGCTCTGGGCTTCAGTATGAAAATACAAGTAGATGTGAATGGAAGGTTTCATTGTCTCATATAAAAATCCAGATAGTCAATAAAAGGATTCATTCACAATGTTAGCTCTGATTTTATTTCATTTTACTATACCAGTAATGCATGGAATGCCTGTGTGCTGTCACATACATATTCTGCTTTTAACCACTAAGCCACCGCCCACCATCATATGACGGCGGGACGAGGCTTCTGTTGTTCTGGGCGGACGTCATATGACGTGATCGCCCTCCCGAGCCACTAGGGGGTGCGCGCGCCCGCTGCGTCGCTCGGGACCCGGTGCGCGTGCCCGGCGGCCGCGATGTCCGCTGGGCACCCGCGATTGCTGGGTAACAGAGCAGGACCGTGGATCTGTGTATGTAAACACAGATCCACATCCTGTCAGAGAGGAGAGGAGACCGATGGTGTGTCCCTTGTACATAGGGACACCGATTGGTCTCCTCCCCTAGTGAGTCCCCTCCTACCACAGTTAGAATCACCTCCCTAGGTCATACATTAACCCCTCGATCGCCCCCTAGTGTTAACCCATTCTCTGACAGTCACATTTACACAGTAATCAATGCATTTTTATAGCACGGATCGCTGTATAAATGTGAATGGTCCCAAAAATGTGTCAAAAGTGTCCGATATGTCCGCCGCAATATCGCAGTCACAATAAAAATCGCAGATCGCCGCCATTACTAGTAATAAATAAATAAATAAAAATGCTATAAACCTATCCCCTATTTTGTAGACGCTAACACTTTTGCGCAAACCAATCAATATACGCTTATCGTGATTTTTTTTTACCAAAAATATGTAGAAGAATACATATCGGCCTAAACTGAGGAAAAAATTTGTTAAAAAAAAAATTGGATATTTATTATAGCAAAAAGTAAAAAATATTGTGTATTTTCAAAATTGTCCCTCTTCTTTTGTTTATAGCGCAAAAAATAAAAACCACAGAGGTGATCAAATACCACCAAAAGAAAGCTCTATTTGTGGGGAAAAAAATGATAAAAATTTCATTAGGGTGCAGTTTAACATGACCGCGCAATTGTCATTCAAAGTACGAAAAATGGCTTGGGCAGGAAGGGGGTGAAAGTGCCCTGTATTGAGGTGGTTAAAATATATTGTTTTCACTCTGGTAGATAGTAATATGTACAGGACATTTACATACACAGCACTATCAATGACTTCTCCTACTTTAGTCACTGAAGTGCTGTTATCTCTGCTGATTCTTCTGACCATTGGAACAGGCTGCAGAGGAGGAGGGAGGGGAAGCAGCTACACTCTGTGAAGTCTCAGGAGCGAGCAGAGAGCCGACATCAATTAAGCAAAATGACAGGAAAGTGGGTGGATCCAGACTCCAGAGTCAGACCACTGTCAGTATGACGCTGTATGAAAGTCTGTAGACCCTCCCACTTCTGAGAGGGGTGGAAAGATTTTTTTTAGATATCAGCAGCTCACAGAATAGATGTAAGCAAAAAAAGGAAACCCATACTTCTCTTTTAAATGTATTGCTGACTTTGCTGATTCATGAGTTAATCCCAGTCTAGTGGTACAGAGGTCTATTATAAGTTACCTTGGCATAGTGGTTGTATGGTATAATGGACTGTGTCTGAACCTACTTTCTGCGTGTTCATTTATGCTCAAATCACCATTTATTCTAACCCATACCAATACATTGAGGTAATTTACCACTAAATGGTCTTGTGCTGATTTGCTGGTAATAACTCACAGCCTGGTTAAAGGTTCGTATAAGTGCTTTCCTTTAACCAGGTGTGTTAGAAGGACTGAGATGGTTCTTGGAGTAGAGGTGTAGAACTGAGAATCCAAATTAGTAAGTGGCTCCTTCAGGGGGAGGGCAGCACTAGGATAGGCCATTAATAGTAAGAAGAGATGAGTTCAGGGAATACCAGTTACTGGGCGTACTACATGCGGGCAGATTGGGCCCCACCAAGTCCCGTGGGTGCCCAGCTATGGAATCTAGCTCCTGTCCTCTCTGATTCTCCACCCGAACTCCTCCTACCCTGTGACTCACTCACTATGTATCTAGTGGCCACAGGACATTGTACTTGTACTAACATCCCCTACAAGTTAGCCTCTAAGATTAAGAATACATTTATAAACTGTGTTTTCGCCAAAAGGCTCTACAACACTATGGGGTCTATGTATGTATGACAAACATCTGCACAATTAGGACGAAAATTGCCATATTGTCTATAATATGTGTGGCTCCACCACTTAGTGGCCATAATGTGTTGTTTTTTCAGGAAACAAAAACAGATATGACATAGGAACCACACAAAATAGAGAAAGTACAGAAAATTTTGCCCTGATTGTGCAGATGTTTGTCACATCCACACAAAGAAAATATATACCCACACCCCTAAGGGTAAAGTCCTTTCTAGCATGGATACACACAGTACTTTCTCAATCTTGTTTGGGAAGCAAACCTGGTTCCTGAAAGGGACAGCGTCATTGACCAATCTCTCAGCTTCACATCATGGTGGCTGCCCTTTGTGCTTTCCCATCAAGGACTCCCCTGTGACACAGTACTTTTTTCTTTGTACTATGTCTGTGCCAAAATGACCACCAAATCTCATGGGAACCCTGTGTCTATATTAAATATAGGCTCTCCCAAGATGACCACCTGGAGTTGATTGGTGAGGACAAGTCAGTTCTCTGTAAGGTTCCGTCTATTGCTCATAGCACAGTAGCAGTCATGTCACCATTCTTTACTCTGTATACTGAGTCAGCATCAGGACACATTCCCACAGACACCTCGGGGAGGTGCGCTGTGGCAGAATGATCCACTCCCTTCCCTTCAACACCAGGCTACGTTTAGCTCCCTGAAAAACACCTCTCTTTTTCTGGGTCCCTTTAAAACTAAGGTAACCAGATTTTCATAAAGGAACTCTGGGGACATCCTTATGACCATGCCTGCTTTTAACCACACCCACAAAACACACCTTAATTAGTTGCCACACCCACAAAATAAAACCCCTATTTTTAAGATACCCTCAAACAATTGATCACCATCCTTTGGCTCCAGAGTCACACATTCAAAGTATAAAGACAAAATAAACAGATTTAAAAAAAGAGGCACCAAGATATGCATACATATGGGATATAGTAGGCATGGTCAATATGGTGGCTGTCGCTTCACGGTGTATGACTTTTGGTGTGGGAGAAAAGTAGGCCCCACAATAAGCATCTTTCAACAAGATTTTGGGTACTCTGTATTCCCCATGATCTAGCTGGAAGGAATGGGATGTCATCCTTGCCTAAGCGTCCTTATGGAGGACGATGGTGAGGTAAGAACAAACCAAAACTTTTTTCTTTACAGAGACATTTTGGAACTACTAACATTGGGTGATTTCTTAAGTAGAAGAGAGACTATATAATACAAGATTCTTTTTTCAGAAAACACAAATTACTGTATGTAATGACACAAATTTATGTAGACAAATGCTGGCTATATTGCTTTTGCCATTATGGGACAATTCTTTTTTATTAATCATTAATATTTTATTTAATTTTCCAAGCAATAGAATACAAATTCATGTAAGTATATAGCATCAGTCATTCAATAACATTTGTGCTAAAAAAATCATTTGGTTAAAAGAAACAGCAAAATAAAACAAAACGAGATACTTTCCTTTATCGAATCATATCTAAGGTATAATGTTAATAAGTCAACAATATAATATTAATTACAAGATATTAATCTTCGCTTACCCCAAATGGGTTCAAGCTGTAAGCAGAGATCAATTATTAAACATTTATAGTGAATAATTTAGAGGTAACTTATTCTTGAACTTCAGGATATTCAGGTTATGTTATAATATCCAAAATGAATTAATTAAAGATTACAGGTTTGTAAATAATGAGAGGCTCTAGGGTGAGCAATCCAGGCTTGCCATTTCTTTTTGAATGGAGTCATACGATAATTTTTTATAGGCCAACATCAATTCATATTGTGCTTGTATATTTAATCTAATAATAACAGTGGTTAAGTTTGGAGCTTCACAGGATTTCCATAGAGTGGAGATTGAGATTCTAGCAGCAATTAGTATGTGGGTGACTGTTGTTCTAAACATACTCGGATAGGAATCTAAATTTAATCCTAGGAGGGCCATTGCTGGAGTAAGTTCAATGAGATTACCAGTAAGATCTGCTATAAATTTGGATATAGTTTTCCAAAAACTTTGTAAATTCTTACAACTCCAGAGAGTGTGGTGTAGATTTCCTATGTGTTCGTTATATCTCCAGCATAAGGGTGAAGAAGAAGGATACATTTTACATAGTTTATAAGGTGTAAGATACCATCTGTTCAGTATTTTTTGGGAATTGTCCCAATGCTCTATGCAAGAGGAGGCCTTTTTAGAAATTAATATCGCTTTCCTCTATTGTTCTCCTGTATAGGTCTGCAATAAATCCTTTTCCCATTTTATCATATGAGGGCTTTTGTATTCTAAAGGATATTCAGAGAGGAGATCATAGAATAGTGAAATCCTTTTCCTTTTTTGTTTCCTATGGCTAGATAGAAATTCCCGGACAGTTGAAAACATTTCTATCTTATCATTTGGATTAAAGTTTTTTAAGCGGGAGCATTTTTCAATTTTACCTGAAACCGTTTTATAATTTTAGGGTAAATCCTTATACATATTATAACCATGTATAATCCAATCTCTTGACTTAACGCAGATTTTACAATAATCTACTATTCTCACAGGGAGATATAGTAAAGATTTATCACTCCAACTTTTAGTTTTGGACAGGATATGTTTCAATGCCATTAAAGTGGCTTTAATACTAAGTAAGTTGGGAATATCAATTTTTTTTTAGAGAATAGGAAGCCAGCAATAACGCATGCATATCGTGTCCCAAAGATACTTCTCGTTCAATATCGGCCCATAATTTATCCTCCGAAGAGGGGAACCAATGCTTCATCTGGTCCATTAAGGATGCATAATAGTAGTTTCTTATGTTTGGTAAACCCATTCCACCTACTAACTTGGAGGAAATCAATACAGAAAATGCCACTCTAGGTTTCTTCCCATTCCATATGAATCCTTTGAGTTTAGTGTCAATTTGCGTAAAAAATGTGTTAGGGATCGAGATAGGGAGGGTACAGAAGTAATATAAGATTTTGGGTAGTGTTACCATTTTGAATGCCACTATTTTGTTTTTGCAAGTGTATTTTCTCTGTGAATTATGTCAGTATCTAGCATGTCCGAGGTGTTGGGAGGCTTGCAAGGTAAGGGCAACCTTTGGGGGCAGTCGTCTTCCAGCAGGCTTTACGGGGGTGGCACTACATATACTAGGGTTGTCCCGATACCACTTTTTTAGGACCGAGTACAAGTACCGATACTTTTTTCAAGTACTCGCCGATACCGATTACCGATACTTTTTAAAAAATGTCATGTGACAGTGTTTTTTTTTTAACAATGCTGTCTTTTTTTTTCTTTTTTTTAGGGGGGGGGGGTGAACGGTGTCTGTATGTTTTTTTGTTTACATTTTTACTATTTTTTATAATAATATTTAATTTTTATTATTTATTGCAATATGTGTTTTTTTTTTAATCAGCCCTGTTGGGGGGCTTTGGTGAGATATCAGAGGTCTTAACAGACCCCTGATATCTCCCCCTTGAGACAGAGAAAGAGACCGAGGATAGAGATTCCCCAGTCCCTTTCTCTGCAGCCTCAGCTGCACTGAGAATGAATGGAGAGAAGACAGCGGCTCCTCTCCATTCATAAAGCTGGACAGAGGAACGAAGAGGGACAGCGGAAGGGGACAGAGGAATGGAGGGGGCATGAAGGATGCGGTAAATGTCACTAAGCAGCTGAAAGCCGCGGGGGGAGAAGCTTGTAACTCCCCCACGCGCCGATCACTGCTGACTGTACAGGTATCGGGGGAGGCATCGGGAGCATTTGCCCGAGTACAAGTACTTGGGCAAGTGCTCGGTATCGGTACCGATACCAATACTAGTATCGGTATCGGGATAACCCTAACATATACCATACTTATCGGCGTATAACACAGACTTTTTTCCCCTTAAAATCAGGGGAAAATCGTGGGTGCGTGTTATACGCCGATCCCCACTGTCTGAGCCAAAAAAAGAGCGAACGCCGCTGAAAAAGACCGAGCCGAGTGCTCGGCTCCACTCGTAGTCATGCCGCCCCGCCTCCCTGCTGTTTCAGAGAGGATGAGAGGAGCGAGTGCTGCCAAAAAAGACCGAGCCGAGCTCGGCTCCGCTCGCAGTCCCGCCCAGCTCCTATGATGGACAAGACACCGGTCCAATGGCGGGACTGCGAGCGGAGCCGAGCCGAGTACACAGTACACTCGGCTCAGTCTTTTTCGGCAGCGCTCGCTCCTCTCATCCTCTCTGAAACAGAAGGGAGGCAGGGCGGCGTGACAACCTGAATACACAGGCTATCTTGGCGGCAAATTTAAACAATTAAATGTTGCAAACAGCAAACGACACTGGGCAAGGCTGCACTGGGCAAGGCTGCACTGGGCAAGGCTGCAAATGGACACTGTTCATTACGCAATGATGGACAAGGCTGCAGATGAACACTGATGAGGCTGCATTGATGGGCATTTAAATGTAAGTTTTTTTCCTTAAACTTCCCTCCTAAAAGTTTTTTTCCTTAAAATGCCCTCTAAAACTTGGGGTGCGCATTATACGCCGGTGCGTGTTAATCGCCGATAAATACGGTATATATATATATATATATATATATCTCACAAAATCCCGGAGAAGATTAGTTCATAGGTGAAGACTCTTGCAAAAAAAAAACAGCATCCAGTCCAAAGGGTGCCAGGGGCAAGTAGCCCCCCCCCCCCCCTTTTCTCAGCTCACTGATCTATTCCCCCAAGAGGGAAAAGGCAATTTCCTTAGGACTCCAGACTATTTAACAGCATACCAGCCACCAACTGGGCACTTCCTCCAGGGATTGGAAATGCCCTGCTCAATGTTCAGGCTGGTCATTTAAATCATCCCTCCATAAGCTCCAGAAACTTCTTCTAGAGGCAGCGGGAAGTAAGCAAACTCACAACCTGTGAAGACCCGTACAGACGAGACCAAATAATTACTGCTCCTTTAGTTACAGCAGGAACCAAAAACGAAATTTGCCTAACTAGAAGGGTGCTACATATATTAACAATAAAAAAAAAAATGCCGGGGACCCCATAAATGAAACAGGGACACATCTGGGGGTCACTTTATTTGGGGACAGCCTCCAGAAATTGGGGAAATCTGTTCAGCCTATTTAAAACAGCATAGACTACACAGGCGATATGCCAATTCCTGCCTTGGGTGACTTTTGTCACTCCATACTCATTTATGTTCCTGTCTCACGCAATGCACTTTAAAACTTTGCCTCCGCTTCTACCCTGCTTCATGCCTTATGAATCAGATTCAGAAGAAGCAGATGTAGTATTACAGCTCAGCCCGCTGTGCGAACAAATTATACTTTTCTTTAACCTCAGACGCTGAGCGCTGCTTGTGAGCAAAGTGTGGAATAAAGGATATCATTTTAGAAACATTGTTTGGGGCTGCTGGCATTATAAAAATTGCTGAACAGAAAAACATACATTCTTTACAGGCCCCACCACCGATAAAGATCAGTTATTGGAAAACACTCAGCAAGTACATTTGCTATGAAAACAAAATGGGAGAAGTACAAATAATGAAAAAAAAGTAATTTTTCAAAAGCCAGAGATTTACTATGCGAGGGCTGAGCAACTGTGTCTGGATAACAGGAGCCTGTAATAGATAGTTGGTGTAGAAGAGGCCTGACACAGCAAATATCTTCTGAAAGTATGCTCTGATTTTTCAATAGGTGACTAAGAGGACTTTTTCATGAAAAAAAAATTGCTAACCAAATCAAATTGTTTTAATGCTTTGCCAGTTTGCTGACACTAATATTTTAATATAATAATAAATTCTCGTATGAATTTCTATCATTTTGCAATTGTAATCTAATACAAATCTGAATTTACTGCCAGCACACAAGCCCTGATGAAGGGGATGTTTTGAGCCCCCAAAAGTGTTGGCTTTATAATTACTTGTCGTGAAAAATACATTTGGAAATCCAATTTGGATTTTACTGACTGTCTTGTACTTTGGACACTGCAGTGACTGTCACTGTCCCACATTCATTCAGTCCAGTGGCAGCTTGTCCAATATTGCACACACTGGGAAGATATTTCTTCTTATTATAAATATTGTTACATTTTTCAATTAATTTGAAGTTAATATGCACTTATGTACAGTATCTCACAAAAGTGAGTACACCCCTCATATTTAAAAAAAAAAAAATGTTTATCTTTTCATGTGACAACACTGAAGAAATGACACTTTGCTACAATGTAAAGTAGTGAGTGTACAGCTTGTATAACAGTGTAAATTTGCTGTCCCCTCAAAATAACGCAACACTCAGCCATTAATGTCTAAACCGTTGGCAACAAAAGTGAGTACACCCCTAAGTGAAAATGTCCAAATTGGGCCCAAAGTGTCAATATTTTGTGTGGCCACCATTATTTTCCAGCACTGCCTTAACCCTCTTGGGCATGGAGTTCACCAGAGCTTCACAGGTTGCCACTGGAGTCCTCTTTCATTCCTCCATGACGACATCAGAGGGCTGGTGGATGTTAGAGACCTTGCGCTCCTCCACCTTCCAATTGAAGATGCTCCACAGATGCTCAATATGGTTTAGGTATGGAGACATGCTTGGCCAGTCCATCACCTTTACCCTCAGCTTCATTAGCAAGGCAGTGGTTGTCTTAGAGGTGTGTTTGGGGTCGTTATCATGTTGGAATACTGCCCTGCGACCCAGTCTCCGAAGGTAGGGGATCATGCTCTGCTTCAGTATGTCACATAACATGTTGGCATTCATGGATCCCTCAATGAACTGTAGCTCCCCAGTGCAGGCAACACTCATGCAGCCTCAGACCATGACACTCCCACCACCATGCTTGACTGTAGGCAAGACACACTTGTCTTTGTACTCCTCACCTGGTTGTCGCCACACACGCTTGACACCATTTGAGCCAAATAAGTTTATCTTGGTCTCATCAGACCACAGGACATGGTTCCAGTAATCCATGTCCTTAGTCTGCTTGTCTTCAGCAAACTGTTTGTGGGCTTTCTTGTACATCATCTTTAGAAGAGGCTTCGTTCTGGGGCGACAGCCATGCATATGCAGTGTGTGGCGTATGGTCTGAGCACTGACAGGCTGACCCCCCACCCCTTCAAACTCTGCAGCAATGCTGGCAGCACTCATATGTCTATTTCCCAAAGACAACCTCTGGATATGACGCTGAGCTCGTGCACTCAACTTCTTTGGTCGACCATGGCGAGGCCTGTTCTGAGTGGAACCTGTCCTGTTAAACTGCTGTATGGTCTTGGCCACCGTGCTGCAGCTCTGTTGCAGGGTCTTGGCAATCTTCTTATACCCTAGGTCATCTTTATGTAAAGCAGCAATTCTTTTTTCAGATCCTAATAGAGTTCTTTGCCATGAGATGCCATGTTGAACTTCCAGTGACCAGTATGAGAGAGTGAGAGCAATAACACCAAATTTAACACACCTGCTCCCCATTCACACCTGAGACCTTGTAACACTAACGAGTCACATGATACAGGGGAGGGAAAATGACTAATTGGGCCCAATTTGGACATTTTCACTTAGGGGTGTACTCACATTTGTTGCCAGCGGTTTAGACATTAATGGCTGTGTGTTGAGTTATTTTAAGGGGACAGCAAATTTACACTGTTATACAAGCTATGCACTCACTACTTTACATTGTAGCAAAGTGTCATTTCTTCAATGTTGATACACAAAAAGATATAATAAAATCCTTACAAAAATGTGAGGGGTGTACTCATACACTATACTATATGTTGATTTGTATTAACCCATTGGATACACTGATTGTAGACTATAGCGCAACACTTTTTATTATTGGTTTAATCATTTTGCATTGCTATATTGGAATGTGAACAGTGTCAGCAGCTGGCTATATATATATATATATATATATGTATATATATATATATATATATATATATATATATATATATATATATATATATATCAAGGTCCCAGGCCTCCTTTGATCTAATGAGAACCTCCAGGGCCAGGGATAGCTGACATCCTTCTGTATGTGGTGGGTTGTGAGGCATGGTGGATGCGGAGTAGTTAAAATTATTGGGCGCCAGACACTTCTTGAATGCAAAAGAAAGTTTATTTCTCCTAACAAACTTTTTGGGGGAGAGAGGGTTAGGGCCAGGACACCCTTAGGTAGTTGCAGGATTAATTGTCAGACTCCGAGACTTCAATAGGAGGACAGCCATGCAGGGAAAGGTATCCAGCAAGATGCCACATTTGCATGTGCAGGAATGCTATCTCCTATGGCAACAGTTTTTAACATCTCCTAACACAAACGTAACAGTTCCTTCACTTTCACTACAATCGCTCCTTGTAGTTCTTCAGACCACTGCGCTCCCAGTCTTTCACTAGACTAGTTGATTCACTGCCACTGAATCCCTTGAGCTCCTCCAATCTTCACGGTGGTATCTTCCTCAAGTGTCACCCCCACCCTCTCTGCTGGGTCCCTAGCTTGGCACTCTAGACACCTCTCAAGCTTCACCCCTGCTGGCCTGCTCGGTCCCTGGCTTGACACACAAGGCTGCTCTGCAAGCGTCACCTCCGCTGGCTGGGTCCCTGGCTTTATACCCGCTGAAGTTTCCCGATTCTTCACTGTCCCCGGTAGGTGAGAATACAGCTCCGGTACTTGCTTCAGTTACTTACTGTGGCTCCTGGTAACAAGGTGGATAGTCCCTTACTGGTGACCGCTTCCCCTCTACCTCCGACCACAACAGGTTTTCCGGCCAGCAGAACCGTCACTTTTGGTTGGACTGCAAGCCGCAATCCCAACCCTGCGCTGCTCTCTTTTTTCTGGATAGACCCTCACACAGCCTAATAGCCAAATGTGCCCGGGATAGGCCTAGCAGCCCTGGCAGTACAACACACGTCCACCCAGACAGCCGTCCAGGTGGCACAGAACCTAGATCACTCGAATATATATAGGCTCTCCCATCAGGCCAAGGGATTCAAGAAAACCCCTGCTTATTGGAAGAGATAACCCATATACCCATAACCTGACCTATAACTAGTACCACTGAGTACTCGGCCACCTAGTGGTAGAAGAGAAAAGTGCAACAAGGCCAAACTTAGGGCAAAATCAATAGATCTCTAACAATCAACCAGGATAATTATTCCTGGCAAGTAAGTTTGTGAGGAGCTCCCTGCCTAAGATACAGGGTGCTACATATATATTTAATTATTGCCGGAAGGCAAAAGTGAACACGCACGGTAGCTCGCAAGGCTTACTCATATATTTTTTTCCCCCATAGCAAGCTGACTTTTTCACGGAAAAGAGTTTAACAAGACTCATGGCCACTAATTAAAATTAGAAGAAAAGAGGTTTAGCCTTAAACTACATAGAGGGTTCTTTCCTGTAAGAGCGGCAAGGATGTGGAATTTTCTTCCACAGGCGGTGGTCTCAGCGGGGAGCATCGATAGTCAAGAAACTATTAGATAAGCACTTGAACGACCACAACATACAGGGATATACAATGCAATAATGACATATAATGACATGCAGAGGCGGCTCTCTAATTAGGCAAATTAGGCGGTCGCCTAAGGCCTCGCACTCTCAAGGGCCTCGCGGCCGCCTAATTTGCCTGTGATCAATCACTGATGTCACCGCCTCATCACGGAGCATCCCAGTCCGGTGGCAGCAGGTGTGGGGAGTGGGACAGTAGAGGCCTCTAGGCTATGTGATAGCACCCGGCTCCAAGTGTCATCTCTACAAGGCTTGCGGGCAGCATGTCCATGTGGGACCCGCAGCTGAGCAGCTCCTTCAGCCTGCGCTGCTCACCCAACCTCTCCGCACCTGCCTCCTATTCAGTTCAGCAGTCAGGGCCAGGGGGGGGTTGCTGAAACTATCCGGCTGAGCTGCCCCATGACTGTGAAGAGGAAGGATATCCGCCTTTAATGTCCTTGTGCTGCCTGGCCAACTGGAGAGAACGTGAGTGCCCGTGCAGCCTCCCTGTGTGCCTGAATAGGAGGAGCAGTGGGGAAAAAATAGAAAAAAATAGATTTTTCCATATTCCTCTTGCAGCCGCTGAATGTCTGCAGGATCGAGAGGAGGACAAGTGATCATTCAGCGGCTGTATGGAGGAATATGGTAAACTCAATTCCACTATATGCAGTCTCCCCACCGCTCCTTCTATCTAACTTCTTCTGCATCCAGTGCTCTCAGGCCCATCCTTGTGCTCGCTGGCTCCACCCCTCCTGGTATCCAGCACCTCCTTGTGCTCCCTGGCTCCTCCCCCAGTGCTTTCCAGTACCCCCCTGCTCTCCATTCCAATTCTTTCTGCCCCCTGCTCTCAAACTGCCCCCCCAGTGCTCTCCAGCCCCCACCCCTCCTGTGCTCTCCCCCCCCAGCACTCTCCAGCTCCTCCCTGCTCTTTGCCCCCCGTGCTCTCACAGACTGGGACATGGGGCACAGGAGGGGCTGCAGACAGGGACAGGGCTAGGGATCTCTCTCACCTCCCTTTTCCTCACCCCTCTCTCTCTCTCTCTCTTCCCTTTCTCTCTCTTACCCTCTGTCACTCCTCCCCCCCCCTTCCTCTCTCCACCTCCCCCCTCTCTCCCCCCTCCCCCTCACTCCCTCTCTTCCCCCTTCCTCTCTCCACCGCCCCTCTCTCCCTCTCTTCCCCCATCCCCCCTCTCTCCCTCTCCTTCTCTATCCTTCCCTCCTCTTTCTCCCCACCCTCTGTCACCCTCCTTTCTCTCACCCCCTGTCTCTCTCTCTCAACACCCCTCTCTCCCTCAACCCTTCTCTCTCTCACACCTCCCTCTCTCTCACTCCCCTCCCCCTCTGTCACCCTCCTCTCTGTCACCCCCTTCTCTTTCTCTCTCACCACACTCCTCTACTTACCCCTTCCCACCACTTACTCCCTCTCCTCTCCACCACTCCCTCCCTTTCTCTTTCTTCCCCTCACTCTCCTCACCTCTCCCCTCTCTCTCCTCCACCTCTCCTCCCTTCTTCCTCCTCTCTCCCTCTCTCCCCATCTCTCTCTCTCTCCCCCCTCACTCTCTCCCCCCTCTAGCTCACCATCTCTATCCCACATTTGCGCACCCTCTCTCTCTCCCCCCCTCTCGCCCACCCCCCCTCTCTCCCTCCACCTCTCCCCGTTTGGCTCACCTTCTCTCTCTCCCCCTCACAATCTCTTGCTCCCTCTCACTCCCCCTTTCTCTCTCCCTCCCCCTCTCTCTTTCCTCCTCTCTCTCCCCATATTTCTCTCCCTCCCCACCCCCTCCTCTCCCCCCCTCTCTCTCCCCCCTCCTCTCTCTCCCCCCCTCTCTCTCCCCCCTCCTCTCTTTCCCCCCCTCCTCTCTCTCCCCCCCTCCTCTCTCTCCCTCCCCACCTCTCTCTCCCCCCTCCTCTCTCTCCCCCCCTCTCTCTCCCCCCTCCTCTCTTTCCCCCCCTCCTCTCTCTCCCCCCCTCCTCTCTCTCCCTCCCCACCTCTCTCTCCCTCTTCCGCTCTCTATCTCTCCCCCTCCCACCACCCTCGCTCTCTATCCCTCCCCCCTATCTCTCTACCCCCTCTCTCCCCCTGCTCTGTGCTGGGATCCCCCACTCTACTTCCTCTGTGAATGTGGAATGACTCAGTGACATCCCCTCCCCATTCTTCCAAGACACAGGAAATTCTTAGAGGGGTTGCCATCTTGCTGGGTCCCAGATGTTTTATTGGCTGCATATGTCTGGTGGGTCAGGAGGGTCTGGAAGTGGTGCTGATGAACTGTGTGCTAGATCCATGCATCTTGAATTTGTTTTCCCCCCATTATGAGAGTGATTGGGGCCTCATGTATAAGTTTTCGCCTAAGGCCTCACAAAGCCTAGAGCCGCCTCTGATCACATGGGTAGGTTGGACTTGATGGACTTTTTTCAACCTCACTTTTTCCACATTTTGTTATGTTACAGCCTTATTCAAAAATTGATTAAACTCATTATTTTCCTCAAAATTCTACAAACAATACCCCATAATAGCAACGTGAAAGAAGTTTGTTTGAAATCTTTGCAAATTTATTTTTAAAAAAATGAAAAAAAAATCACATAAGTATTCACAGCCTTTGCTCAATACTTTGTTGAAGTTCCTTTGACACTAATTACAGTCTCAAGTCTTTTGAGTATGATGCTACAAACTTGGCGCACCTATTTTTGGTCAGTTTCTCCCATTCTTCTTTGCAGGACCTTTCAAGCTCCATTGGGTTGGATGGGGAGCGTCAGTGCACAGCCATTTTCAAATCTTTCCAGAGATGTTCAATCGGGTTCAAGTCTGGGCTCTGGCTGGGATACTCAAGGACATTCCCAGAGTTGTCCCAGAGCCACTCCTTTGTTATCTTGGCTGTGTGCTTAGGGTTGTTGTCCTGTTGGAAGATGAACCTTGACTCCAGAGCACTCTGGAGCAGGTTTTCATTAAGGATGTCTCTGTATATTGCTGCCTTCATCTTTCCCTCGATCCTGACTACTCTCCCAGTTCCTGCTGCTGAAAAACATCCCCACAGAATGATGTTGCCACCACCATGCTTCACTGTAGGGATGGTATTGGCCAGGTGATGAGCGTTGCCTTGTTTCCTCCAGACATAACGCTTTGCCATTCAGGCCAAATAGTTCAATCTCTGTTTCATCAGACCAGAGAATTTTGTTTCTCATGGTCTGAGAGTCCTTCAGGTGCCTTTTGGCCAACTCCAGGCGGGCTGTAATGTGACTTTTACTGAGGACTGGCTTCTGTCTGGCCACTCTACCATACAGGCCTGATTGGTGGAGTGCTGCAGAGATGGTTGTTCTTCTGGAAGGTTCTCCTCTCTCCACAGAAAGATGCTGGAGCTCTGTTAGAGTGACCATCGGGTTCTTGGTCACCTCCCTGACTAAGGTCCTTCTCCCCCGATCGCTCAGTTTGGCTGGGTGGCCCGCTCTAGAAAGAGTCCTGGTGGTTCCAAAACTCTTCCATTTATGGATGATGGAGGCCATTGTGCTCATTGGGACCTTCAATGCTGCAGAAATTTTTCTGTACCTTTCCCCAGATCTGTGACTCGATACAATCCTGTCTCGGAGGTCTACAGACAATACCTTGGACTTCATGGCTTGGTTTGTGCTCTGACATGCCCTGTTAACTGCGGGACCTTATATAGACAGGTGTGTGCCTTTCAAAATCATGTCCAATCAACTGAATGTACCACAGGTGGACTCCAATCAAGTTGTAGAAACATTTCAAGGATGATCAGTGGATACAGGATGCAACTGAGCTCAATTTTGAGTATCATGGCAAAGGCTGTGAATACTTACAGTATATACATGTAAATTTTTCAATGTAATAAACTTGCAAAGATTTCAAACAAGCTTCTTTCACATTGTCATTATGGGGTATTGTTTGCAGAATTTTGATGAAAATAATGAATTTAATCCATTTTGGAATACGGCTGTAACATAACAAAATGTGGAAAAAGTGAAGGGCTGTGAATACTTTCCGGATGCACTTTATGTATACAGCAGTGGTCTCCTTACAAGAAAAAATAAGTGCCTTATGAAAGCTCAGAAGAATGCCACACAACTGTTAGATAATGCTGAGAAAAAACAATGAACTACAACAAAACTGGGTAAGGTGATTGTAGATGTATTAGTCTTCTTGTACCATTAGGTAGGGTGGGAATGTGCCTACAGTAGGTATGTGCCTAGGCACACTAAGCAGGAAGGCAGTCTTTTCCCAATTTAATCATTGTCTGCTAGAGATGACCAAACATATTAAAAGTCTGAAGAGTTGTTGTTCCACTGAATTTGTTTAACCACTTGAGCTCCAGAAAGTTTTACTCCCGAACATTTTTTGGTATTTAGCACTGCGCTACTTTAACTAGTAATTGTGAAAAAAGACCGAAAATTTAGAAAAAAAAAAGGAAACTATATTTTTTACTTTTATATCTTTTTTTATTGGATAAAACATATCAATTAAAAAAATATAAAAAAAAAAAAATTTTTCATAAGTTTATGTCAAAATGTATTCTGCTACATGTCTTTGGTATAAAACAGAAATCCCAATTAGTGTATATGGATTGTTTTGTGTGAAAGTTATAGCATCTACAAACTATGGTATATATATACTGGAATTATTTATTTATTTTTTTTATAGTAGTAATGGTGGTGATCAGCGACTTATAGTGGAATGTGATAGTGCGGCTGTGGGGCAATCCACTAGGGAAGAACCTGGGCAAATTTTCAGCTGCTCCTTTGGTAGTAAGAGCTACAAAGTTATGCTCACATAAAATTCTCAAATAATCAAAGAGGCTCTATCATGGGAACAAAAAGAAAAACTTCTGTTAGGGACCTAGTGGAGTAGTCTTCCAAACTTTTTTGCCATCACCAAATTTTGGCTGTTCTGACAAGCAAAACTCCGACACTTCCGGGTAGTGTTGCAGCTTGTATCAATCCCTATACATTCAAATTGGCCCTCCTTGTGATGGGCATCTTTACTGGTCAATGGGAACAACACCAGATTTTTACTTCCTTCCTCCTAGGAAATGAAACATAGTTCTCAAAGCTGCATACCACTTCCACAGGGTAAAAACAACTTTATTGCACAAACACTCCACCCAGAAACCTCTCTATAATGTGTTACACCCCTACTGAACTGTGCTATAAGGCATGAAACACACAGGCAGATGCAGTCTATTTTCTCCACTGGAGGTGGTGCTCAACCACTAATGCATTGCAGAGGGAGAGGAAGTCAAGAGGAATCCAGTTCCTGTATGGCTTCCTGGGTCACAGGGGATAGCTATCCAATTGGATGCTGGTGCCACATGTGACTTTGGTGGCCATCTTGGATTAGGCAGAGTCCACCTAAGACCCTGGCTCCTGGGCTTGGGGTGCATTCATGTGTGGCTAGAATAGGGACAGTGCTTAGCATCAGGGAAAGGTTCCAGAGGAGTATGGAAAGTGCAGGGACATGCCATCCTACCTGGAAGCCTCTCCACTTGGGTACGGACCGGCACTATCAGCACTGTCGGCACACCTGTCACCTTCTGCTACTGACACATCGCTGTTACATTCTGTGAGTGCTCCCGGTTGGGTTGCCTTCCCACCAAGCTCGTTGTGTTTTGACAAACTTCAATTACACCTTACATTACCTTTTTCTTCAACCTCACCCCCTCCCCCTTCTCTTTCTCTCCCCCCCTCTTCCCCCCCCCCCTTATTCCACATCCCTCCCTCCTTTTTTTCCTCTTTCTCTTCTTCCTTTTCCCCCCTTCCCCTCTTCCTACTTTGGGATGTTCCTCTTCAATACCGTGTTATTAATCTTTATTTTTTTCTGCTCATACTATGTTTTGCACGCCCCCCATGGTGACTCTTCATTGCCCCTTTCGTGCGCCCTGCCTCTGCCGTTGGAGCTACGTTTCTTGAACTTTTTTGGACTTTTTATATCTTTGATGTTTATACTCTGGTTACATTATTGTATATTATTTATATAATTTTATTATTTATTTTGGTAGCCACAATCATCTGCGCTCCTGAAGAAGTGTCTAGGCACGCGTAACATGTTGAGCAATCTCTAATACGAAACAATCTGTTATTGACCTGCTGTTCAACCACATCCTTGGATATCTATTTACTCTGGATCAATTATCCTCATATCCGAGCTCCCGTCTATAGAAGTGGCTCTGTATAGCAACAATTACACCAAGTATCTTTTGTATTTAGACACATTGTGGTATTTTAACGATTACTGTTTGTCTATTTTTTTCAATAAACTTATTTTTGTAATATAATTGGTGTCACTGTGCCTATAAAGTCCTCAAGTCCCTACCTTTCCTATATTCAATTAATAGTTTTAGGACGTGGCACTTTTATATTGTTTATGTATTCACAGTACCACTCTGTGCTACGATACATTTTGTTTGGATATTTAAACTTCAATTACAGTATATTCCTATTACTGAGCACCTGCACTTGGAGTGTTTTCTGCTGCCGCACCACGCTGCACCTACCCAAAAACACATTAGCAAGGGATCTCTGGATGGAGTGTTGGTGCATGTGCAGTACAATGAAAATAACAATTCGGAAAGGAACCAATGCTTGGGCTAGCCCGGAGATCACTGCCACATCCCAAATACGTGCAGTACAATAAACTGTTTTTTACTTTGTGGAAGTGGTATGCAGCTTCAGGACTACGTTTTAAGTCATGTGAGAGGAAATGACCTCCAATCACAAGCACCTGAGTTGAGGACTATGGAGGATTTTTTTTTGGCCAGACCATGCCAGTACTCCGTACTGCCACCTCTATCATTGCCCTGTGCTTATCAGCTTCTCACAGGTAAACATAAAAGCCACTAGAGGAAGTTTTCTTCACTACTCAATTCCTGTGCCCTGTGCGATATGCATTCTTGAACCCTGTACCCCGTTTGATACATGGACCTAAACCCTGCACCTTACACGATATACACTCCTTAACCCTGTGCCCTATGCAATATACACTCCTTAATCCTGCACTCTGTGCAAAATGCACTCCTGAACCCTGCGCACTGTGTAATAAGCACTCCTAAACCCTGCGCCTTGCATGACACGCACTCCTTAACCCCGTGCCCTGTGCGATACACATTCCTGAACCCTAGACATGTGTGATGCACACTCTTGAACCCTGCACCATGCAGGTCTCACAGTCCTGTACCCTGTGAAGCAAGAAAATTCTCACCGCACAGGCATGGATCCACTTCCAGGTATCAACTCAGTTGTCTCCCAGGATAAAGAGCCCCAGGTGCTGGCTAATGCTGAGTAATGTTGAAGGTGAATGAGAAAATCCGGACAGCCGCACTCCAGGAAGATGTAGTTCAAAAATTATTTATTGTAATAAGTTCTTGAGCATATAGCATACAAAACACTGTGGCAGAAAGTACAGGCAATCAGCTAACCCGTTTCGTGCTTATACCAAGCGCTTACTCATAGCTGCTATGAGTAAGCGCTTGGTATAAGCGCGAAACACGTTAGCTGATTGCCTGTACTTTCTGCCACAGTGTTTTGTATGCTATATGCTCAAGAACTTATTACAATAAATAATTTTTGAACTACATCTTCCTGGAGTGCGGCTGTCCGGATTTTCTCATTCACCTTCAACAGTCCTGTACCCTGTGCAATACACACTCCTCAACCCTGTGCGAAACACACTTCTGAACCCTGTGCTTTGCATGATACACACAGATAAACCATGTGCACTGTGTGATAAACACTCCTGAACCCTGCACCTTTGTCATGTACCTGGTCAAACTGGGTTGAGGAGAGGGATTCCCTTATACCTTTTGCCTGATTTCCCCTGGGGTTGATGACCGGTTATAACAGGGCACAGAGTGGCTGTAGGGGATCCAGGTTGCGAGATCTTGTACCAGATGCAGAGCTGAATACGGTGCAGCAGGCAAGCTGGCACATCAAAACCTCAGACCTCATGGTCAGGCGGGCAGAAGCTGGCAACAACTGGAAGGCAGAGGTACAAAATCAGGAACTGGGTGTAGAGCCAGGCCAAGATCAGGGTCGGGCAAGCAGAGGCAGTACTGGATCAGGAATCAGGAGGCAAGATCAGGTCACAAGCCAGAGTCAGCAACAGGGGTTCAGGAACAAGATGGGTTTACTTCCTCTTTGTTTCCATGCAAAGGTAAAGCATAATAGGCTATTATGCATCGCATAGTAGCCCAATATGTGTCACTTACCTGACACAGGAGCCTGCAAAGTCACCGCTGTCCCCTCTGCTACGGAGCGTCCATCTTCTTTCTGGGTATCGTGGCTCCGGCGCTGTGATTGGCCGGAGCCACAATGATGTCACTCCCGTGCATGCGCACGGGAGCCGCCACTAACGGCATATCGCCGTTAGCAGCGGCATGCTCAGTGCCTCTGCGCGCCGCTGTCTACGGCGTATGTGCCATAGACAGCGGTGCCTGTCTTTTTGCAAATATCTACTAAACCGTGTAGGTTTAGGAGAGATTTCTTGGACCTACAGGTAAGCCTTAATCTAGGCTTACCTGTAAGTCAAAGTGGTCTGTAAGGGTTTACAACCACTTTAAGGGGAGGCTCCAGATGCCCATTTGGGATCTTCTTATCGAATGTGTAGCAGCAAAAGCTGGCAACAGATCAGGTGCATGCACATTTTCTTCTTGTTCCCAAGAATTCTCTTCCAGGCCAAAGCCTTTCTACTTTTAAATACCGGGTGCATCCCTCTACTTGTATGCACATTTCTTTGAGCATGGGCATCAGATCAGTTTTCCTGACAGCCTTCCATGATGCACACTCTTAACCCTGCACCCTGTGCAATGCGCACTCCTGATCCCTGCACCTTGCATGTGTAGTGCAGCCCCTGTAGGAGCAGCAAAGACAAAGCCCAGATCTTTTTACCAGTAGTTTCCTCGCAGCCAAGAACACAACTCTGATCACTCTTCAAGCTCATTAACCGGTCCAGGGGTGTGCTTTTTTGAAGCCTTAATGAAAACTTGAGTGGCTAATGGTAGGATACTCCAGTAACTCTTATGCCGCGTACACACGACCGGACTTTACGGCATACTTGGTCCGGTGAACCGGAGTCCGTCGGACAATTCGATCCTGTGTGGGCTCCAGCGGACTTTTTTTCCCCAAAAGTTTGATGGACCTAGAAATGAAACATGTTTTAAATCTTTCTGAGGGACTCAAGTCCGGTTGAAAAGTCCGCTCGTCTGTATGCTAGTCTGACAGACAAAAACGGACGCTAGGGCAGCTATTGGCTACTGGCTATGAACTTCCTTGTTTTAGTTCGGTCGTACGTCATCACGTACGAATCCGTCGGACTTTGGTTGATCGTGTGTAGGCAAGTCCATTCGTTCGGAAAGTCCGTCGTAAAGTCCGTCAAAGTCCGCCAGACAAAGTCTGCCGTAAAGTCCGCTCGTGTGTACGCGGCATTAGTAACAATTTGAGGCCACATTCTCTTGTAGAACTGTGAGCCAAGTCCTTGTACAAGTAAATGATGGACTGAGGTTTGTAGTAGCAATTTGAGGAGACTAATCTTCCTCTTTTTGGACAAGCCTAGCAAAGTCCTTTCACTAAGAATTAAATAGACTGAGCTCTACACAGGACACAATGTCCCCTTTAAAAACGCTGACTCTTGCGCAAGAGGGAAGGCAGCAGCACGCATTTTCCAAGGATCTCTCTCACCAGTATGTACTCCTTGGACAATTGGTTGCCTCCTTCCAATATCCTCATACTTTCACCCCATGGTACCAGACTAGATCCTCAGACAACAGCCCAGCCCATCAGTCAGCTTCAGCAACTCTCGGCAAAGTAGGCCTCCAGCTAGCCCAACTGAGGCCTTGACAACTCATCCTCAGGGAAAAAGACCAGGCTGCTCTCAAACAGCTGAATACACACTAAAGACATTTAAAAGAGCCTTTTAACCTACCAAATGATTTGTATTTCTGTTTATCCAGTCCTGAGATTTACACAAATCTGCCGCACATCACAGCCTTGCCTGGCAGGGGAGGTGACCTGATCTATCTCTGGTGTAGTTTCACTTTTTTAACCACTTAAGCCCCCCTTCAAGTCCAGGCCATTTTTTGCGATATGGCACTGCGTTGCTTTAACTGACAATTGCGCGGTTGTGCTATGCTGTACCCAAATAAAATTGATGTCCTTTTTTTCCCCACAAATAGAGCTTTCTTTTGGTGGTATTTGATCACCTTTGCTTTTTATTTCTTGTGCTATAAACAAAAAAAGACAATTAAAAAAAAAAAAAAAAAAATATTTTTTACTTTCTGCTATAAAACACACCCAATAAAAAATCTCATTTATTCATCAATTTAGGCCAATATGTATCCTGCTACATATTTTTGGTAAAAAAAAAATCTCAATAAGCGTATATTGATTGGTTTGCGCAAAGGTTATAGCATCTACATACTATGGGATATTTTTATGGAATTTGTATTTATTTATTTATTTTACTAGTAAATGCGGCGATCCTCGATTTTTAGCAGGACTGCGCCATTGCGGCAGACAAATTTAACACCTAACTGACACTTTGGACACTTTTTTGGGGACACTAATACAGTGATCAGTGCTAAAAAAAATGCACTGTCACTGTATTAATGAAACTGGCAGGGAAGGGGTTAACATCAGGGGCGATCAAAGGGTTAAGTGTGCACCTAGGGAGTGCTTTCTAACTGTGTGGGGGATGGACTCACTGGAGGAAGACAGAGATCCGTGTTCCTGATTAGCAGGAACACAAGATCTCCATCTTCCTCTCTGACAGAATGGCATTCTGCCTTGTTTACATAGGCAGACCGCCGTTCTGCCTCTCCTGTCAATGATCGGCAGGTGCTGGCAGACATTGCGTCCACCGGACCCGTTGATTGGCTCCCGCTGTGTCCAATACAGCAGAAGCGGGTCACTGGCGGTGCGCGCGCCCTAGACCCTGTGCATGAAATCACTAACAGGCATGTGTTTTTGCGCAGGGGGGTGACCCTGCCAAAGTATATCTGCATGGGGCAGTCCTTAAGTGGTTAAACACAGATGGCCTCTACACTTTGACTGGACAATGAAAGGAGAAGCAGCATATTGATGAGATAATCTCTCCGTCACTTTGCTTTCTGATCCAGTTAACATGCATCTTGCACTGTAGCAGATCTGATTGGCTCCTTATACTACTTCATTCTTCCCCTCTTTGAGCTCTCCTGTACAGGGGATTGCAAGAGACTAATGCCAAGTTTACCACTTTTCTATTTTTTAAACTTGTTGTTTAAAAGTTAAAATCATTTTTTTTGCTAGAAAATGACTTAGAACCACCAAACATTATATATATTTTTTCAGACACCCTAGTAAATAAAATGGCGGAAAAAAATACAATTTTTTGAATTAAAAAAATTAAAAAACAGTAAAGTTAGCCCAATTTTTTTTTATATTGTGAAAGATAATGTTACGCCGAGTAAATTGATTCCCAACATGTCATGCTTCAAAATTGCGCCCATTCGTGGAATGGCGACAAACTTTGACTCTTAAAAATCTCACATGAGCGGGAGTGACATCATAGTGGCTCGGTCATTCAAGGGGCCGGAGCCCACGAACCCGGAAGGAAGATCGGGTGAAGATGGAAACCACGGCAGCGGTAGGGTTGCCACCTTTTCATCAAGTCAAACCCAAACAGTTTAGTGGCGTACAGCAATTTTTTTTTTTTTATAGTATAAACTATACATATGTTTTTCTATTAAATAACATTTCTAATCGTATGAAGTTAATAACAAGAGTCCCCCTTTACATCAGAGTCCAGAGAGTTCTCCTTTTAAATCTGAACTCGCAGAGTTCCCTTTCACTGTAAAGGGAGGACTCTGCAGACTCTGATGTAAGGGAGAACTCTGGGGACTCTAACATAAGGGATGCTCTGGGAACCCTGATTTAAGGGGGAACACTGAGAACTCTGATGTACGGAGAGGACTCTGATGTAAGGGGGAACACTGTGGCTTCTGGTGTAAAGGGGAATTCTGATGTAAGGGGTGCTCTGAGAACCCTGATTTACCTTAGTGTACTCACTTAGAGTAGGAGAGAGAAGGGGGAGACTTCAGTCATAGACAGGGATGGTTGGACAGGGATGGATGGTGAGCACACGCACCCCTTGGCAGTCAGCATCTCTCATCCAGATGTATCTGAGGCTGCTGGACTTTCCTTTTCTGAGGCGCATCCCTGGGGATTGGAGTGTGGGCATACACAGAGGTGGAGGGGCGGGAGGAAGAGGTGCAGATCAAGCCCTCTCTCCTCTCCTGTCTGTGTGTGTGTTTTGGGGGGGGGGGGGCTTGCTAGTGCTGGCTTTGGGCAGCATGAAAGAGAGTGTAACAGACACTCTCAGCTTAGACAAATGCAGCCGGCTACCCTGCTGGGAAGCCATAGTCTGAAACCCGGACGCATGGTTCCAAACCCGAACTGTCCGGGTGAATCTCGGACAGGTGGCAACCCTAGGCAGCTGTGACAGCGTGCCACTGGAGGGCTTCATTTTAAAGTAAAGCTTTCATAATATGCTAGTATGTGGTGCATATATTATGACAACTTGCAGGAGAGCCGCTTTAATGATTACAGACCTTCAGTAATTTGTGTCTATATACCTATCTGGAGTTTTAATGTAAGCTAATAATTAAATTTAAATTTTAAAGTATTTTTTAAATTTTAGAAGAAATTTGCTAGCAATGTATTTTATTATAAAACGCTGAAGGTCTATCAGCCTCATTCTATCTGAAGCGATAAATGTATGACCAAGGGTATGGAAAAAGACACCTTAAAAGTACACAAAAGAATTTGGTACTGAATGGGTCATTTCTTTGGCATTTCAGAAAGTTGGGAGGTTTGTGATATAATCTGAGCATTAGCTGAAATGTATGCCGTAACATAAGCAGAGAGTTCCATCTTGTGGCTGCAGAGACTGTGCGAGACCCCACGAGACTAGCACTTTTATGATTTATTTTGTCACCAAAGGCTCTCTAAGAAAATATTTCTGAGTTTTATTACAGTTCATCTATGAAGCTATTTGCTTTTTATGAAACCATCTAGGAGCGAAAAATCCCAAATCTAGTTAGGCCTTACAAGGACATACAGTGAGATGAAATTGGAGAAAAGCTAAAGAAAAAAAATGACTCGAGGGGACAAAAGTACAATGAAAATATCTTCCATACTGCAGAAATATGGCCTTTTCATCTCACCTTTACCAGTTTTTCTAGATAGGATTTATCAGCCCTGTGATCACCTGAGATGGGATCAAGTAAGTCTGGCAATTCCTGAAAGCATTTTCTTATATTTGTTATTGACTGATGTAGGACATCTTATTAAGATATATTATTTATACTGAAACTTCTGGGGTCACCTAAAAAAGGTCAAGATCACCTATGATGGTCCCTTAGAAGGTGTGCAGTATTAGGTGGTGCAGCTCGGCTACTTAATCAGCCCATAGCCAATAATAACAGATGTGTGGGTGACTACCCAAATCTTGGTGCGGGCACAAATGGGATACCTTCAGCTGCCATTGTGCCCTTGCTGGGTGTCCTGTGCTTCCCTATACCTCTAAGGAGGGGCGGGCTCCCTCCAGGCATACCTACCCTTAATCTAACAAACTGCTATATATGTGCTCCACTTTGGGAGGTTCTTAAAATTATAGAGTTAGGATCGCAGTAAACTGGGGTGCCTTGACATGGCCATTGCAGCTTACACATATGTTTGCAAATGTGTGCGACTAAACCCCTGGTTCTTAATGTGAACTGTTAGTCAACTTGGTTTCATTGCAGGCTAGCTGGTAAGTGAGCTAGGAAATTGTGTCTGTTTTTGATGTGTGTTGCCCTTCCTTATGCTCCTTGCTGCAAAGGCTAGTTATAGGTTGGGGTGGTTGCCATTTGTTTTCACTCCCCAAATCTTCCCAGTTCTTAGCTTTTAAAGCTTGAAAGACAGCTCACATTTGAAATGAACGTATGTGAACTGTCTTATCTATCAAAGAATTCATATTTCTGTCCATCCATTCTTGAAAGTTTACATTGCCCTAACATACACTATATTTGTCAAAAGTATTGGAATGGCTGCATTTACACGCACATGAACTTTAATGGCATCCCAGTCTTATGCCCCGTACACACGGTCGGACTTTGTTCGGACATTCCGACAACAAAATCCTAGGATTTTTTCCGACGGATGTTGGCTCAAACTTGTCTTGCATACACACGGTCACACAAAGTTGTCGGAAAATCCGATCGTTCTAAACGCGGTGACGTAAAACACGTACGTCGGGACTATAAACGGGGCAGTGGCCAATAGCTTTCATCTCTTTATTTATTCTGAGCATGCGTGGCACTTTGTGCGTCGGATTTGTGTACACACGATTGGAATTTCCGACAACGAATTTTGTTGTCGGAAAATTTTATATCCTGCTCTCAAACTTTGTGTGTCGGAAAATCCGATGGAAAATGTGTGATGGAGCCTACACACGATTGGAATTTCCGACAACACGCTCCGATTGGACATTTTCCATCGGAAAATCCGACCGTGTGTACGGAGCATTAGTCCGTAGGGTTCCATATTGAGTTGGCCCACCCTTTGCAGCTATAACAGCTTCAACTCTTCTGGGAAGGCTGTCCCCAAGATTTAGGAGTGTGTCTATGGGAATGTTTGACCATTCTTCCAGAAGCGCATTTGTAAGGTCAGGCACTGATGTTGGACGAGAAGGCCTGTCTTGCAGTCTCTGCTCTAATTCATCCCAAAGGTGTTCTATTGGGTTGAGGTCAGGACCGTGCAGGCCAGTCAAGTTCCTCCACCCCAAACTCGCTCATCCATGTCTTTCTGGACCTTGCTTTGTGCACAGTCATGTTGGAACAGGAAGGGGCAATTTCCAAACTGTTCCCACAAAGTTAAGAGCATGAAATTGTCCAAAATGTCTTGGTATGCTGACAACTTAAGAAATGTACCCCTTAGAGACTCCGTCAACCCTCTGGAAAGGCAGGTATCTGATTTGATACCCAAATTCCTGCAAGAGTTCAGCTGGTCATCCTAACAAGGGAGCCTTTAAATAAGGGAACCCACAAAATCACACTTTGATCAAGTGGTATAATAGGGTGAGGAACCCGCTAGGTAATGACAGTGCTTAGAGCAGAGAAAGATTCCTGGCAAGTACTGACAGAGTAAGGGACACTGTCCAGTGTGGAGGAACCGTCCAAGCATCCCTTTTCAGTAGGCCAGTGCAGCGAGATTATAAAAAATACTGCCACCCTTCCAACAGAGGCTGTCCTTCAGCAAATCTACTGCAAACCATACTACATGGGGCTGTGTTGATACTGTTTTGTTCAAAGTGCTGTAATGTTCATCTATTGTACTGTAATTACTACAACTCTGAACTGTTACTATAAAACTGATACAGTGCTAAAACTCTGCGTGTGTGTTCCTTCCAAGGGGTCATTTGTTCAAGGCCCCATCTACAGGAGGCAACATGTGTGCTGGGGAAAGGAGGCTGGTATCAGCAGGGAAGTATCCAGAAAGGAAGGGGATATGGGCAAACCTAAGTTTATATAGAACAATCTTTCTCTACCTTTTTACCTCAGAGGAACCCCTAAAATAATCTTCAGGTCTCAGTGGAACCCTTACTAAAACCAAATTTATTGGAGGGTCAATGGCAAACATACCCCTTACATTAGGGGTTAGTAGGAAGAATAGAACCCTTACAGAGGTGGTCACAAAACTATCCTTACAGATAGCAAAAAGATCATTGGTCTCATGCTGCTGGCTTTGTCAAGTAGTGTTGGACCCAAAATGTTCTAGGCACCATCAGAGGAAAGGTCAAATCGACCATAGCTAAGGGAACAGTCTTTGAAGGAACCCTGGCTGAGAATGGCTGATATATAAAGGGTCCTAAAGGAGGGGAGAGAGATCCACATTTATGGCGGAGGGAAGAATGTTGCTGCTGCTATGAAATTTTTGGTGGGAAACCAGGGCCACAATTAAGATCAAATTCCAGGTTTTCTGTCACTTTAAATAGCTTTACCCAAACAAACTATTTCCATTACTAAGTTATTTGGTGGCTACATAAGGTATGCAGAGCTGTGCTCCAACAGCGGTACTGGACTATTCCCATCTGCTGCCGGAACTAAATAGATTCGGGCTGAGTGCTTCTCAGCCATTGAGAGGAAGCCTTGTATTTTAATCAATCAATGAATACAAGGCTTCCTCTGATTGAGCAAGGTAAAGAGACAGGGCTCAGCCAATCAGTGAAAGCATTGCATTCATTGATAAAAATATAAGGCTTCCTCAGAATGGTTGAGAAGCACTTAGCCCAATTCGATTTTGTTGCAGCAGCAGACAGAAGTCTCTTGTTCTGCTGCCGGAATAAAGCATTGCATGATGTATGCAACTCATGCTACTACAGTATAATACAGCGCTCACAGCTGTCGAATGACTTAGTAATGGAAATAGTTAGTTCGGGCTAGCTTGACCTAAAAAACTATTTACAGTGACAGGAAACCTGGACTTCGGCTTTCAAGACTGCTGTGGATTATGAAGAGACATGCAGTTCTGTGCACAGCCCTGTTACTGCTACTGTTAACATTATAACTGCTGATATTAACAATAATGTAGGGGACCTAAGTACACATGATAGCAGGGCCTGATTCGCTGCCAGCAATGGTCATGCTTGCCGAGGGCCCCTACCACATCCTCCTGCAACAGGATCAAGATAGGCCGCACACACCTATAACGTGGGGAAATTCTTCGATTTTAGTTACTCACATGCTCCCAGCCTGAGGTCCTCCTCAAGAAATAATGATTGTCCACATGGTTAGCCATTCCAATGTTTTCTTTGTTTGCTGTCAGCATGAACAGAGTGCACCATTCCTTCCCTTACAACACTTCCTCTATGCACCTGACATCAGCAACATTACATTGTCCAGACGCAACTTTTAACAGCAGGATAAGGATGCTGATCAGCACTTCCAGTTCCCTCACTCTAGGTTCCCTTAGATGGGTTATTTGATGGGGCTATACTGGACTTACTATGAAGGGTGTAATTCACATGAGCTGCAGCCTTACTCATGGTGGTCTATAGGCAACCTTTTCCCATCAACGTTTGAAAGCCCTTCCAGTTCCAGATTATAAAGGGCTAAGCTAGTCTCACCCTCAGCACCCATCCAGGGGAGGGCTTTCCCTAAAAAGGGTACTAACTCTTACTTACACACTGAGATTTGGGGATTTAAAACCCCTGGATTGATGGAATTTATGTATAACCAGCAGAGTTAGATTGCTGAACCATAATGCCCCGTACACATGGATTTTCAGACGGAAAATGTGTGATAGGACCTTGTTGTCGGAAATTCCGACCGTGTGTGGGCTCCATCACACATTTTCCATCGGATTTTGCGACACACAAAGTTTGAGAGCAGGATATAAAATTTTCCGACAACAAAATCGATTTTGATGTCGGAAATTCCGATCGTGTGTACACAAATCTGACGCACAAAGTGCCACGCATGCTCAGAATAAATAAAGAGATGAAAGCTATTGGCTCCTGCCCCATTTATAGTCCCGACGTACGTGTTTTACGTCACCGCGTTCAGAACGATCGGATTTTCCGACAACTTTGTGTGACCGTGTGTATGCAAGACAAGTTTGAGCCAACATCTGTCGGAAAAAATCCTAGGATTTTGTTGTCGTAATGTCCGATCAATGTCCGACCGTGTGTACGGGGTATTAGTGTGTACCATGTGGAACTTTTACACAGTCGCACGTAAATATAAGATCTGTTTGCGGCACATACTCACTACTAGTTAATGCTGTATTGCTGTGCCAGTTAAAGCGGGACTCTCTTGTTAGGTCTAATTTTGCAATAAAATACCTGTTTGTTTACTTCATTGGGTGTTAAACGAATTATTACCTGCCGCATCTCGGTTGCACATACTGTACAATATAGCCAGACTGGTGACCTGAATTTTCTCTGCCGCCGTTAAGCAACACAGCCAAGTCACCTCTCTACCCCCGGCTGTGATTGGACAGTAAAGGAGCAGCAACAGACCGATGAGGTAATTTCTCTGTTCCATTCTTCTAACAGGATGTTCCTTGTCGACACCTGTGAATGCTGGACATCTGACCATGTACCATGTACTGCCCAATCCTCATCCAAAAATGATGCATCAGCTGTAGAGAACAGACTGACAAAAAGTAGGTAATAAAGACACCCTTGCAGTTCAAGCTAATACAATTTACAAAACGTTATTAATAACAGAGATTGAAACCTCAATGAGATAAAATGTGTATAGTAATATCTTCCAGTAATGGGGTAACAAAATTGTTAGCAGTAATATTTAATCCGGATGACCAAATCCCTTTTTTTAATGACCCATGTCATTAGAGCCTCCAGGAGTCAGGAGAAAAACCATATAGTAAAATATTAATACATGTACATTAAACCTATGGATTTAACCATGGAGATGGTGTAACATAATCCACTTCATGTAATAGCAGAAAGTTGGCAGTGGAAAACTCAAGCTGCTGCAAAAGGCTGTGAACGATAAGGCCAATGACGTTGGATTAGTAGCAAATGGCCATTCAGAGCATTATGGGACAAATCCATAGAAAGTAGAGTAGGGTTGTCATTGCTGGTTATATAGAAAATATGAATAATAGTAATGGACAGGAAGTGTCATTCAGCAAGGTTTGATGCTAGTATACAGTATCTCACAAAAGTGAGTACACCCCACACATTTTTGTAAATATTTTAGTCTATCTTTTCATGTGACAACACTGAAGAAATGACACTTTGCTACAATGTAAAGTAGTGAGTGTACAGCTTGTATAACAGTGTAAATTTGCTGTCCCCTCAAAATAACTCAACACACAGCCATTATTGTCTAAACCGCTGGCAACAAAAGTGAGTACACCCCTAAATGAAAATGTCCAAATTGGGCCCAATTAGCCATTTTCCTTCCCCGGTGTCATGTAACTCGTTAGTGTTACAAGGTCTCAGGTGTGAATGAGGAGCAGGTGTGTTAAATTTGGTGTTATCACTCTCACTCTTTCATACTGGTCACTGGATGTTCAACATGGCACCCCATGGCAAAGAACTCTCTGAGGATCTGAAAAAAAATTATTGCTCTACATAAAGATGGCCTAGGCTGTAAGAAGATTGCCAAGACCCTGAAACTGAGCTGCAGCATGATGGCCAAGACCATACAGCGGTTTAACAAGACAGGTTCCACTCATAACAGGCCTCGCCATGGTCAACCAAAGAAGTTGAGTGCACGTACTCAGCATCATATCCAGAAATTGTCTTTGGGAAATAGGTGTATGAGTGCTGCCAGCATTGCTGCAGAGGTTGAAGGGGTGGGGGGTCAGCCTGTCAGTGCTCAGACCATACGCCGCACACTGCATCAATTTGGCTGTCATCCCAGAAGAAACCCTCTTCTAAAGATATTGCACAAGAAATCCAGAAAACATTTTGCTGAAGACAAGCAGACTAAGGATATGGAATACTGGAACCATGTCCTGTGGTCTGATGAGACCAAGATAAACTTATTTGGTTCAGATAGTGTCAAGCGTGTGTGGCGGCAAAAAGGTGAGGAGTACAAAGACAAGTGTGTCTTGCCTACAGTCAAGCATGGTGGTGGGAGTGTCATGGTCTGGGGCTGCATGAGTGCTGCCGGTACTGGGGAGCTACAGTTCATTGAGGGAACCATGAATGCCAACATGTACTGTGACATACTGAAGCAGAGCATGATCCCCTCCCTTCGGAGACTGTACCGCAGGGCAGTATTCCAACATGTTTTTTTTTTTTTTTTTCTTAAATAATCTTTATTAACATTTCTTAATTTTCATACACCATAAAAACATCCTCAAGTTCCTATAAACAATACTCTGCTAGAATAGAGGCCTTATATCCTACCACCAGTCCCACCCTCTCCCACTAAGTCTGCAAAGCTTGTCCAGTAGATGGTTTTATATAATACAATAGGGCGACATTGGTCAATTTACCCCCAAACCCTCCCACCTTCCCCTTGCCCTCCCTACGCCAGACCTTCCGTTTATTCCTGACACCCTATGCTTGCTAACCAGGGGTTCCACATCTTCTCAAATTTTTTAAGGTTCCCTCTTCTGATATATAGGGCTCGCTCCTTCCATATTATGTCGTTTACTGTTTTAACCCACTCTTCAACTGTCGGGGGGTGGACTGATTGCCATCTCTGCATGATAAGTTTCCGGGCCTGGTACAGGCATCTCAAAACCACTATCTTGACTGCCGCCTCGTCCAGGATCCAAACCCTATATCCAAGTATGCAGAGTCTGACATCTGTCTCTAATAAAATTCCCCACTTTTCTCCAATGGTGCCCACTACCCCCAGCCAGTACCGCACTAGTTTGGGACATCTCCATACCATGTGGATCAAGTCACCCTCCTCCCCACACCTAGGGCATTTGGCGTCAGTTCTTGCTCCAAAACAGAATAATTTCTTTGGGGTGTAATATGCTCTATATAGCAGCATTAGGTGGGAGAGTCTCTGTGCAGGTGAAACTGAAACCTCCTGACCCACCTCCAAAATTTCCCTCCATTGTGTGTCAGTTAGTTTTCCCATATCCTTCTCCCACCCCACCCTGCAACCAAGGTGCTCTGATCTAACGACAGCTTCCTTACATAGTTGCTCATATATTTCGGAGATAAAACCCTTCCTCTTCCCGGGTCTAATCACTCTCTGTAATAATACCGCATCTATCCAAACAGGGGGACCTACCCTGAATTGCACCTCCAGAGCCGCTCTCATTTGCAAATACCTAAAGAAAGTTTGCTTTGGCATACTATATTCTTTTTGAAGGTCCTCAAAGGTTTTCAATACATTCCCTCTATACAGTTGGGATAGGCGATTTATACCCCACCTCGCCCATTCCTTAAATTCCCCCATAGCCACAATCTCCTGCAGGTTTCTATTGTGCCAGAGGGGAGCAAATTCTGTAAACCCGACATATCCCATTAGAGACTTTGTTGCTTTCCAAACTTTTGTTATTAATTTAGTTGTGGGACTACTACCAGGTAGCGAATCTGCTTCCAATGCCTCCACTACGATTTTGTGGGGTGTCTCCAAAGTTAACAGACTATTATCAGCACACCCACCCCCTAGATGCTGCAGCTGTGCCGCCAGAAAATAGCATCTCGGATGCGGGAGGGCTATTCCTCCTTCTTTAACTGGTAGCTGTAGGTTCTGAAGGCTAATCCTGGCCTTCCCTCTCCTCCATAACAGATCCCTAAAAAGTGAATCAATCTTTTTGAACCACTTTTTATTCACCCACACCGGTGAGTTGTGTAGAAAATACAACAATTGAGGCAGCCATACCATCTTGATTAGGTTGCCCCTTCCTGCTACAGAAAGGGGCAGCCGGTTCCAGATATCAATTTTGCGCTCAAATTTATCCAGTAGTGGAACTAGATTATCTACAATAAACTCGTTGGGGTTTTTTGACATATTTATGCCCAGATAACGGATCGTTGAAACTATTTTTAAGTGTGGGGTTCCCGGTAGGTCCTGACCAATGGGTGTATCTAGCGGCAGAAGTGCAGACTTCCTCCAGTTCACCACCAGTCCCGATACATTACCAAACTTCTTCATTATGTCCATTACCTGCCTAAGCGAGCCTCCCGTATCTCCAAGAAACAGTAGGACATCGTCGGCATACAGGGCGACCCTCTCTTCCCCTATTCTTCTTACAAACCCCTTAATCTTTAAATTGGTCCTAATATGAATCGCTAGTGGCTCCATGGCAAGGGCAAAAAGCAGGGGAGACAGGGGACACCCCTGTCTTGTTCCCCTCTCTAAACATATTTTCCCTGAGAGGTCTTTATTGACCCTGACCCTTGCACTTGGGGTCTTGTAGAGTATTTTTATCCACCTTCTGAAACCAGGGCCCAGGCCAAATTCCTCCAGCACCCGCCAGAGATACGGCCATTCCAAACTATCAAAGGCCTTGGTTATGTCCAATGACAACACTGCTCTTGATCCCATATTCTCTGTCGGGGTCTGGAGGTTCATATAGACCCTCCTGATGTTCATGCTCGTGGTCCTGTGGGGAATAAATCCCGTTTGATCCCCGTGGATAAGTTTACATATAATTTTATTAAGCCTGGCAGCCAACACCCTTGCCAGGATCTTAGCGTCTACGCACAGCAGGGATATAGGTCTGTATGCCGACGGGTCCAATGGGTCACCCCCCTCTTTATGAAGCAGGATGATCTCTGTCTCGGTCATCGAAACGGGCAGACACCCTCCCCGAAGAGCCCAATTCAGTGTCTTCAATAGTTCTGGCAGAAGGACCTTCCCATACCGCTTATAGGTCTCTACCGGAAGACCATCCGGACCTGGAGATTTTTGGCTTGCCATTCCATTTACCGCCATTTGCACTTCAGCTAGTGTAATTGGTGCGTCCATACCCTCTCTATCCTCTTCAGTAACCCTCGAGATCCTTATACCCTCAAAGAAATTTTTCATGTCCTTCTCCTCGACAATCCCTTGCGACCTGTACAGATTTTTATAGTACTCCTCAAATATTCCTGTAATTTCTGATCTCTGGGAGGATATCTCTCCCTTTGTGGTCCTGATTGCCGGGATCATCGAGGGGGAGGAGTTGGTTTTTACCAAATAGGCCAGCATACGTCCCACACTTTCCCCCTCTCCAAATGTTCGTTGTTTCCGGAAGAGTTGCTTGTTTTCCCCTTTCTTCAAGACTGCTACCCTATAGGTTTCCTGTATTTCCTCCCACCGTTTCTGTTTCTCTAGGCTAGGGTTTGCTATGAATTGCTCCTCTGCCAGCTCCAGTTCCTTCCTAATACCCTCTTCCCACTCCCTTGCCCTTCTTTTTACACCTGCCACCCCCTGAATCAAAATACCCCTCAGGAATGCCTTCAACGCGTCCCATTGTATACCCACTGTGGTAGAGCCTTCATTAGTTTTTAAGAAGTCTTCTAGTTTCGTTGTTATCCTCTCTGGATCCCCCATTAGCTCCAGCCAGTATGGACTTAGCTTCCAAAACCCTCTCGCCTCCCTGACCCCTATGTCCACTGAGGCCACCACCAGGGAATGATCCGAGATCCCTCTCGGATAGTAAACTATGTCCTTCATTAGAGATGTTGCCTCCACATTCCCCAGGACCATGTCGATCCTGGAAAAGGTAGAGTGGGAGGCAGAGAAGCAGGAATACTGCCTTGTTCCAGGCTTCTGGACCCTCCATATATCCACTAGGCCTGCTTCCTCTAAGAATTGACCCAACCGTCCCCCTGCTACACTATTTGCTTGGACTTTCTCTGGAAATCTATCCAGCTCTCCGTTCAACACCTCGTTAAAGTCCCCCAATACTATCACCGGGGTATCTGTCTTATCCAGCATAAACTCCAATAAGTTGTATAAAATTTCCAATTTAAAAGGTGGAGGGATATAAATGTTAGCAATGACATACATTCTGTTTTCAATAGAGCAATATAAAAAAACATAGCGGCCCAAACTATCTATCCTGGTCTGCCTACAGGAGAACATCACGCTTCTTGTCACCAGTATGCTCACACCTCTAGAATATGAAGAGTGGACCGAGTGGTATTGAGCTTGAAACCTCCTGCTTGGGAGATATTTCATCGTATCCTTTGTCAGATGTGTCTCCTGCAGACAGACCAGGCCCACCCCCCTTAACTCCAGTAGCGAGAAGATAGCAGCCCTTTTGTTTGGGTTCCCCATCCCCCGTACATTCCAGGAGCCTATTTTGAGAACCTTAGGCTGCATCAAACAGGCCACAAGCTAGGACCGGCTTCCAAGAAGCCAAAAGACAACGTGGGCGCCTTAAACTTGATACAATGTTTCGTGCCGGAGAGTAATATCTTCTTACCCACTATACCTCCCAAGAAACCCAAAAAATACCTAAAGTGAACAATCTCTGTTACTGCCATATTGTGCACTATGTGTAAAACTATGTGTAAAACTGGTGAGAGCAAGGAAAAACCAGCAAAAAGAAAAAGAAAAGAAAAAAAAAAAGGGGTGTTCCCTTAATTACCCCCTGTGCTTTGTGCTTTACCCCCCATTGGGCTTCCTTGCTATTATATTGCATTCTGGTGAACCTTCTAAATATTTGCATTTTCATATTGTTTACATTTTCCAACATGTTAACGACCACAAACACACCTCCAAGATGACCACTGCCTTGCTAAAGAAGCTGAGGGTAAAGGTGATAGACTGGCCAAGCATGTCTCCAGACCTATACCCTATTGTGCAGCATCCTCAAATGGAAGGTGGAGGAGCGCAAGGTCTCTGACATCCACCAGCTCTGTGATGTCATCATGGAGGAGTGGAAGAGGACTCCAGTGGCAACCTGTGAAGCTCTTGTGAACTCCATGCCCAAGAGGGTTAAGGCAGTGCTGGAAAATAATGGTGGCCACACAAAATATTGACACTTTGGGCCCAATTTGGACATTTTCACTTAGGGGTGTACTCACTTTTGTTGCCAGCAGTTTAGACATTAATGGCTTAGTGTTGAGTTATTTTGAGGGGCCAGAAAATTTACACTGTTGTACAAGCTGTACACTCACTACTTTACATTGTAGCAAAGTGTAATTTCCTCAGTCTTGTCACATGAAAAGATATAATAAAATATTTACAAAAATGTGAGGGATGTACTCACTTTTGTGAGATACTGTAATCAGCAATTGTACATGCAGTGAAATCTTTCCCTAATAAACTGGCAGCAAGCTGAGATTTAATTCCAAGTATGTCCTATCGTCCATAAACTGTTTATAATGTCATGCAAGGATAGGATTATGGTCAGCAAGAAAATAAAGTGGTTGTGGTTAGTTCCAGCAAGCAGAGAGACACTTGTTGCAGAAATTATTGAAGCTTTAGCAAAGATTCTTGGACATGCCTGTTACTCACGGCTTCCTCTTCCACATAAATGCATCTTCAATCTCTTGTGGTTCCACCAGGATCACTTCAAACTGCTTATCTGAGGTGCTGAGAGTCTGCCCTTGCTCCTCTAAATGGAATGCTTCCCATCAATCGTTTAAAGACCGCAGAGCGTGGTGATGGCCATGCTTTTGAATGAAGACCGTGAGGTTGTACAGAAAGGTCTAAAAGTCCCTCTTGGCTCTTTCAGGCTATGCAAACCAGCATGGGGACATCCTGGGTCCGGGTGCAATAACCTATTTTTATTTTGACGCCTTTCACCCGCCAATTACTGCAAGCTTCTTCAGAACAGGGAGGAGTCAGTGTATTGCTGCTTAAATACCCCTTCAATTGAAGGTAATCCAATCACCAGCACCCTCCTCTGGTCAGATATCATTACTATAAATTTAAAACTCCCTTTACCCTCGTGGTGTAGTGATATTTAGTTCAGCTTTTGGGTTTGTTTATACCCTTTTTAGTAATCCTTTAATTGACATTTTGGTGAATTAAACCTTCCAATAACAGTTATTCCTAATTTAATTTACAGTTTATCACTCTACTGAGCACTGGAAAGCCGTGCTGCAGTCGGTAAGAGACACCACCACGCTCCCCGTTGGCGTTATTATTCATTATTACACATGCCTTTTTGAATTTGCATTTTTGTAAGTGCATGTCCTACAAAGGGGAATCTAATTTAATTTAATAAATCAGTTTGAAACGGGATTACGCTATGGAGTTACTTTTTTCTACATGTGAATGAGCTCATTAGTGGTTGACCCGCGCTCCCGGCCACAACAGGACCTGTGATTAATTATCCAGAGAGAGGATCGAAACCAAAATCTGGTTTTCTGTGCCTGTTACCCAGCACAAAACAGATTACAGCGCACACATACAAAAATGAGCTTTATCCTGCAAGGCTAGTTAAAAAAACCTGAACATATTCAAAAATACAGGGGTTTGGTCACACTATATGATCATATAGTGCCAAGCCCACTTAGTGCGACAAAGTACCCCGAATTAGTGGGTCCTACTCTAGTAATAGAATGAAAGAATGAAAGAACCTGTGTCTCAACCATGGGAGATAAACTCCTCTATGTGGGAGAACTGAAGGGATTCCTCCTATACACTGGTGGCCACTAATAAGAGGTAATGAAGAGGGGGAGGGGTGCTCCAACCCAAGAGACCTGGTCAGGGTTCATACAATATACAAAAACATACTTGGGGGGGCACACCCTAAAATGCTTTACATTCAAGATGGTGCTGCTATAAGACCAAAAAACGTCTGTACAAATTCCGCCGCGCAAAATTTCTACGCATGCTCGGAAACAATTTCACGCATGCTCGGAAGCATTGAACTTCGTTTTCTCGGCTCGTCGTAGTGTTGTACGTCACCACGTTCTTGACAGTCGAAAGTTCAGAGAACTTTTGTGTGACTGTGTGTATGCAAGGCAAGCTTGAGCGGAATTCTGTCGGAAAAACCATCCAAGTTTTTTCCGAAAAAAAAATCCGCTCGTGTGTACGCGGCATTAGCCTTCTTCTAGATCTGGTACATTCGGATCTTAAAAAGATTAATTGGGAGAAGAAAGGACCTGATAATCTAACCAAGAAGGAAAGAGTGCCCCTCTTGGAACAAAATCACGCATCCTATATTATAAAAAGAAGTGATAAAAGGAGGGAATGTCGTCTTAATGAATGACTTTTACGATTACGAGGAAGAGATAAACAACTTTCTGACTGTGACATCTATTTAAAATGATCGGTATATCCCTTTTCACTGCTAGTAATCTCACTGAACCGCAAGTTATTTGAGGCGTTTGAGGTCAATTTATTAACAAAAAATGAAAGCAACTATTTGAGGGCAGACACATTCAATGTTCCAACATTTTATGTGATACCTAAAATTCATAAAAACCCAATTAAACCACCTGGAAGGCTGATAGTATGTGCAGTAGGTGGTCCACTTGAATGTATAGGTAAATACCTGTATGATATGATCAAAAAGATAGTCATCACACTCCCATCTTATGTGCAAGACACAAGAGATGTACTTTTGAAACTGAAAGGACTAACAGTACCGGAGGGTACCCCTCTTGTCTGTGTGTCAGGGCTGGCTCAGCCCTTCCTTCTTTGAGCTGGCCGCTCAGCTGTCGGCTAATTGCCAGCTCTCTTCTTTCTCCACAGTTAACCAGCTGTTGTGGATCTGCTCGTCAGTCCCGCCTACTTAAAGATCTCCAGCTCACTTCATTCCTGCCTTCGCTTTGGTCACATCACAAGAAACCATCTCCTGCGTTCCTGTTTAAAGACTGGCTTTGCTGACATCACTTCTGGCTCCTTATCCTGCTTGCTGTTCCTCTACTTGGATCCCTGACTTCTGACCTGGCTGATTACCCGATCTGGTTACTGAACTCTGGCTTGGCTGATTACCCGATCCGGTTACTGGACTCTGGCTATGCTTTGACTACGCTTACTCTATTTACCTTTTTATTCTTATTAATAAACAAGTGCGATTTTACTGTACTTCTGTCTCGGTCTGGTTCATGGTTTCTGACACTGTGTCGATGTTGAATCTCTTTACACGCCGATACCAGACAAATGGGGTTTAAGAGCTGAAAAATACTTTTTGGAACTTCATTACCCAGAAATGGGAGCCCAAAATGAATTTATTTGGGAATTGCTTGACTTCCTATTACATAACAACTACTTCGGTTTCTGGGAGCAAGCTATCAACAAACTTGTGGCAATTCAATGGGAGCCCCATGGGCCCCAGCTTACACATGTCTACATTTAAGACTATAGGAAAAAGATATGTTGTTTCAATCCCTGACATACCTTGGCCACGTAATTAAGTGGCTAACGTACATCGATGATATTTTATTACTATGCGGGGCAGGGAATGCAAAACAAAACAAAAATAAAAACAAAGCAAAACTTAACCAAAATGATAGAAATATCAGACTAACTTTTAATTATCATCAAGTAGAAATCCCCTTCCTGGATCTATAGGGTGGGGAAAAAAAAAATTTGATACCCTGCAGATTTTGCCCACTTACAAAGAAATGACGGGTCTATAATTTTTATCATAGGTGTATTTTTTAAATGATAGAGACAGAATATCAAACACAAATCCAGAAAAAACACGGTACAAATGTTATACTATAAATTGAGTTGCAGTTCAGTGAGTAAAATAAGTATTTGATCCCCAAGCAAAACATGACTTAGTACTTGGTGGAGAAACCCTTGTTGGCGAGCACAGAGGTCAGGCGTTTCTTGTAGTTAGTGACCAAGTTTGCACACATCTTTGGAGGGATTTTGGTCCACTCAGATCTTCTCTAATTCCTTAAGGTTTCTTGGCTGTCTCTTGGCAAATCGAAATTTCAGCTCCCTCCATAAATTTTCTACAGGATTAAAGCGGAGTTCCGCTTTAAAAAAAAAAAAAAAAAATTAAAAGTCAGCAGTTACAAATACTGCAGCTGCTGACTTTTAATAATCGTACACTTACCTGTCCCAGGGTCCAGCGATGCAGGGGAATGAAGCCCCGCTCGTCTCCCCCTCCTCTCTGCGGCGCTGACATTGTCACTGTGGGTGCCCGGCTGTGGCTTCACAGCTGGGCATGCACTGCGCATGCGCGAGTCATCCTGGACCTGTGACGTATCCCAGATGATTGCCGAGAGGGAGGGGGGAGAGGTAACCTTACTTCCGGCGCCACGGTGTCCCAGGAGGAAGTTGAAACTGGAACCCTCTAAAAAGAGGGTTTCCGCTCCCCCCCAAAAAAATGACATGCCAATAGTGGCATGTCAGGGGGTCACCTTTCCTTCGAGCGGAAGTTCCAGTTTTGGGTGGAACTCCGCTTTAAGGTCTGGAGACTGACTAGGCCACTCCATGACCTTAATGTGCTTCTTCTTGAGCCACTCCTTATCTCTGTGCTTGCCAACAAGGGTTTCTCTACCAAGTACTAAGTCATGTTTTGCTTAGGGATCAAATACTTATTTTACTCACTGAACTGCAACTTAATTTATACCATTTGTTATATGTGTCTTTTCTGGATTTTTGGTTGATATTCTGTCTCTATCATTTAAAGACCCTTTTAGACCCTTCATTAAGGGCAGCACAGTGGTGTAGTGGGTAGCACTCTCGCCTAGCAGTAAGAAGGGTCGCTGGTTCGAATCCCAACCAGGACACTACCTGCCTGGAGTTTGCATGTTCTCTCTGTGCCTGCGTGGGTTTCCGACGAGCACTCCGGTTTCCTCCCACACTCCAAAGACATGCTGGTAGGTTAATCGGCTTCTGTCCAAAATTGGCCCTAGTATATGAGTGGGGACCTTGGATTGAGGGTAGGGACTGATGTGAGTGTGCGATGTACAGGGTTAGGGACATTTGTAGACATGCCCCCACACTCACTTGGGTTGGACTGGTGTCTTTATTCAACCTTACTACTAACTAACTATTTCTTTGTAAGTGGGCAAACTTACAAAATCTGCCGGGGATCAAATAATTATTTTCCCCGCTGTATGTGTCAATTAAGGGAGAACAATTAAATACCAAAACCTATAGAAAGGATACGATAGCAAATGCTCTGGTACATGCAGGAAGTCATCACACTAAGTCTCTAGTGCAGGGTATCCCAATCGGACAGTTCCTCGACATTTGGAGGAACTGCTCTGAAAGACTCAGTTTCAACAAGAGGAAAACCATATGTACCAGAGATTTAGGGAAAGGAGTTATCCTCATAGAGTACTTAGAAAAGCTAAACTTGGATCTGTAAACACAAATAGAACAAACAGAGACCCTCTGGTGGGACTTTTTAGGGCAAAAAGAGGGTCTCGGTTTGTTCTATGCATACTTAGGGATGTGGGCAAATTCTCCTATATCCCACTAGAGTTGAACCATTTTTATCTTTAAACACAAATAGAAACTAGAAATTAAAGACAAAGATCAGAAACTGATCACTTCCGGTCCTACCAGATTCATCACAAAAGTTGGACAACAATGGGATGATTTAAGAAAAATATTACAAAGACAATGGCATGTACTAACGACTAATCCCACAATTGCAGACATTGTTGGCCCTAAGCCCGATCTGGTTGTTCCTAGAGCCTCCAGTCTCAATGATATGTTAGTGCACTTTAAATTCCAAAAATGCCCCACAAAAAATTGGCTCACCAATTTATCTGGTATGACAGGCATGTATTCATGCGGCCATTGCCAGATATGTCCACTGGTAGAGATAACCTGCATATTCACCTATGCAGATCATACAAAAATATTTGAAATCAGAATTTTTAAAAACTGTTACACTACTCGTGTCATATACTGTACATGCTTGAATGTCCCTGAAAAAAAGTTTTATGTGGGCAAAACAAAAAGACAGTTACAAATATGCATCGGTGAACATTGAAGGGATATAAAGAGTAAATCTAAAAAGAAAGAAAAAGAAAGAGACACTCCACTAGCACAACAATTTAAAGAAGTACATGCTAGACAGGTGGAAGGCCTGACAGTTAAGGGTATTTCTGCCTTAGACTTACCACCTCGCAGAGGAAATTTCGATAGAGTACTATCATGTAAAGAAAAATACTGAATTTATAAATCAGGAAATATTGTACCTGAGGGATTGAATACTGAACTTAGCTTCAAAGCATTCTTGGATAATTACTGTAACATAAATGCTTCCCTTCTTTCCTCTCTCTTCCCTTTTGTTTTCCCTTTCTACCCCCTTCTTTTCTCCTTTTCCTTCTCCCATTGCTCTCACTAGGAGATTTGATTACATACATACATACATACATACATACATATATATATATATTCTTCTACGCAATTTTTGATAGAATTGGTTTCTGCTCAATGTAGAGCCCAAAAATGTATATAATTTGTATAAAACAAAAATCATATTTTTAATCCTATGAGAAATATGTGTGAAATGTTAATGATATTTCAGCCTGTATATTGAGCCACTTGCTTACTGGGCACTTAAACCCCCCTCCTGCCCAGACCAATTTTCAGCTTTCAGCGTTGTCACACTTTGAATGACAATTGCGCGTACACTGTACCCAAATGAAATTTTTATAATTTTTTTCCCACAAATAGAGCTTTCTTTTGGTGGTATTCAATCACAGCTGGGATTTTTATTTTTTGCTGAACAAACAAAAAAAGATGGAAAATTTTGAAAAAGAAAAAAATCATGTTTCATAGTTTGTTCTAAAATTTTGCAAACAGGTAATTTTTCTCCTTCATTGATATGCACTGATGAGGCGGCACTGGTGGGCACTGATAGGCTGCACTGATGGGCACGGATAGGCACAGTTAAGGCGGAACTGATAGGCACAGATAAGGCGGCACTGATGAGGACAGATAAGGCGGCACTGATAGGGACAGATAAGGCGGCACTGAAGGCCACTGATGTGCGCTGATGGGTGGCACTGATGGATGGCACTGATGGGCACTGATAGGCGGCACTGATGGGGGGCACTGATGGGCACTGATGGGTGGCACTGATGGGCACTTATGGGCACTGGTAGGTGACACTGATGGCCGCCAGAAGCCAGCCAAACGTCTGGCTTCTGTTGAAGGGGCATGACCGAAAAAGGTCTGCCGATCGGCATCAGCCAATGGCCGTCCCCCTGTCAGAGCACAATATCTCAGTGGGGGAGAGCGCTGTACTAACATCAGATAGTTAGCACAGAGGCTCCTCTCGAGTTCATTTTTTTTTACAAAAAGAAACAAGAAAAACAAACAAGAAAAAAGCTGCTTGTATGTACTAGACTTTAGTCTCTGAATGTCGCCAGTGCCGAGAGGCTGACCTGTATTCACAATGCACAAGGCCAGCCACTCAGCAAGGGACCCGGAAGCAAGTAGAGATCACTGGAGTAGCAGTGTCTACTTCAGTGATTTCCAGCTTCCAGGGGTATTGGCCAGGTATGTTGTGTAGCACCCTCTAGTGTGTGCTAGTTGATAGTGTAGGCTCCTTGGGCCGGGGCTCAGGTGCTGGAATGATCCTGCCACAACAAAGGGAGGAAGCCTTTCCTGGAGGCACGGAAGCAAGTGTGAGGACAGTGTGAGGACAGTGTGAGGACAGTGTGAGTACAACAGCACTACTATGGAATTATAAGGGGGGGTAGACTGCCACATGTAGCCAGTTCTCCCTCACGACCACGTTGTGCCAAGGCTTTCTTTCCTTCCCTGGGAGATCTCCTGCAGACTCAGCTGGGTGGGCTGGTGAGAGAGTAAAGCCCCATACACACTATTAGATTTTCTGTAGATTTTTGTCTTCAGATTTACCAAAACCATATAACATGAGGTCAAACCTTAATGCCGCATATACACGGTCGGACTTTTCGTCTACAAAAGTCTGACGGACGCCGACGGACTAAAGCTCGCTGACAATCCGATCGTGTGTGGGCTTCCCCGGACTTTCAGCGGACTTTCAGCGGACTTTTCCAGCCTCAAATCTGACGGACTTTAGATTTGAAACATGCTTCAAATCTTTACGTCGTAACTACGCCGGACCCAGAAATCCGCTCGTCTGTGTGCTAGTCCGACGGACAAAAACTCACGCTAGGGCAGCTATTGGCTACTGGCTATCAACTTCCTTATTTTAGTCCGGTGTACGTCATCACGTACGAATCCGTCAGACTTTTGTGTGATCGTATGTAGGCAAGTCCGTTCGTAAGAAAGTCTGCCGCAAGTCAGCCGCAAGTCCGCCGCAAGTCCGCCAAAAGTCTGACAAAAGTCCGTTGAAAGTCTGTTGGACAGGCTGTCGGACTTTTGTAGACGAAAAGTCCGACCGTGTGTACGCGGCATAAGAGTTTCAATATGTATACAATCAGGCAGGCCCTTGCACTACATGGTTTTGGTAAATCTGAAGGCAAAAATCTGCAGAAAATCTTATAGTGTGTATGGGGCTTAAGTTTGGAGGACTGTTGAGAGAAGTTCCCCTCGAGGGCTAGTGAAAGGGGAGCTGCAGCCAGGTGGGTTGGCAGTGCCAGAAGAGGTGGTGCTGAGACCAGTAACCACAGGAGGGAAATTGAAAGCTGATCACTGTGTTCTACTACACAAGGGGCTTCGAGTTCCTGCCTGCAGAGGGCCATTGCTAAATCTTACTGTGCCTATCAGATCCATTACAGTGATCCAGCTGTAGTCCACAAGCAAGTAAAGTGCAGGAGGACTGTCAAGGAAGCTGTATATAGACTGTGCAAAGGAAGATGCCCCAGAAGTTGCTGTTAAAGTGTTGTTGCTGCAGTCAAGTGGGCATCCCATAATTTCCCATCCCCATCAAAGTTATTAACTCACAAAAACAAAGTCAGGGACTGTTCTCTGTCTCTGAAGTGCCTGTGAAAATTCGGTGTGCCTGGCCATGCAGAGTGGGGGGTCCCAGTTCAACTGCGGCTCCTTAGAGGGGGCGCTACAGGTGTATATATAGATACATTGGCCCAAGCTGGATCAATATACCCATGTGAAAAAATATCCATACCTGGAATTCTTCTTTAGCGGAGTTCAAAAATACTGATGATATTCAAGCTGCAGTAGCCAAATCAGAGATCATCTCTCATCAATCTGACAACTCAAAATTCTTCAAAACTGAATTGGTTACAATAGGTATCTGCACACCTTTGGTCTTGATTGTGCCTCTCCTTTACAGACCCCAATTATCCTCAGATAATTAGTGAGGCTCAAAAAATGTACTTATTAACTGAAGTTTATTTAGCAAACAAAATGCAGCTGATGTACTCATCAGTTCTTTTACTGTTGTGGACCAGTCAGATAATAATGTACAAAACAGAACAGGGAACAACTATCTGCCGTACATTCTAGATAACAGGCTAAGACATGACTGCATTCGGGTTTTGTTCGGCTGCTAATCTCAGTCGTTTCTCTATGCGCGGTGGGAATTTCAATCCTGAAAACTCATTCCATAATTTCCCTAAGGCTGCCGAAAGTCTACAGGAGACAAGCAAATACTTCTCCTTGCAATGTGAAACATTAGTGAAAGAAGCTTGTAAATACTTAAACAAGGAACTATCGCAGCACATCTATACCCTGTTGGGTTTCCCTACCCCCAGCATGACATGGATTTTAGTTTAGCATTTAGGTAAATAACGGTTTAGACCCAGCATACATGTACTTATCTTTTTCTGCTGTGATAGCAAGATACTTTTGCATTTTTAAAGGGAAATCTGTCACAAAGAAATGAGTGCCGTGTCACACAGCAATTCAATAATTAAAGTAATGAGTTTTCACCAAGTACCTCCATGTCAGAATATTGCTACATATACTACAATATTCCCTCTGGGTGGAGACTTATTTTTTAAACTATTTTTCTTTATTGAAAAAAAAAAGGAGTAAGACATGGTTGTACATTACACCTAAGAAAAGGCAATGTAGATTACACAAGAATATTAACTTGGCAAACATGGAGAGGGAGGTAAACAGGTACTAAGGTTTACAACCATCTGATAAAGTAGTCATATCTATAGTATATCAACATGCAAATATTCAAGGAGGGTGGTCTGTTTTAGACACAGCATATAGGTATAGTTGGGTGGAGACATTTTTATCTGGCTCCTGCATAATTGCCTCACTAATGCCAAAATGCAGCCACCAAAACCCAGCCCATAACCACCACTGGTCCAACACTAGAGATGCTGCCTTAGGATGCTGCCCAATGTTTCAGGGCACCCAATGCCCATACCTCTGAATGTAGAGGCACCCTGTGACTTCTTAAATAGCTGCAGAAGCTCACCTAAAGTCTGACATATGCCACTCTGTCAAATCCCTGACTTTATACACAATGAGCTGAGAAACAGTGTATGAGGTTCTGCGGTATGTACATGTTCTGAAAAGGAACATGAAGACAGGCGAGAGCAGAGTGATCAGAATTCATCACTTGTCATTGTTTTGCTTTTTCCTTATTATTTTCTAGTCTATGTCATTGGCCCCTGGGAGCAAAGGAGCTCATTTGTCAGTGGTCAGAATGGTACCCCTGTGTCTATGAGAGCAATGGTACCCTTTGTCAGTGGTTTGTGGGAGGAATGATGCCCCTCTGTCAGTAGAAAGAATAGGGCCCCTGTGTTAATGGGAGGAATGGTGCCCCAGTGTCATTGGGAGGAAAGGTGCCCCTCTCTCAGTGGGAGGAATAGTGCCCCTGTGTCAGTGGGAGGAAAGGTGCCCCTCTCTCAGTGGGAGGAATGGTGCCCCTGTGTCAGTGGGAGGAACAGGGCCCCTCTGTCAGTGGTCTGTGGGAGGAATGATGTCCCTCTGTCAGTAAAAAAAATGGTGCCCCTGTGTCAGTGGGAGGAATGGTGCCCCTGTGTCAGTGGGAGGAATGGTGCCCCTGTGTCAGTGGGAGGAATGGTGCCCCTGTGTCAGTGGGAGGAATGGTGCCCCTGTGTCAGTGGGAGGAAAAGTGCCCTTGTGTCAGTGGGAGGAAAAGTGCCCTTGTGTCAGTGGTCTGTGGGAGGAATTGTGCCCCTGTATCAGTACGAAGTAAGAAGAATGGTGCCCCTGTGTAGGTGGGAGGAATGGTGCCCTTGTGTTAGTAATCACTAGGAAAAATGGTGCCTGCAACTGTGGCCAGTGGAAAGAATAGTGCCCATGTGTCAGTGGAAGGAATGGTACCCATATATGAGTGTTTAGTGGGAGGAATGGTAACCCCTATATGAGTAGTCAGTGGGAGGAATAGTGCCTTTGTGTCAGTGGTCAGTTGGAGCAATGGTGCCCCTGTGTGAGAGGTTAGTGGAAGGAACAGTGCCCCTGTGTGAGAGGTCAGTGGGAGAAACAATGCCCCTCTGTCAGTGGTCAGAATGGTGCCTCTGAAATAGTGGTCAGTGGGAGGAATGGTGCCCCTGTGTCAGAGGTCACTGGGAAAGACAGTGCCCATGTGTCCATGGTTATTGGGAGGAAGGATGCCTCTGGGTGAGTGGAATGAATGGTGCCCCTGTGGAAGTTGTCAGTGGGAGGAATGGTGCCAGTGTGTCAGTGGTCATTGGCAGGAATGGTGCCCCTTTGTGAAAGGTCAGTTGGAGGAATGGTGCCACTGTGTCAGTGGTCATTGGGAGGAATGATGCCCCTTTGTGAGAGATTGGTGGGAGGATTGGTGCCCCTGTGTCAGGGGTCACTGGGAGGATTGGTGCCCCTTTGTGAAAGTTCAGTGGGAGGAATGTTGCCCCTGTGTGAGAGTTCAGTGGGAGTAATAGCGCCCCTGTGTAAATGGTTTTTGGAAGGAATGGTGCCTCTGTGTCAGTGGTCAATTTGATGCTACTGTGTCAGTGGTCAGAATGTTGTCCCTGTGTAAGTGGTTAGTGGGAGGAAGGGTACCACTGTGTCATTAGTCATTGAATGGTGCCCCTTTGGGAAAGGTCAGTGGGAGGAATGGTCCCCCTGTGGTAAAGGTCACTGGTCTCTTTCCAATGGTTATTGGGAGGAATAGTGCTCCTGTGTTAGTGGTCAGTGAAAGGAATGGTGCCCACTTGTCAGTAGGAAATATCCCCCACAGCATTGTTGTTCAGTGAATCTTGCCTTGAAGGTTGTCTTAAAATGTCCTATACTGCTCCTATATGATATTGCGTCTGGGACTATACAGGCACCATTGAGAAGGAGATCATTCTGCCCAAAGGTGCCTGTTATATTGTCAGGTGCTGGAAAGATCTGCGTTCCCACATCTGGCACCCACTTCCACTCTGCACATAGCGGTTCCCCCACTGTGGTTTGCAAAGAGAAAGCCTTGCATGCACCCACCAGCAGGCCATAGTTTGGGGACCCCAGGTTTAGACTAATGAAAGCACTATGTGATTTGTTGCAAGGGTATGTAAACTAAAACAATGAACTTCTCTTATATGTTCCCTTTTGGTCAGTTGAATACACCACTGAAAGCATTTTGTTATATCTGTTTGATAAGCAATAATATTAAAGTTATCCATTGACCTTGCCAGAAATCTCATCTGCTGATACCTTCCTGTGCTTTCTGTTTGCGATGACTGTTATCAGTTTTATTGTTCAAAGCTATCACTTAGGACTACAGAGACCCTCCCCTCCGTGTTATGGAGCAGAGAAATGGGGGATATTATTGTAGATATTATAGATGACAATTCTGCCCCTCACTAGATACAGTACAGTGAGTGAACTCTCTAAATCTTGAACAGGAAGTGTGTAACTGGCACGATTCTTGGGTTACAGTAAAGGCAAAAAGCCGAAAAAAATAAAACTAATGCAGCCACCACATCTAAGGTCTGGCAAGCTGCAATATAATACATTTTTGTAACTGGGTTTAAATACGTTTTAAGGCGGCTGCAACTCATTGCTGATTTTACATAATGCCGCTCAGTTATACTGCCTGAAATTTTTGCCTTTTCCTTTAATAAATTGTTCTAATTATTTAGGGTAAACAGGGAACAGGAATAAATAACTGGCAACTGTTTACTGGTTTGTAAACTTGGCCCAGTATCTTTCCCAATTAATATTTAATGAAGTTCTCCAAAGGCACGAATCTCCTAAGACTAATCTTCTGTATAAATATGTAATTAATTTGTTTCCTGAGTTCACATGTAATTATAATAAATTTCAGCCCAAAATGGATCATTTGGGGAGAAAATGCTGGTATAAGAAGTGTAGGATGCAAACTTACTGAGTCTATAAATATGAGCTACGAACATTCTGTTTTCAAGACAATAGAAATAAAACAAAGACTTATATATAACTCATTCCTGAGAACCAAAATCAGTCTCAAAAAGCAAGAAACCAAATTGATTATATTCACTCCACGCCAAGCGCTGTATATTCGGTAATTTCACGGCAAACGGCAAAATTACATTTTAAAGTAGATCTAAACCCAGCCACTAAAAGCTTTAACATTTTAATGTCATTTTTAATGTCATCTTTTTAAATCTGTGGCTTTTATTAAAAGAATACCTTGCGATCCTACAGTTAACCCTTTCTAGTCAATGGGAGCCAACTTGTAGGCAGGTGCACTCTATTTTCTCCACTACAGGTGGCGATTGAGGGCAGTGGCAATGCAGATGAGGGAGGAAGTTGTGAGGGACTTGGTTCCTCTATGATTTCCTCGGTCACAGGGAGACAGCTAGGACTTTGGCCGGCATCTTGGATGAGGGAGAGCCTATTTAAGGCCCTGGCTCCTGGACTTAGTGTGCATTTTGCAAGTGTCTAGCGTAGGGATGGGACACCTGTCTGTCAAGGACAGTAATTAGAGTCAGGGAAAGGTTCCAGAGGAGTAGGGAAAGTACAGGGACTACGTCAACTTCTCCTAAGATGCCTCTCCATTGGGTTTAAACTGACCAGGCAGCATTTTGCTCCTCGTAGCAGATATTGTCGGTAAGTCGGATTCGGACGGATTGCCTTCCCCTTGGGCCTGATTGTACTTGTGTCAGGTCACCTTGAGGGTAGGTGACAGATGCACACCGTAGGGATCAGGAGTGCACCGCAAGGTAGTGGACCCTACAGCTGACTGCTGCAGATGGGAGTCAGGGTGGTAAGGAAGGCAGGGCCGCTGGAACACCAGCATGGATCCCACCGAGGTTAGAGCTTAAGATTCCCTGGGGCGTGAAGTCTAAGAGCCAGCAGGTGTTCCCCAGAGCCTCTAGTGGTGAGGATGGACTGGGCTGCAACTGGCTCCAAGTCGCAACCCCCAGGGTCCCCCAGCTCACACCCACAGTAGGAAACAGGAGGATAGGGATAGTAAGGGAATAAGCCAAGGTCAGGGCCACAAGCAGACAAGGACAACAGAGTTCACGCTAAGGTTCAGGGTCACAGGCAAACAGGGATAGTCGGGGACACGCCAAAGGTCAGGGTCAAGAGCAGACAGGAATAGTCGAGAACAGGCCAAAGTTGGTAACTGGAATCAGACACAGGAAACACAGCAAGTACACACAAAAGCTAACACACAATGGTTGATCAGCACTGCTGGCTTGCAGTGCAAAGGTAATATAGGGTCCCCTGATAGGGCCTGGGGTGGGGCCATGCTTAGAGGAGAGGTTATAAAAGCAGTCAGGTGGGAGGCAGCTGGTCTTTAGAGATGAACACATGGAGACAGGTAAGCTGACAGACAAAACTCTATTGCATAACCATGACAACTTGCTGAACTTGTCAACAATACATTACTATTGTTGAACTTAGACTCTGTGTGCTCACTGCCTCCCGCATCACACTGCACCTAGCCTACAGACTCTTTAAAAGTTCATAATGCTGGAGGCATGACATGGACTTCCCAGTCACATCATCACTGGGATTGGCTGTTGCAGTGATCACCTGATTAAGAACCCATCCTAACGGCTTCCAATTGTAAATGTAGCCCAGCATGTGGATCCTCTGTGATTGCATCTGCACAATAGGGTTGTGACACAGGCCACCCACATTTTGCGAGCGGCTAGCATAGGGATGGGACCCCTGTGTGTCAAGGACAATAAATAGAGTCAGGGAAAGGTTCTGGAGGAGTAGGAAACGTACAGGGCCTACGTCAACTTCTAGGATGCCTTCCCATTGCGTTTTAACTGGCCAGGCCACATTCTGCTCCTTGTAGCAGACGTTGTCAGCATGTCCAGGTCTCCAGACTACTGCTGCACCGCTGTTACCATTGTAAGTGGCTCCGGACAGATTGTCTCTCCGCTGGGCCTGAGTGTACTTCCTGAACTTGTCTAAAATACATTACTATTGCTGAACTTGGACTCTGTGTGCTCACTGCCTACCGCATCACGCTGCACCTAGCCTACAGACTCTTTTAAAGTTCATTTTGCTGGTGGCGTAACATGAGCTTCCCAGTCACGTCATCATTGTGATTGGCTGTTGCAGTGATTAAGTGATTGAGAACCCATCCTATCGGCTCCCAATCGTAAATGTAGCCCAGCCTGTGGATCTGCTGAGATTGCATCTGCACAGCAGGGTTGTCACACAGGCCACCCACAGTCTTGTTGGGACCTCGGAAAGTGGTTATCATGCAAAAAAATAAAAAATAAAAGCTGTAAAATGAACCAGATAATCAAGATACAAAGTCAAGGCATTAAAACTGGACTCCAGGCAGATTATAAACAACACTAATTTCATTCAGCTCTGTGCTTATGTAATAATACAATTTCTAAATACAATTAAGATACAGACCTGAATCTGTACTGATATTAGTTTTCTGTACATTAGGATATGATTGAAGAGGGAGGGGCAGTGCAGTAAGCCAATTAAGTTCTACCACTGATTAAAGCTCTGTCAGTCTAACAGTGGGAACTTGTCAACAGGAGGGGAGAACAGAATGAACAGAGCAATGTCCTCATTAGTGATGTTCCTTCACTACCCAATGAACAGGTTAATTGGTGACCAAGCTGTATTGCTTAACTTCCTATATCACAAGAAGGACTGAGTAGAATTATAGAGTGAAATGCTTGTACAGTATATCAACTGTGTATGTTTGCTCTATACTCTGAGTTTATTTTAGGGAGTGTGTTTATTTCAGTAATTGATCTGGGAGCTGAACTGTGTGTACTAAAGTGCCGCTGTCTTGTTACTGCCCAGGGCGCACAATAGTTTAAATCCACTATTGATAACTGTTCTGATCGGGCTTTCCATAGCAGCCTATTGTAAAGGCTTAGACAAGCATACGTACCCAAAAATGGGGCTATAGTGTAAATTTAGTTTTTGGCTGAGCTGTAAACAGCTCAGATTGATTGTACATAGTTTATTGGTTCTGTTCTAAACTTGACTGTGTTGTGTATTTCCCACTGTTGCCAGTAGGTGTCACTGGTACCACAGGACAGTTTGAAAATAATAACTAGGTTGAGCTGTAATGAATATTCTTTTTCCGGAAACAGCCCAGTAGGAGGTTCCTGCCGCTGTGCATTCTGAGAAAGGGGTGTTTATTGGACAGAGGCCATGTGATCTAGTCAGTTCTTACCTCGTGGCCCTCCAGGCCTGAGGCTACGTTGGTGCAAGCTCTGCAAGTAGGCCCAGAAGCCTGTCTGGGGCCTACTACTCCTGAGGTGGTCCTTAGGCTGTCTTGCCTGAATGGAAGAAGCCGAGCCAAGCTTAGGAGATCCAGGGGAGGACCCCTGCTGGAGAGAGCCAGGATGAAGGCTGGTCTCTCAGAAGGGCCTGGTGACTCGGTGGGAGGATGCACCTACATCTAAATTATCCTCACAGTACTGCCGAATGGCTTAAAGGTTCTGGTACTGTGAAGCTGTTCTACAATCCAATCTAGGTAACAAGCTCCTGGCTGCTAAGTTTGTGAGAGAGACGTATCCAGGCATCTACTGGCTCTTAAGTCTGTGAGAGAGGCTTATTCAGGCACTTAATGGTTGCTAGGTCTATGTGAGAGATCTACCCAGATATTCAAGATCTGTTAGAAGAAAAGCGGTTTTGTTCTTTGATTCAAGGAGTCTGTAAGTGATCTGCTAAAAAGGGTATCTGAAACCTCCCCTCAACCTCTTTCCTACAACCTTTCTTAAGTTTTAATTAAAGCATTGAAAAATACCTAAAGTGACTGGCACCCACAATTGTTCTAACTTCTCATTATAGCCATGGACTCAGCCCTGGGGTGAATGTATGCCCGCTCCCTGTATCTGGAGGTACCATCCTGCTCCCAGCAGACCCAGGGGGGTGCTACACAGAGTATGGTAACTATCTAGAAAAGATGAGTGGTATCCAGCCCAAATGTAGGTCACAGCATCATTTACAATTATATAATACATTATTTTAAAAAAAAACAGACACATTGGAAACTCTGGAACAAATTTGCACTTATCATGTGTGTGTAAGGAAGTAATATAGCTCAATAGTTGATTTCCTTAAAATGCAATGTGAGATATTGTTTCCCTACACATATGGTACTTATATGCACGCACTGGCGAATATTATTGGAAATTCCTTTGAAATTTTACGGTTTAGATGACCCTTTAGAAATAGGTACATACGCGATCATTATTTTTTTTCATAGTTTGTACCTTTATGGCCCTGATTCATCAAGTTGCAATAGCAATTAAGTTACCTTAAGGTAGATTTCCAGGCTTATGTTGACTATAAAGCAGAGCTAAAGTCCCCAAATTAATTATTTTTTTTAAATGCTCCCCCGTCATTGTTAACACTTCTACTTTAATATTTGGATAATGTCACTAATGTGTTCCTTCTTGTTTGTTTGAAATCATTAAATCTAACCTGATCTTGAAAGCAGGCAGGGTCCATCGCGGTTGTGGGCATTTGAAGCCCACTTGTCTTTTTTTCCGGGATTCGGTGCATCTGGCTATCCAGCATGCACCTCCCGATCTCGTGACTGTGTAGTAATGCCACTGCGTACTGGCGTGGTCCCGAGCAGAGAGGCTCCACTTCCTCCCAGCAGATACTCCTCTGGAAAATGGCTCCTAACTCCTCCAGGTCTGGAAATCACACGAGATTTCAGGGTTAGGCGATTCCCACGGACTCCTAGGATAGATGATGCCGATATCCCAGGAGAGCGAGGGAATCACCTTATGACAACATCGGCTAAGCGGCTGGACTAGTAGTGCCGCGTAAACACATTGCAAATAAGTGTAGCACCCTCTACCTTAGGTAGGTAGGTGCCAGAGTAGTCTTTGTGTTTACTGCCAGTGCAGGTAAATTTAAGCAACCTAGCTGTGAGTTAGGCCTATTTGTTTTGATCTGGGGGCAGGGGAGTGGTTTAGTGTAGCAGCAGGTGACTGACATGTACTTCAGCTGTCTGGTGCCTCCTCTGTTTCCAGTGAGAAGGTTCTGGAAAAGAGGCAGGGCTGGGGGTTGGAGTGACATGAGGTGTATTTGGGAGCCCTGACCAATCCCCAACTAGGATTGGAAGGGGGCAGGCCTCCTATATACCCATTGTCAGCCTGCTGTGGGAGGAGTTGACAGGTGGAAGAACTGAGATAATGGAGTGTTAGACTGTCGTGTTCCTGAGGAAAAACCCACTTTCTGGGGGGGGGGTGAACTCAGGCCTGGAGCTCAGAAGCTGGGAGGGAGCCTCTCTTTACATGGTCATTGAGAAGTGTCTTGAGACAGGAGCAGGAGGAGGACAATTGGGAGCACTGCCCGGAAAGTCATTCAGGAGGGATCCATGCGGGGGTCGGTGAGTGAGAAGTACAGTGAGAAGCTCTGGGAGAGACATGCCAGTATTGGATGTGGAGCCAGAGGGAGAGACTGTGGTGATGTTGAAGTTAAGTCGCTGCAGCCAGGAGGGTTGGCAGGATTTGCATAGGACATGCTGGGAGCAGTAGTCCACCAAGTATCAGTTAGCACAATTATCTTCTTCATCTAAACTGGTTGCTACCACAGAGGGGACTGCAGAACCCTGCCTGCAAATGGCTACTAGGAAAATGTTAGGACGTATTCAGAGTGAGGCCTAGCCATGTGCTAATGGTGACAGGAATCTAGAATTGGACAGGAAGAGGAAAGCAAGTGATCTCAAGTAATGTGCTGGAGGAGATGTGAAGTAGCAGAGACTGTCAATTTGGATTCAACTACCCTTATTTCATTTATTTCAAGATTCATCATGTGGGCATCCCATGTCCCTTTTCCCCATCCAAGTTTAATCCCCTAATAAAAACAACAAAAACAAGCAAGAGACTGTTCATTGACTGGAGAAAGTGTGCCTAAAATTGATGTCTGACCAAGCAGGTTGATGTTTAGATGGTGAAACACGCAGCGACCCCACGGGGGCACCGCTACATAAGGTAATTAGAAAAAAAAATAGCTTTAAATACTTTATTTGTGCCAAGCCGATCCAAACTAACTATTTCCTTTGCTAACTGATGTGGCCACTGTGTGTGGTGTGCTATAGTAGTACAGGGGTCTCCAAACTTTCTAAACAAAAGGCCAGTTTACTGCCCTTCATACTTAAGGGGTACCGGACTGTGGCCATTGGGAGTAGAAAATTTCCCAACGTCAGTGGGAATAAACAACGCCTCATCGTTGGTGTCAGTGGGAGGAATAGTGCCCCACCCATCATTGGAGCACAGGTGTGTCAGGAGGAAGGTGTCTCTCTGAAGCTGCTGCAGGTGATCTGTGTGAGAGGTTAGTGGTGGTGAAATCTATCCCAGCTCTCCTGGCTCCTTTCTGGGGAAGCCATGGAGGCCAGCAGGGTCTCTCCTGCTGGAAGCTCTCAGCCATCTCCTGGGCCATCAGGTAACATACCTGCCCCTGTACAAGCCATGGTTGGGGATCTCTCTGCCCCTGGTGAGAATGAAGGCTCAGAGGCAATTCAGGAGCAAGTGGTGGCCGGGATTAAGGTCCTGAATAGGGAGAGAGACAAACTCTATAAATTGAGAGCAGAGCTGAAGCGCCTGAGAAGGCAGCGTGAGGGCTTGCATAGCCAGAAACGTGGATCCATGGATCCGGAGATCCAACTGACCAAGGTCCGGGTTGAACACCAGGAGACCATTGTGGCCATGATGGAAGGCAGAGATGGGCCCTTTAAGGAAAAATTCTGCAATGACCGAAGGTTTGCCAGGATGACAAAAATGGAGGTGGAGGAGGAGACCCCCAGTTCAGTCCCCCTGCCCCCTCAGGGAGAGGTAAGCAGCCCCATGCCTTCCCAGGACTCAGGAGGCATGCTCAGGGTAATCCAGGCAATGGAGTCTCCTATGCGGGAAGATCAGCTGGTGTTCCATGAAGAGGACATTACAGATAATGTGCCTGACAAGGTAAAGCCTGTCAAGCCCCATGTGGTGCATAAAACTGTTTTTGTGAACACTGTGACTGATACTGACAATGTGCCCAGTGACAATCAGGCTGCTAGTCCTATGTGTAGCAATGCTGGGCCTGCTGATGCTGCAGTGCAGCAAAAAATGCATTTAAAAAATGACATTTCTGCAGAGGAACTACAAGATTCAGCAGAACCAATTAACCCCCCTTTAGCTGAGTCTAAAGCTGTTTGCCCCAAACCTGCTGAAGACTCTACAGCACAGCTTCAGGAGACAGCTGGTTTTACATCAGAAACTGTGACTATTCCTGATGGGAATGAGAATGTTTGTGTGACTTATAAAAATCATCCCAGTAAAGGTGTGATGGACAGTCCTACCAACTCCATTCCAGCAGATGATAATAATAATAATAATAATTGTAATGTACAGACTAATGTGACTTCAGTGTGGGGCCTTGGCCATGATAAGCCTACATTTGCTCAGGTGGTACGCTCTGCTCCTGGTAGCTCCGCCCCCAAGAGGGTTTTCCCCCTGCGACCTACCACCTTGAGCACCCCGGGATCTGGTCTTGGGTCTCTGGCTTCTGCTGGGGGTCTGAGACGAAATGTAGTGATTCCTAAATGGGAAGGTGGTGCAATCCCTCCAGCACGGCGTGCAGTAGTGGACATGATTTTGGAGATGGGTTTTGGGGCAAACGATCTGTATGCCCTAATACATGTTGCTGGAAGCTGGGAATATACTATTAGTTTCACCAGGCCAGAGGGTCTTGACCTGTTCTGGGAGCAATATGAGGCTCGGTGCAAGTCAAGACCCGAATGGGAAGGTCTGACCCCAGTTGCGGTTTCACAAAGGTCTACAGTGAAAAAAAATCACAATTATCCTCACTAATGAGAGTGTTCCTGCTCGAGATTTAGAGGCATGGTTAAAGAGTTATGGTGAGGTATTGACTAAGCCCGATAAAATATTGATGAGCGTAACATCTGGACTGGGGGTTGGTTGGTTACAGTCAGGTTGGCCAGGGATGGGAATGTTGTCCGTCACCTGCCCTCCTCAGCTTTTATAGGGAGGGATAGGATGACTATTTTCTACCCTGGTCAGCCGAAGCTGTGTCACCGCTGTGGAGAAAAGGGGCATTTGAGTTCCTCCTGTTCAGCCTTGATATGTTCAGTGTGTTGGGGTCAGGGTCATATGGCCAAGGACTGCACCGAGATGATCAGGTGCAACCTGTGCCTGCGCCTTGGCCACCCCTATAGCAGATGTCCTGAAGCCTGGCACAATATGGCGAAGGAGGTACTAGATGACTTTTCAAGGCTGGACAGGATGGAGGGTGATGCCCCTGGTGTACCATCCTCCTCTGCGGTGACCAACTCCCCTGGTCCTGCTCAGGATCCCTCTCCAGTTCCTGTGGCCACCCCTCCTTTGTCTGTAAGTATTCCTTCTGTATCTGTCTCTGTGTCCCCCCAGCCTACTGTATCCCCTCCTCTTGTGTCAGAACCTTCCAAGTCTGTGCCGCCTGAGTCAGTTCCCCCCCAAGAGTCTACCCTTCCTAAGTCTGACTCAAAGGGAGCACCCCCCACCAGGAGTGGTAACATGTACTAAAAAGGTTGCTTCTTCCTCTGTAAAGAAGTCTTGTGCAAAGACTTCACAGGAAAAAGTAAGAGATGAGGGCATCTCTGAAGCTGACCTGCAGTACCTGGAGGAGAGAAGGAAGGTTGGGAAGCGGAAGAAGCAGGTGGTGAGGACGGAACAGGCTCCAGTGCCTGTCTCCAACCGTTATAGGTCCTCTACGTGGGATATTTCCTCATCTGGAGCTTCTTCGGAGCGAAGTTCCGATTCTGAAATGGAATTTGAGGCGGCCTCAAGAAAGAGAGAGGCTTCTGGTGATGAGCAGCAGAGGGGAGCTAAGAAGCAATCCACCCAATAACCCAAATGGCGGTTCCCCCTCCGTTAAAAGTGGTGACAATAAATGTCGCCAGCATTAAGTCAGTAAGAGCTCGTTCTATGGCCTTCTTTTTTTTCAGCCAATTAGATGCTGAAATTTTATTTTTGCAAGAGACTAGGCTCACCTCCTTGGCAGATATTCATATGGCCAAGAGAGAGTGGAGGTATGGTCCATCTTACTGGTCTCTTGCGGCCGAGCCTTACGGCGGTGTGGTGGTGTTGTTTAAAACCGGCATGGTAACTGTCCGGCGGGTTATTGAGGTGGAGATTGGGAGATTTATGGTCTTAGACGTCCTTGTGGGAGGGCAGGACCTGCGCCTAATTAATGTTTATGGGCCGCACACAAAGTGGGACAGGAAATGCCTTTTTACAAGGATCAAGCCATTTCTTTTTACATCCCGGCAAGTGGTCTTTGGAGGTGACTTTAATACAGTAACTAGGCCCAAGGACAGGAAGGACTTCAAGGACAGGCTGGGATATGATAGCGTTTTTTTAAATAGTATGGTTAGGGATGCTGGTCTTGTGGATGTGCACATTAAGCACCTCCCGGATGACACCGGGTTCACCTTTCATCGAGGTAATAGTCAGAGTAGAATAGATTTTTTTTTTTTTTTTAAGGAGACCTCTGCTTTCTCACCCCCAGTGGTGCAGGCAGTAGAGTTCTCTGATCACTGTATGCTATCTGTGGTCCTGAATGCTTCAGACTCCCCTCAGAGGGGCAAGGGCACCTGGAGATTGAATTCGACTCTACTCAAGGAAGAACATGTTAGACAATCCTTTGAGGAATTCTTTCAGGCACAGGTGACCATCCTGGACTTTTGTAGCAGCAAGGCTGAGTGGTGGGAGCTGACCAAAAATGAGGATTGCTGGATTCTTCAGGGGCCTAGCCAATAGAAAGCAGTTTAATAAATACATGACCTACCAACGTTTACGGAGGAAGCTGGATATTCTTGTCTCGAGAGGAGGAGATCCTGGGGAAATCTCCGAAGTGAAACTCCTTCTCAGGAAGTGTCAATATGACTGGCATGCCTCTTTGGTTCAGGAGAGGGACTATGGGAAGTACCACTCGCCTGACCCTTACCAGAACTGCAAACAAGGTGTAGCAGTTAAAACGGTCATTGGCCTTAAGGACAGTACAGGTTCCTTGACAAAGTCCAGGTCAGGGATTCTGGAGGTCGTGAGGTCCTTTTATGCTGACCTTCTTGGGAGGAAAGAGCTTGACCGTGACAAGATGGAAAGCTTTTTGGACTCTACTCCAGGTCTAAATGATGAAGATGTCCCATTGATGAATTTGACAGAGGAGATCACAGTTGAAGAGGTGATGAGGGCAATTGAACAGCTTGCCATCAAAAAGTCACCTGGACCGGATGGCTTGACGGCTGAGTTTTACAAAGCTTTTAAGCCTATTCTGGCCCCACATTTGGTAGAGGTTTTTAATAGTTGCCTTGCTGAGGGGGTACTTCCCCCTTCCATGAGGCACTCAGCTGTGATTCTTCTTTCAAAGGGTAAAGATCCTTCGATGATTGAGAATTGGCGCCCCATCAGCCTTCTTAATGTCGATAGAAAGATACTGGCAAAGATCATTTTCTGGTGCCTATCGTCAGTAGCAGAGTCTTTGCTTTCTCGCCATCAGCACTGTTCGGTCCAGGGTAGATGCACCTTCACAGCAGTTTTAGCTGTCCGGGACGCCTTGGAGCGGTGCAGGGCTGCAGGCTGGGGAAAGTATTTGCTGACATTGGATCAGGCAAAAGCTTTTGATCATGTTAACCATGAGTACCTGTGGTTGCTCCTTAGTAAGTACGGTCTGCCGGGTGGTTTTGTCGATTGGTTAAAAGTCTTGTATAAGGGGGCAGAAAGCTTTCCTCTTGTTAATGGTTGGGTTGGGCAGTCCTTTGAGGTTGGCTCCGGGGTGCGCCAGGGTTGTCCCCTGAGTCCCCTGCTCTATGTGTTTGCAATCGACCCCTTCATCAGGAGGCTAGAGAGCAGCAAGTTGTGTGGGGTGCCAGTGGGGCTCCCGGGTGAGCCGCCTTTGAGGGTTGTTGCCTATGCGGACGATGTGTCCGTGATTGTCACTGGGGCGGATAAAGCAGAGGAGGTGGTCTCTCTGACATCACGGTATTCTGAAGCATCAGGCTCCAAGATCAATCAGGAAAAGAGTGAAGTTTTCTGGATGGGAAAGGAAGGTGAGGGTTTTGATCTCCCGGACACCTTTCCAGTGCCCCAGGAAAGAATTAAGATTCTAGGCATTGAATTTGGACCCGGCGATTATGGCCTCAAAAACTGGGAAGGCAGACTGGAAATTGCCAATACTAAGGTGGTCAGCTGGAAGAGATGGAAGTTATCTATGAGGGAAAGGGTTGATCTGATTAAGACTTACCTGATTCCGATCTTCTTGTATGTCAGCTTTGTCTGCATCTTGCCAGTGTCTCTCTATGCTAGGGTCAGTAGTGTGTTCTTCCAGATGTTGTGGGGGAACAGACTGAACCCCATCAAGAGGAATGTCACCTATCTATCCAGGAGGGAGGGTGGCTTAGGTATGGTCAACCCAGTTCTTTTCTTTTCACTGCTTTTTCTCAAGTTTAATATTGGTAATATGCTTGCAGTGGAACCTCCTGGATGGGCAGGCATATTTAGATCTTGGTTTAGGCCTTTTCTACGACTTTGGGAAGAAGGTGGCCAAGTGAACAATCTCAGGGGTCATCGTGGTCAGCTACCAGCCTATGTCGCTCCCTGCCTGAAGTTACTACGGCAGTGGCGATTGTCGGCTGAAGATCTCAGATCGGTTCCGTGGAAAGTCCTTATGAGTTGAGTCTTGAGCGAAGTCTTTCATGACCCACTGGCCTTAAGGGATTGCCCAGGCCCAGTTTTGAGGGCAGGGTTAAGACTTATTAATTTGGACAGAGTACCTCCTAAATTCAGGGATCTGGCCTGGTTGTGCTTCCATGGGAGGCTCTATGTTAGGGGCAATTTGAAATTCCGCAGTGGGATGGATCGTAGCTGTCCTCGGGAGGAGTGTGCAGGTGAGGAGGAGACTATGGACCATTTTCTGCTTCATTGCCCTTTTAACATAGAGGTGTACAAACAGGTGGGGCGGGCCCTCTGTGTCCCTTTCCTCTCCAGGCTGGGTTATGCTGAGTGGGTGTATGGAGCATTCAATACTGGTGGGGTTTTTCGTTTAGATACACTTTTTCTAGTTAGCATAGTAGTCCGTTATTTCACTTGGAACGCGCGGTGTCAGGTCTGCATTCAGCGTAAAATCCTTCCTGTTCAGGTGGTGGTGTATGACATTTTGCATGAGGTGGAGAAGATTCGGGTACTTGAGAGAGACAAGCGGAGTCAGGGGGCTTGGTTGAAGGCGTGGAGGGGTTTCAAGCCTCCCTGACTGCCAGGAGTCTCTTTCCCGGGTGTGGCTGTCTGTCTCTTTTCACCCTAGATTATTTTTTGGATTAATTTTTGATAAATGGCTGCGTACATAGGTGATGGGTTGTGCCTCTTAGGCCCTCTCTGCTGCTTTATGTAAATAATTTTGGTAGTGGATTATGTATATATTGTATATATTCTGAACATGGATGTGTATTCCTTGGATTTCTGTTGAAGTTTTGTACTATGGTTTTGTTTTTTGCTTTTGTATAAAATTGGTTGCTTGATTCTTTTCAATAAAAGATTAATAGTGCCCCATCATTGGTGTCAGTGGGAGGAATTGTGTCCCGTTGTTGGTGTCATCGGGAGGAATTGTGCCCCAACTTTGGTGTCACTGGGGGGGAAATTGTGCCCCATCGTTGGTCTCATCGGGAGGAATTCTGCCCCTGCCCCTACTACTTCCATAAGCTCATTCCCCACAGTTACAACCTTTTGTACCACCTGCCCCACCCTATTAGATTGTAAGCTCTTCTGAGCAGAGCCCTCTTAATCCTCTTGTATTTTATTGTATTGTAACTGTATTGTCTCCTTTTATATTATTATTATAATACACAATTTATATAGCGCCAACAGTTTACACAGCGCTTTACAATGTATAGGGGGGACAACACAATTACAGTACAGTTCAATACTAGGGATGAGCTTCAAGTTCATGTCAAACTCATGTTCGGCTCGAACATTGGCTGTTCGCCCCTTCACCGAACAATTTGGGGTGTTCGCGGCAAATTCGAAAGCCGCGGAACACACTTTAAAAGTCTATGGGAAAAATCAAAAGTGCTAATTTTAAAGGCTTATATGCAAGTTATTGTCATAAAAAGTGTTTGGGGACCTGGGTCCTGCCCCAGGGGACAAGGATCAATGCAAAAAAAGTTTTAAAAACGTCCGTTTTTTCGGGAGCAGTAATTTTAATAATGCTTAAAGTGAAACAATAAAAGTGTAATATTCCTTTAAATTTCGTACCTGGGGGTGTCTATAATATGCCTGTAAAGGGGCGCATGTTTCCCGTGTTTAGAACAGTCTGACAACAAAATTACATTTCAAAGGAAGAAAAAAGTCATTTAAAAGTACTCGCGGCTATTAATGAATTGCCGGTCTAACAATACACATAAAAGTTCATTGATAAAAACAGCATGGGAATTCCCCACAGGGGAACCCCGAACCACAATTTTTAAAAAAAATGACGTGGGGGGTCCCCCTAAATGCCATAACAGGCCCTTCAGGTCTGGTATGGATATTAAGGGGAATGACGGTCAAAATTTAAAAAAAAATATGGCGTGGGGTCCCCCTCAAAATCTATACCAGACCCTTCAGGTAAGGGTCTGGTATTGTCTGGTAACAAGGGGACCCCCATATCCCGGCCCTCCCCCCTGTGTGAAATGTTAATGGGGTACAAAAGTACCCCTACCATTTCACAAAATAACTGTCAAAAATGACAAGAGACAGTTTTTGACAATTCCTTTATTTAAATGCTTCTTCTTTCTTCTATCTTCTCTCTTGCTTCAGTTTCTTCCTCCATCTTCTTCTTCTGGTTCTTCTGGTTCTTCCTCCGGTGTTCTCGTCCTGCATCTTCATCCGTGGCGTCTTCTATCTTCTTCTCCCCGGGCTGCTCCGCATCCATGATGGCATGGAGGGAGGCTCCCGCTGTGTGACGCTTCTCCTCTTCTGACGGTTCTTAAATAATGGACTCTGACGCACGGGGACTTGACGGGGACTTCCCTGTGGCATTCCCCGTGACGTCAGAGGGGGCGGGGTCACCCGTTACATAACCCCACCCCTTCTGACGTCACGGGGAATCGAGGGGGTGAGTTGAGGAGTGGAGAGATAGATCTGGGTGTCATCGGCATAGAGGTGGTATTGGAAGCCATGGGAGGTTATCAACTGGCCCAGGGAAGAGGTATAGAGTGAGAACAGGAGAGGCCCAAGGACAGATCCTTGGGGTACCCCAACAGAAAGAGGAAGGGGAGCGGAGGTGATGGAGTTGACACAGAAAGTGCGCTGAGATAGGTAGGAGGAGAACCAGGATAATGCAGAATCACGGAGGCCAAGGGAGTGTAATTTGCTGAGGAGGAGCAGATGGTCAACTGTGTCAAAGGCAGCAGAGAGGTCTAAAAGTATGAGTATGGAGTAGTGGCCATTGGTTTTAGCAGTTAGTAAGTCATTGGTGAGTTTTAGTAGGGCAGTTTCAGTAGAATGTTGTGGGCGGAAGCCAGACTGTAGGCGGTCGAGAAGGTTGTTGTCCGTGGTATATTGTAAAGCACTGCGTAAACTGTTGGCACTATATAAATCCTGTATAATAATAATAATAATAATAATACAATGGGGAGCCTAGGGAGATTCTGAGTAAAGCAAATAACCCACAGGTAATAGCATAAATGGTGAACTAGGCAGGTCAGTTCCTAGAGGTAGTCAAAAATGGGTCACATAAGCCGACTCAGATGGTGTCATAACTGCTTTTCAAGATATACGTAGCTTGCTCGACTAGTTTGGCGCCAATAAATGCACAATTTTTGACTACCTCTAGGAAATGACCTGCCTAGGTCACCATTTATGCTATTACCTGTGGGTTATTTGCTTTACCCAGAATCTCCCTAGGCCCCCCATTTTATCCTTGAAGCCCTGGTTTCTGGATGGATGGTGGACAGGGGAGAAGGTCTTAATCACTTTTACATGTATTTTATCTCATGTGTGTCTAGTATCTTGTTGTTATAATTCTAATAAAATATTTTGTTATATATTTTTAAGTATACCTATAAAGTCTATTCTTTCAAAGCCCGCATCGTGGCGATTGGTGGTGTGGTGTGTCAGTGTGACACACCGCTACGCCGATCTCGGTAAAGAGCCTCTGACGGATGCTCTTTACCACGTGATCAGCCGTGTCCAATCACGGCTGATCATGATGTAAACAGAAAGAGCAGTTGAATGGCCTTTTCTCACTCATGTCTGACAGGCGCAAGTAGAGGAGAGCCGATAGGCTGCTCTCCTGATAGGGGGGGTCTGTGCTGATTGTTTATCAGCACAGACCCCCCTCGGATGCCCACACTGGACCACCAGGATGCTGCCAGGACCACCAGGGATTGCCATCACACTGGACCACCAGGTATGCCACCCTAGACCATCAGGGAAATGCCAATCAGTGCCCATTCACAATGCCTGCCAGTGCCATCAGTGATGCCTATCAATGCCATCTATCAGTGCAGCCTTTCAGTGCCCATCAGTGTCGCCTATCAGTGCCCACCAGTGCCACCCATGAGTGCCCATCAGTGCCGCCTATCAATGCCTATCAGTGCCACCCATCAGTGCCGCCTACCAGTGCCCATCAGCGATGCCTATCAGTGCCCATCAGTGCCGTCTATCAGTGCTGCATATCAGTGCCACCCATCAGTACCGCCTACCAGTGCCCATCAGTGACGCCTGTTATTGCCCTTTAGTGCCACCTCATTGGTGCCACCTCATCAGTGCCCATCAGTGAAGGAGAAAACTTACTTATTTACAAAATTTTAAAACAGAAACAAAAGAAAACTTTTTTTTTTTCAAAATTTTAGGTCTTTTTTTAATTGTTTAGCAAAAAACAAAAAACGCAGAGGTGATCAAATACCACCAAAAGAAAGCTCTATTTGTGGGAACAAAATGATAAAAATTCTGTTTGGGTACAGTGTAGCATGACAGCGCAATTGTCATTTAAACAGCGACAGCGCAGAAAGCTGAAAATTGGCCTGGGCAGGAAGGGGGTGTAAGTGCCTGGTATTGAAGTAGTTAAATTAAAGACATGGCATAGCCTATTAATGCTGTCCACAGCACCACGCTATGACGACAGCTTCTATATACATTGTAAGCATTGCCACTCAGTCACAGTCTGTGGAATGCTGGAAAAACTCTAGACAGAGCTAGGTGTCTGGCTATGGGGCTTATTGCATCTCCCCAATTAATTACATATTTTATCCTCAGCAATGTTCTGACTGTTAAATTAACTGAAAGGAAGCAAATCTAAGTTTTTACTGTGCTACAGTGATTAAGATGGATGGAGTAATATATTTCCAGGATGCAGATAAATCACTGTTTTCTACAAATGCCAGCATTTTTTTGTTTTTTTTTTACAAATGTGGATCTTCTCAGTGGAAATTAAACTGCTACAAACATCCATAAACAAAAGGCAATTATAAAAGCAGGAGCTATAAAATGGAACTTAAAGCCCATCTGAACTTTCAGTTTATAGCTAAATGCATTCAAGATGCTTAAAGACAAAGACATTCAATGTCTTATAGTTATTTTTTTTTTTTTTAGAAGGCAGCCACTGCCTGAGTAGAAAAGCCTATCCCCTGCCAGCATTCTGCATAGAAGGACCCTTGGTTAAGGCACACCCCTTGCTGAGTCAGAGTTATGCCGTGTACACACGAGCGGACTTTTCGACCGGACTGGTCCGACGGACCGAATCAGTCAGACAATCCGACCGCGTGTGGGCTTCATCGGACCTGCAGCGGACTTTTTTGGTCGAAAATCTGACGGACTTTAGATTTGGAACAGGTTTCAAATCTTTCCGACGGACTCGAGTCTGGTCAAAAAATCCGCTTGTCTGTATGCTAATCCGACGGACGTAAACCGATGCTAAGGCAGCTATTGGCTACTGGCTATCAACTTCCTTATTTTAGTCCGGTCGTAGGTCATCACATACGAATCCGTCGGACTTTGGTGTGATCGTGTGTAGGCAAGTCCGTTAGTTTGAAAGTCCGTCGGAAGTCCATCAAAAGTCCGTCAGACTTTTGTTGCCGAAAAGTCCGCCCGTGTGTACGCGGCATTAGAGATCTCCCATCCACATGGAACATGGGCTTTGCTGATTGAAGATCTCAAGCTCTGAGTCAGCAGATGGCATGTTGGACCTTTACAAGAGACCACTGCTTCCACACAGAAAGCACTGAAGCATGCTAAAGTTAAAGTTAAAGGAAAAACATTCACAATTGCAAGAGAATGAGTGAAGTGAAAATCACATCAGCACAAACTGAGGATTCGAAGAGCACATCGGGCATTACAAATAAGGTAAAAGTACAAAACAAATTCAGTAAGTAAAACAAATAAGAGTAGTAGGAGTAGGTTAATGGGTGTAGCCAAGAGCCAATTAAATTGCTGCATTGTAACCCAACTTGGGAAAGGAGCGTAACTATGCAGCAATCTGTGAATTTATGGGTCTTCCGTATCCAAATAGGTCATTCCATTGTGAAGGGGATGGGGTAAAAGGGGAATCAAATCAAATATGGAAAGGTAGGAGGAATGGGTCTAGTGATTGGTATTGAGATACTTTCAAATTGAGGAGTAGTAAATAGTATGTTGTTTTAGCAAGGGTGAACGCGGTGACTTATGCCGCGTGCACACGGCCGGACTTTCCGGCAGAAAAGGTCCGACAGAATTATTTCATTGGACATTCCGATCGTGTGTGGGCTTCATTGGACTTTCTCTTTCAAAAATTCTGACGGACCTAGAAATAGAACATGTTTTAAATCTTATGGTTTAAATCTTACAGACTCTGTAAAATTCAGCCAACAAGACCAGATTTTACAATATTTGTCTGGGGTCTCTCCAGTTTGGTGAATTAGGTCCTCTATTTCAGCAGCTTTCTTAACCTGCTGGATCCACTCTCTTATCGGGGGGTAGGACACAGGCTTTTCTATTCAGGCTGTAGCTGCTTTCTAAAGAAAATAAACTATAAGACTTTGCACACCTTTGCTTTTGTTGCACCATGAATATATTTAGTTTTTTTTTTAAACTGAAAGTTCAGTTGAGCTTTAACCATTGTACTGTCCCCACTGGAAGGCTTACAGTATGTGGGGGTGGGGGTGGGTTCACACATACTCCAACACAAGCTGACTGTCGGCTTCCTAATGAAAGTGATCCAGTGGCTGTACGGCCTACCAATCACTTTCTGTGACCCCCCCCCTAGAAAGTGACTCCCCCCCCATGACACTCCCATCCGCATGGTGGGCGTTACCAGGTGGAGAGGAGGGAGACCAGTAAACTTCTGTTAGCTGATCTCCCCTAACTAGAATGAATCCAGGAGTGATGTTTCTGGTTTCTCAAAGAGAACCTGTCTTAAATACTGTATATTATATCATATAGGGGATTTTGTGTCCCCTTTGGGATGTAGTTTTAGTGAAAGTAAAAAAAATGTTTGCACCAAAAAAACTAAAACCGCCCCAAATTTTTTTTTTTGCCCGCCCTGCGCCCCCATACACGCACACTCAAACAGAAATGCAGCAGTTGGGGTGCTTGCGTATGAAAACGTCACTTGCCATACACGTTAGATATCACTGCGCATGCCAAAATGAGCCTAATAACCTGGGAAGGTCCGTAAATATCGAATCATATAGAAAATAAACACCTGGCGCTAGGAATAATAGGTACAACAACTCATGAAATAAGTCTCTTTTCAGTTGGGTGGTAAAAACATGTGGCTGAGAACTGTGAAAATAACAGATGGGTGGGGTTGTTCACATGCCGTGGCTGCGATGCTTTGCTTCATAGCGGGGATTTCTGCAGATCCTGATCTGGAGTGATTTGGAGTGATCTGGAGTGAAGAACAGGTGCACGGCTCCTCGGGTTTGCAGTGTGCAGGCGCTAACACAGGAAGAACTTGGTGGGGTTGCAGAGTGGCGGGGGAGCGTCTGGATGTCTCCTGGGCAACGCTATCCCACCAGAACTGAGCTTTCCCGCTGAACCGTTCAGCTCCTCAGGCAAGTTCTAGCAGCTCTCCACATGGACCTGTCAGCGTACCTCTCATATGAGGACACTAACAGGCTCATTGAGGAGTGCTGGGTGGAGGCATTGAGGGCTGGATAGGGACAGCCAAATAGCAAGATGTGGCCCTAGGGCCGTAATTTTCATAGGTCTGTCTCAGAGGATCCTTATTGTCTTATTGATTGTTTGTATAAGTATACTTGATAATCCTCTTCTTTTAGATTACTCTTAACCTATAAATTCTGTGAAATACTGTACATCAAGGTGTGTCAGTAAGTGCTGGGTGAGCAACGTGTGTCATCTTTAGGTGTGCAGAGAAATCACAAAACGATTCAGTGGTTCTTCCAGGAGTGGTGCTACGCCTATGCCCAGGAGACATCATGTGGTTCTGCTGCAACCGCGTGCATCACACATGGTTGCAGAGCGGTTGCGGTGCAGTCCCATACACTTACATGGGTCATGTTCAGTGGCAGACAAAATGCTGTTTTGTTTTTGCAGTGGCTGTAAAGTGAAGTATCATGGCCACATTTCAACATCTCAAACCACAGCTCAACGGTTTGCTTTTACCACTCTACCCCCTGGCCTCCTGTGTGAACGAGCTTAGGGTACAGCTTGGGCACAATTAATATTTCTAGATGTCCTCTATAAATGTTACTTTTTTGACTTCAGGTCCATTTTAGGGTATACATGTTATTCCATGCTGTCTGGCAGGGGCTCTGCCCTCTCCCGATTCAATGAAGCTGGAGGTAGCAAAGATGGCCTGATGTCTGGAGCTCAGTGCTCGGTGCCTAAACCCTGAAGATGAGTATTTCCAATGGCTGCACCCACAGTGAACATTGTATGTATTAATCTGTTACAAATCAGGACACTGACAGCTTTATAGAGTCATGTTCAGTTTTTCTAATTAAACTGAATGGATGCATGGCCAGACACTCTTTGACGCGACTTTGGCAGATTTCATGGATGTTATTCAAGAGAACTTGCTAAAAGTTTCACAAAGATGTCGACAGGCAGGGCATGTTCTCGACATACAGGCTTCTCCACAGATTTCTCGGTGTCTTTTCTTATTTAGCCTGATCTATAGGAGAAGAGAACACTTTGTGCTCGGGGCCGGCAGAGGTAATGATAATAGAATCCCTCTGCTATTTCTTGTATTCAGAGACTATTCCGGATCCCCGGTGCTCTGATAATTGCTTTTTAACACCGATGTTTCTTAAGGTTCATTCCCAAATTCCCTTCTGCTCCAGTAAATCAATTTGCGTTTACCCTGGCGTTATTTCCGAGCTGCTCAACCAACACATTAGGCTTGGTTGTGCAGTCAATAATGGATTTTCTTTTCCCGTTATATCAAATAAATAAAGCAAAAACATCACTATAACTTAATCTTCCTATTTTTTTACATGAAATGTCACAGTGGTCATCATGCGGGTTCTGAACTGGTTCAGGGCTTCAGATGATTCATGAACTTCAATCAGTTACTCAGTTTGACATGCTTGTGAAGTTTGCTGAAAAGAAAATGCAGTGCACTTTCCTTCCCTTCCCTTTTTTCCTTACTTTCTTTTCCTTCCCTTCCCTTTTTTCCTTCCCTTCCCTTTTTTCCTTACTTTCTTTTCCTTCCCTTCCCTTTTTTCCTTCCCTTTCCTTCCTTTTTTCCTTCCCTTTCCTCCCCCTTCCTTTTTTCCTTACTT